>JACGCM010002300.1:1200000-1792486 GCA_014058105.1 Kingdonia uniflora | reverse complement strand
GGACGGATGCTAATACTCCTCATTAGACTGGCACTTTTGTTTATGTTTTCCCGGATACATTGAAATAGTGGTCGGCATTTATATGAGGTTTTATAAATGAAGCGCCTGAGTGCAACAATTTTCCCGAAGAGAGTCTGAACTTGCTTCAGTGTTCGGGGGGATGACATACATGTTAGGGTTCGGATCTGGTCGGGGTCGGCCTCTATCCCTCGTTGTGTGACCAAGTGCCCCAGGAATTTCCCCGAAGAGACGCCAAAACTGTACTTCTCGGGGTTTAATCTCATTCTGTAGTTCCTTAGTTTGGTGAACACGGTCTCAAGGTCGGCTAAATGGTCGTCCTGTAGCTTACTTTTAACGAGCATGTCATCGATGTAGACTTCCATTGTTTTACCCAACTGATCTTCAAATATTGTCGTGACTAGTTGTTGGTATGTGGAATCTGCGTTCTTTAGGTCGAAGGGCATCACGGTATATCAATACATACTCTGCTCTGTGGTAAAGGAAGTGCTTTCTTGGTCTTCGACGGCAAGAGGAATTTAGTTATACCTTGAGTGTCCGTCTATAAAGACATGCGCTCATGGTTGCTGTGGAGTCTACTAGCCTTATGATGAGGGGAATAGGAAACTGTCTTCGGCAATTTTTGTTGAGGTCAGTGAAGTCGATGCAGACTCGTGTTTTATCATTCTTCTTGGGGACTGCCACTACGTTTGCTACCAATCGGGGACAACTTATGGGTCTGATAAACCTGCTTTGAGTAATTTCTCTCGTTATTTTTTTGTTCGGGGCCGTGGGGCTGTTCGTCGTGGCTTCTGTTTAGCGGGGGTTGCCTTCGTATTAATGTGCAGATGGTGACAGGCAATACCAGGATCGATGCTCGATATTTCGTCGAACAACCAAGCAAATACATCCTTGTATCGTTGGAAGAGGGCTATCAGGTCTGAGCGTTCTTTGCATGTCAATAGTGAGCCAATAAACGTAGTTCTCGTAGGGCCGTCGAGGTTAGTTTTATCGACTGGCTCTACCAGAGGCGTGTCTATTATATTACTAACGTGCTTATAATTACATCGTTTTTGGTCAGATGTGTGCTTTGTATCGATTTGTATGTTGCTTGGGTAGGCAGAAACGGGGGACGAGTCCACTGCCATGGGCTCCTACCCTGTTCGCTGCTATGCTCCTATTTGTAAAGTTTTCCCCTTCTTTTTTGAAGCCTCGAGAGCGACCAAGTTTTATATGGAGTTGGTATAACAAATACGAGCGGCGACCTGGCAGCCTCGTATTTGGTACGTTTCAAATTTTGTTGGGAAACGAATACCTGGTGGTAGGAAGATGGAGCAGCTCTCATTGCATGAATCCATTCTCATTCAAGGATGCTGTTGTAGTGGACCGAGGGGCTGTTGACGATGACAAAGGTTGTCGATATAACGACTGATCCGACTTATACCTGAGTCACAAGTTCACCCACGGCTCGCTTGGTAGACCCGTTGAAGCTTGATATTTAAGTCTTGGAGGGTGTCATGCAATCTTGCATGTTCATATTTTTTAGAGCGTCATGGTATAGGATGTTTGCTCCGCTTGTCGAGTCGACCAACATGCGTTTAACCAAGACTCCTCCGATCATAATCCAAATGACGAGGGCGTTGTCATGTAGATGGGATACCGACCCCATGTTGTTGGTGAAGTAGATGGCTTGTCCTTGATGTGTCTCCGGCACTGTCGTCACCCCGTGAGCGGTTCTCTGACTCTCACTTAACCTGTAACACTGTCTCGTGGAATTGGATATGGCCTTATGGGATTGTGCCTCGTTGATGTCTCCTAGGATCATCTCATAGACTGCCACATGGCCCTGTACTTGCACTGTGGCTACTAGTTCAGCGAGCAGCCTGTAAGGGGGGATATCTGTTGCTGGGATTGGTCGTTTTAAGTACTGAGTGTAACGTCCTTTCCTTAACCATGTTTCAGTCATGTTGATTAGGTCGTAACATGTCTCAGTCTCATGGTCGTGGATATCTTGGTGAGCACAATATGGGCGTCCGGGTCGGTCGACCTTCGGGTGTGGTTTTCTGTAATCCGGATCTTTCTTAGCAATAACGAGAAGGTCCGCTTGTGTAATAGTGAGCTCACTGGGTGAGTATCGTTCCCAGCGCGCGACCTTTGGTTTACTGTCCTGGAGGGGAGGTTCCACCTTACCACGAGGGTCCTTGTTTACGCTCCTTTTATTCCTGCCCTTGTCATACCTGCGCTGACTCTCCGGCATGTCTCTCGGGTGTTTGGGCGGTCCTGGACACGTTATTGGCAATAGGGCGGAGGCTATACTGAGAAGAGTGACCGTTTGAGAGGCAGATGCACGATTGTCTGTTTTCATGTTTTGGTATTTTTGGACTTTTTCATACAAACTTTCAAGCGTCTCGGGTTGCTTCATATGCAAGGCCTTGCGTAGTTTTGAATCGAGTAGGCAGGCGCCCATGAAAGCTAAGCAGGCAGTCGGGGCATCTACCCTCTCGACGAGTATGAGCTCGTTCTAGAATCTTGTCAGGAAGGAATCAATTGTTTCTCCGACCTGCTGCTTGAGAGAAGAGCTCTGCGAGTTGCTTTTTGGATTGCTGGTTGTGCAAGTACTTCTCTACGAACGCCAGAGAGAGTTGCTCCAAAGTAGATATTGAGTTGGGTTTGAGGTTTTGAAACCAAGCCAGGGCCCCGTCTGACAAGGTCGAAGGGAACAACCGACATATGTGCTCGTCGGTCTGGTGCTGCAGGTTAATGCTATATTGGAACTTCGAGATGTGTTGGCCTGGGTCTTAGCTCCCCGCGAAGGGGTATATCTTTGGTCGGGAATAGCTCTGCCCCGGGACGTGATTTATAATAGTCTTTGTGAATGGGGTGCTATGTATCCGGCGCAAGGTCTCCTTCGTTAACCTTTTGCTCGGGTTGTTATTTTGCATATTCCGGATTAACGCCTCCACTGAGGCGGCCGTGAGAGGTAGGTGGTCGCTTTTGCCTATGTCCCTTCGTGGAACTTGTCCTCCTCGGATGGACGATTCGTCGTAGTAGCTGTCCTTGTATTGATGATATGATTGTTCGAACTGGGGTGTCCCTTGGTACCGGTCGTTAAACCTCTCGTTGTAGGTGGGTTATCCTTTGTTGTGCTGATTGTGGCCGTATCCAGGCGGGTAGGATGGGTTGTCAGGACTGTATTGTTGATGTCATAGAGGGTTCGTGTGATAGTTATCGTACGAGGCCCTTGGATGCGTTGCGGGGGGGGGGGGGGGGGGGGGGAGACCATGATACTGTGGGGCATACCTGCCAGTTGGCGGTGGGCCATTGTGGCTAAGTTGTTAGGTTGGTCGTGGTCCGCACGTGTGTTGAGCAGGAGCCCGTGGTGGTAGAGGTTGATGGACCACGGGTTGTATTGTTGTCCCTCGAGGCAATGGGTGTGGGTTGTAAACCGGGGTGTTGTGGGGCTCGTAGACAGATCCGTACAGCGGTGGTAATTGAGGGTAATGGCCGTCAAGCGCCTCTTCGTGGGGTGTAGAATCTCCCACGGTTTCGGATGCGGTCGGGGCGGCGGCTGGTACTGTATGTATGCTAGCAAGATTGTCTCTTATCTCGTCGTTAGCCGTTTGGAGCTATCATATTTAGTCTTCCTTTGTAAGCATTTGTTCTTGCAGTTGGAGGAGCGCCACGCGCATCTGTGCCATCGCCTGCTCCTGTGTTTGGTTTCACGTAGAAACCACCATCTTCGCGCGGCTTGGTAAAAGTTTAGTCGCGTGAACGCAGACGACACCAATTGTAGTCTTTGAGATCTTCCCAGGGACGACAATGAGTGATTAGTAGTTTTGGGCTTGACACGTCTCACCGGAGGAGGGACCACTCGACTCTCTCCGGGTGTCTTTCTTTTCTTCCTTTTGAACAACTAAGGTTTCTTCTAATGGAGGAGAAGGTTCTGAAAAAATCGGTCCCTTCTTAGGTCACCTTCTCCCTCTATTTATAGGGGGAGCCTCTGACCTAGAAGTGCCCGGGCTCACGTGACGTGTATAACCCCTAAGATACCTACCCCCTCCGGGATCTTAGGCATTCCATTTCCACATGGGGAGGGCTATTACTGCTTGTCGTTACAAACTAGTCTTACCGTAGCTCATGGGTCGTTAAGAGAGCTCCCACTAAGACGTGCTCGTATATTGGGGAGATCACTTAAACGACCTTGGAGTCTCATGGTTTCGCTTTGGCTAGTAGACCGTTAGTAGAGCTTCCCCTAAGATGTGCTCGTCTATTAGTGGGGAGGTCGTATAACGGCCTGTAAGCTCGCGTTGTAGCGGGAGCATGCTCCTACAGCCACCTTGATGTGATTCCGCTTCCCCTTAATCGCCATGAGTTCCATGGTTGATCTTACATACTTTTCAGTAGCTTTGGCTTTGCTCTTTTCACCAGCTTCAATGAATACTTTAGCTGGTTGCGTACTGTTTGTTGTCTTGGAAACGATATCATAACCGTAGAATGCCGTTGGCAGCAGCGTCAGTACTTCACGAGTGCATTATCACACTACCTTTCTCATTTGGATCTAGGTACTTGTACGACATCGGCATATTGGAAAACCCAAATGTAAATTGAGATAAAAATCTTTTGAATATTGAAGTAAAATCTGTGAGGGAATTAAAGAGTTCACTGAGGGAGGAAAATACATTGGATTTTCTGATGAGTTCAACAAGTATAGGGAAAATAAGTTTTCGAATTTAAATAAATAAATAAAACTAAAGTCTTTTGAGAAATCGATCTGGAAATCATAAGTCTAATCCAAGATCAGAATCATGTATTGCTTCAACATTAATTAAAATCCTAAATCTCTCAATTTGGGCAAAGCTATGTACTCCTTCAACATTAGGTAAAACCTTAAAACCTTGTGTTTGAAACCGTAAATATGAGGTTTATGATTAAGAGAGGAGATTGGATTCAGTTTGAGGGTACATTGGATCAAAGTTGGAGTTCCGTGAGAGAGATCGAAGTTGGAGAAGATAGAATTGGTTGAAACCCCATATGCTATTTGACCTCAGTTTGCACTATTTACTATCCGTTGATTTTATGTACCATTGTGTTATATATGATTGATAAATAATATCGTTAATCCTGAATTTTTGGTATATATCACGAGATATTAGCGATATTAGGTGATATTTTGAACCATGAGATTTATCCGTCAATAGCACCAAGTTATTTATACTTCTTATTTTTCAAAGGAAGGGTTATAGTATCTCTCTTTTTTCATTTAGTTCTCTTTTTGAATGTGTGCAGGTTAGAGAGCTCACTAAGCAGTTTCCTGCAGTTACACCTCTCGCTCTGGTGCTAAAACAGTTTCTCGCAGATCGCAGCCTGGATCACTCTTACTCAGGTGGCTTAAGCTCATATTGTTTGGTAAGTAACACTGCATTTTGGAAATAACCTCGTACATGTTTTTTTGTTATATAAAAGTATTTGCGGATCTAGACCTTAATTTGGTGCTCCCGTAAACAATGACTCTATGAGACACAAACTCAACCTGCCATCACATCTGACTCTTCTACTACTTTTGTTTTTTTCCGGCTAGCCACTTGTGGTATAAAGAAGAGGAAATTTGATTTAACCCCCAAGTTCTGACACTGTTATGACATTGATCCCATATTCACCTAAACTAGCTTTACCCCCTGATTTGGCCGGAGTCAAATTTCAAACCTAGTTGACCGGCATTGACTCCGGTTGAATGAATGAAAATACACATTTACCCCTTATAAACAAGAAACTTGAAACACTTGTCCAAAATTGAGGGACCAATTGTGACATGTGTCCATCATCTAGAGGGCTTAGTTATGATCCAGAGGCAAAAAATTCATCTTCCAACTATATCCTTTTTGTTATGTTCTCCCTCTCTCTAGAGCTCTCTATCCCTGCATATTCTCTAATGGCCGAAACAGCCTTGAAAAGGGTAATAGAGAATTTTGGGATAGAGACACAAGTCGTTTTACAATCAGATTCTCTCTCTACTCTAATCGGAAGAGGAACCCAGAATAAATCTGCAACAAGAGTTTTATGTAGATTGCTGATGAAATTAGAAGCCCTAATTTTGAGGAAGAAGAGGTGAGAGTGAGAAGAGATTGAGATGAAACTAACCGTAAATTCAGTTTGGTGAGTTCTTATGTCTTGAGAATTGTAGCTGGTTGTTGATCCTTTTGGTTTTGAAGGACTAATTGTAGTTGTGGTTGCCATTAATGGTGGATCACACAATTGGGAGAGAAAGTACTAATGAGACTTGTTAGAGAGAGATGAGAAACATTAAGGTGCTCTACCTTGACCATTGAATTTCGAATTAAGTATCTCGAGGAACTATTAAAACTTCTTTCTTAATATTTTTCATATTATGTGTCTTGGTGAAAAGGGTAACGTTGGGTTTAAAAATGATCCAAATTGGTCAAACTGAGTCAATGCGGTCAACTACGATTGATTGACTTTTTAGGCCAAATTGGGGGCTAGGGCTAATTTACGTGAATATGGGGATCAATGTCATAAAGGTGTCAAAACTTGGGGGGGTTAATTTAAATTTCCTCTATAAATAAATCCATATATGCAATTTGAGATATAAAATTCCATATATATGTTGAAATCCTGGCTGAAAATCTGAAATTGATTAAAAAGGAAACGGTAAAGAGAATTCCCGTCTTACAGACTTGCAAATATATGAAGAATTTGTTTTTAGTTGTGAAGTTTGTCAGACTGCAATTATCACTGCATTTCTCTACAAAAGAATAAGATGCATTGTATTAAACTGTAATTTGTTCTCTCTTAGTCTTTGGTTATGTGTACACTTTTCTTCTGCCGTGATAAAGGAATTACTATGACTGTGTACTACGCCTATTGACTCTACTCCTTTCCTTTTCTGCAGGTTTTGTTGATAACACGGTTTCTTCAGCATGAGCATCATCTTGGTCGAGCTATTAATCAAGTAATGCTTGAAACCTCAGTTTGCACTCAGTATCATATTTAGACAGTCTAGTTAGATCAAACTTTGGATTCAGTTAACATCATCATCATATGATATAGTTTGATCAAAAGTAGGGTTTGAAGTAAGATGTCTTCCTCCCCTGCCTTTCATCATGTTTTAAGTGATAATGGAGTTCTATATTGCTTCATTTAGTTTATCTTTTCCATGCTGCCTTTTCATTATACATCATAGTTTCTATTAACAACTTCGTTATAAATCTTGCAGAACCTTGGGAGCCTTTTGATGGATTTTCTTTACTTTTTTGGGTAAGTCTATCTATATGTTGGACAGTTTAGCATTTTTTGTTTCTTTGGCCAATTTAAATCGGCCAAGTCACTCATATGCTTGATTTGTTTAGGAATGTTTTTGATCCACGCCAAATGCGTATTTCGATCCAAGGAAGTGGAGCTTACGTAAATAGAGAAAGAGGATACAGGTAATTTTAGCATGCAATCTGTGGTTTTTCTATTTCTTGATGACTCAATCTTTCTGCAATTCTATTTCTTGATTGTTCTATTACTGATTTTGTAGCATCGATCCAATTCATATTGATGACCCTCTTTTCCCAACTAACAACATTGGGAGGAATTGCTTTCGCATCCATCAATGTATCAAGGTCAACTTTTAATCCCTGTTGTTGCATAACTTGCATTTAATAATTGCAGAATATGGTCGTTAAGTTGAGATAGAAAAAAAAAAAACCCCATGCTACTATCTAAACAAACCCGTTAAATGGAATAAAAGATTATTAGCTTTCTATTAGTATTAAGGTTTATTACCTTGTATTCCTCATCTAAAAGAAATGTTCCATACAGGCTTTTGCAGATGCTTACTCAAATCTGGAGAGTGAACTTGGATGCCTTCAAAGTAATGCTGCCGATCAAAGTACAAAAAAGCCTGCATGTAGATTATTACCAAAACTTATCACGAGTATTGATTATCTGTAGCAAGTTTTATTTACTCAAGGAGCATCTAATAATCTGGTTGGCGCTCCTACTCAGTCTTGTGTATCTTATAAGGATCTGATCAAGTTATCAGCCCGGGTTAGTATTAAACTCAGATATAATTTAATTGGTTCTAGATCCAATTCAAATTGGCTGATCTCCCAGCCTCTGCGCATACATCCGAGTCAGTTGACCAAGACAAGAGTGTAAGTTGTGTAACATATCTTTTATATGGTTGGCAGCAATGTACGACTTTTATTTGATTAAATTTTGGTTTGAAGTCTTATTGAGAATAATCCTGCAGATGAACAGTGGTGTTGAAGTACGTTCCAAAAGAGCTCCTTGGATCATTAAAAGTTAAATAAACCGTGCACTGGTACTTGGCATTGGTTTTGAAAGCTTGAAGGCAAGTAGAATTACATTTTCCTACTTCGAGAATTTGATTTGCATTTCTCTGCAACTCTAATATTTTCAATGACGAAAAACAATATTAACAAGGAAATTGAGTTTTAGGGAACTGGTACGAAATCAGTGGTGACAACTGTAGGTTACAGTGGCACTTCACACGTCTATATCTCATTAAAGTGAACATGTAGTCTATAAGATAAAGCAATTTAGTGGTCAAACACGTAGTCTATTATATGATGCACTTTGTCTTTCAAAATCTTACTTCTAACTGGAGAAATATATACGAACTTTCTTCTTTACTTGACTCAACACCCATTAGTAATTCATTTAAATAGATCACATGCAAGTTCAAACGTGGTTCTACTTGTACCTGAAACTAAACGATCAAACTTTGTTGTCGTAACTGCTTGGATAATTAAAAGGAACGTGTTGAAATAATTAGTTAGGTTTATTACCCTGATATATTTAACATCATAAACTTACTTGATTGGGAAGAGCCACACATCATTGTTTTTTGTTCTACAATAAAAGTTTCTAATTTTCCCTTCATGATGTATATGTTTCTTTTCGAAAAAAAGACCATAATTAGATATAAGAAAATGACGGAGGGACAAGAAAAAATGCAAAAAATAGAATAAACTTTGATGTGAACTACGAACGCGGAAGCTAGATTCGAATATGTTGCACCATAGTTTGAACTTAGATCTCTACTACCTTGAACAAAAGAGAAACTCAACTCTTTCAAAAGAAATTAACTCTACTAAAATTACTAATCAAACATTACACCACCCTCCCCTTATAACCTAGGTTTCCCTAGGATCAATAACTCCCCTAACCAATCCAATTAGGAAACTAACCTAGAAAAGTAAAACTGCTAATAACGAACATAGTCTTCTCCAATAGTGCATAAGCTTAAAACACAAAGTAAAGACAACTCAAACGGGTGGTAAACGATCCTATTAGGGACGTGCCACGTCAAACCCTCCGTCTGAGATGATTTCGTCCACGAAATCAAGGGGGCGGTGCTTTAGAGGACTCAAGCAAAAATGTGGTGTGCATCTCAGTTTCCTCTTCCTCTTCATCCTGTAGAACTCACTGAGCAGTTGCTGTCACCCTCTCACGCATACCATCCACGACTAGCCCAATCTTCTTAGCAAATGCATAGCAAATGCAGGGCAATCACATTTTTGGTGCCCAGGTTTTCCGCATCCATAACAGTTACCTAAAACAAAGGTACGTGGTGTAGTGACTGTTGGAATAGCTGGAGCTGCCGTTGTAGGTGTTGGTACCGGTGGTCGATACTGAGTATGTAGCTCGCTCGCCTGCTAGGCAAAAAATAGGCTGAAGTGTAGTCACTTCTTGTAATTTCTTCGTCAGCCCACTCTTGTACCTATTAACCCTCTGCTGCTTAGTCTCATGGAGTCGTGCACGTGCCTCAAGGAGATAAAACTGATCTGTGTAATCATCACGGGAGGAGAAACCCATTTTTAGGGACTGGATTTTCCCGAATACAACCTCGCCGTAGTTCATGGGGATGAACCTTTCAACTCTCTCCGCATTTTCCACCACTTCGTAATGGGACGGTAACCTGATGTATGCCTTGCCTCTTGAACACTGTTCCATCAGGTGAAGGCAAAACCAGTAAGTCGGGACTCAATGATCATAACCTGTTTTGGATCCCCATATTTTTGTAGTTGAACACTTGCTCAACCTTATCCAGCCACTCAATAAAAGCGTCAACATCAGACTTTCCATCGAACTCTGGCACCTTGAGGTGAACATCACGTGTCTGTTCAGCAATGGCCTTGGCCAAAGCCTCAATGTCAGTACCTTTACCCTTTCGGCGTGACTGTGGTCGTTGCTCTTCCTCAAAGTCTGAACTGTACTCATCATCTTGCCAAGTTGTAGCATACGGATGCCTTGGTGGACGCGGGGGTGAACCAGGTGGACGATGTCTATATCAGTCGCACAATGGGGTGTCAACCGGGAGGTGAGAACCACGGCCCCGGTCTTGCCCACTGAATTACCTCTCTCTCCCAAGACGGAACATGCCGTGACCGTGAAGGCTTACGCCTCCCATTTGAGTGAATAGCGAACATGGCCTTCTCCAATAGTGCATAAGCTTAAAACATAAAGTAAAGATAACTCAAACAGGTGGTATCAAACTTGATAATTCATACATGAAACTTTTCTTGTATCCGAAAAATAGGTGGATGAGTGGGAACGAGTGTATGGGGTCCTTATAGTGGTTCTCTTCTTGGATAAAGTAATCAGAATCAAACAAAGAGTTGACATTTATGCCAAGTATTTTTTTTCCTATCCACCAAATAGAAAATTGGATCTAAATTGATTATATGTAACTATATAGATTTTGGAAAAAATGAGTGTTGGGGGAACAAGACACTCATTTTTCCAAAATGTATTCCAAATTGATGGTCAGATTGATAATACTAGCTACATACAAATAATCTATCTGATTCGATTATGATTATAATAGACTTCCAAGGACATGATCTTTATTCGCCCCTCCCCTACTCTTTCTTGCTCACCGATGTACTTTCCGTATACAAGAAAAGCTTCATGGTTGAATTATCAAACTAGTTCTACTTTTTTTTATCCCTCTATCCGTTTTTCTTTATTTGGTTTTAGTTTTCCATCGAATAACATAGGCATCACGAATGTAATTTAACATGCATTTGGATGAGAAAATAAAAATAAAAAAATTCAAGGGTTTTCTTAATCAAGGATATTTATGGTGCTCAATGTAGGAGGGTAAAATAGATTTATAATTATTTCAAGGTGTTCATTATAAAAAATAATTTTTTTTCGAGGGTTTTCTTAATCAAGGATATTTATGGTGCTCAATGTAGGAGGGTAAAATAGATTTATAATTATTTCAAGGTGTTCATTATAGTTTTAAGCCATGACCACCATGTTCGATCGTTTATTCAATGTACACGTCAGAATTATTATTTGAACATGCATGTCACCTTTACTCTTTAAGAGTTACTAGTGGGTGTTGAACATGCATCTCACGCCTAATTGATAGGAGTGAGAATCTGAAACTCACCGAAAGTAAAGGCAAATAGAGAAGTATGAATTGAAGCTTTTATCTGCAGCAAAGGTCTATGATGTTTGCCAGTACTCGTCTACTGTGTAGATGTGTACTAGTCTATAAATAGGACACCCCTTCCTGGTTAAGTCGTTTACGCTTTATCTGTCCGTCTGGAAATTCTATAAATGCCTCTCAAAGCTCGACTAAAATCAATAGAAATACTCTTCGTCTGCCTCTGTCTGAATAAAAAGACCTTCCTAGCTCTCCTCTTAGTTTCCCAATAATAGGGGCTTTTCAATCATTCTTTTTATCAAAGGTTTCTATGGGGACTTTCAAATTACTGTCTCCATCTTTCGGTAAAGAGAGAATGGTTATTTGGAAAATGAAAGATCATGTTTTATGCAAACCTTGAAGAGTTAGATTTGAGGAATTTTAAGCCCTAATTTGCATAAACGTTTGAGGTATTTTAGGGAATTCATTGTGACTTTCAACCCTATCGTGCATAGTCTCCAGAAGGGGTGGATCCAGGAATTTATTCCTGGGTGGGCAACCTTGAAGGATAAGCGGTGGTTTGGAGGCGGTAGCCCCCAATTTTTTTGGGGGTATGAAGGGTCCTTCAGTATATTTCTATGAGAAACTCAAGCCAGGAACTGAACCTAAATAATTTAGATTTGATTTTCTGCAAAATAATATGCACTTAACTCGTAAGCTCCAATTTAATACGAGAGAGAAAGAGACGCACCGTTTCAGGGTTGAGTCGTTGAGGAGAGAGTTTTTTGGGAGTTTGTAAGTAAGGCTGTTAGTCATTTAAGATATTTGAGTATCTATTTACAAGAAACCCAAAATAAATGAAACAAAGGGTGGTGAAAACAGAAGACACCTTGTGTTATTCTAAAAGTCAGGGTGGGCAAAACTGGAACTTCTAGGGAATTTTGTAGAAAAGTTAGTAACCATACCTGTAGTAATTAAAACTTTGGAAATCCAGGGTGGGCAACCTCCCACCCTGAGGTGTATGTGGACGCCTCTGGTCTCCATCCCCAATCTGCAAAAACTCGAAAATCTCAAAAGGTAAGCTCATCTTGTTGATTTCTCTTTTAGTTTTAGTTATTTATTGAATTTGTTGGCTGTATTTTGTTTCTACGTGAATCAGTAGATTATTTGAGTTTACATAGTTGCCCTTTTCCCAACTCTTGTACGATAATCGACTGCCTTATTATCGAGAATGGCATTACAATCAGTAGAACATGGAAATTCGAAGAGTACATCCCTGATAGCGTCGTAAGGGCTATCACACTTGGGATTTCAAGTTAAGTTACTTGAGAGTAGAATCTTTCGAAAATGCTCAATGAAGTTTCTATTCCAGACGGTGCCTTGTTATGAATACTAATTTTTAAGTTCCTCTTTACAATGTAGATTTTCAGAGGGAACTTTCTGGATAAACTTTCTACCATTGCCAATGAGTTCTTGTGACTCCGCGTCATACACCCTTTTTATGGAGACCTCTTTCTTGTTCTTTATAATAACGATTATTACCAGCTTGTGTTGGGTCATATTAACGCAGCTAGAAACCTCATTAGTAAGATTTCTAAGGATTGTGTGAGGTTGTTGAAGTATGGAGACTCGTGTAAGGAAGATATAATGCCAGAAATTCTTTATTGTGATGTATACATATTTTTTATTTGGATATATTTTATAGCGTCGAAGAGTATTATAATGAGAAGAGGCGGTTTCATTAATTCAAGCAGACAATTTGGATTTTGAAACGGACGATGCTCTACTGTTTGTGGAACAGAGAAATGCCTTGGATGTGATAAACAAAGACCGGAAGTTTACAGCGTAGAGGATGGGGTGACATGACAGTAATGGGAGGTGGTGTTGCGCCCTTCTTTGGATATTATGGTAGATTGCATCAACCTCTTTCTAGGATGTGGCATAAGAGGTAAAATTCAGAAGATAGGGGAGATGGCGATGCTATGAATTTTTATTTTTTCATTTTATGAGAATGTAAAAACAATTTATTGATCAAGAAAAGTAAACTTTATGAGGTGGAAAAGATTATAACCCGAAGGCAAAGGAAAAGAAAAAGAACCAAGACCTCGACCTCGACCTAACATTCGATTCGTGGTAACTAAATCTTTCCATCATGTTAGAGTTAGAAATATTATCAATTACTATTATTAGTTAATAAGTTTCTATTTGTCATGTGTAGTAAGTTCTTAAATAATTAGGCTTTATGTTTGGCTATATATTAATAGGGTACGAATCCGGAGATACTCGGTCTGTAGACCTGTCCTAACATACAATCTCAACTACTCATTTCCTATGGGATGGGTGGCTAAGATTAGAGTGAGTTGTCTGAATGGGACTCTGGGCACCTAAAGAAAACACGTGATTTCGTAGTATTCTCTCACTCTCTTCAACGACGGTAATCATCATTAGAGGTATTGCTGATTTGGGGAACAACTACAAGATAGAGTGAATCATTGAATTTATCAAATACAATATGTCGAAACATGGGTAATCAATGATTTTTGAAATCCTCAAAATTGTCGAATATGTAGCATTTCGACAATAAAATGTGTAGAATTGCCGAGTATGTAAGTATTCGACAATTTCGTGATAACAATTCTCGAAATCGCGTAGAATATCGAAGCATACAATGATTTTTTTATTATCTTCGAACACATTGAAATTTACATTCCCCATTAGAGATTGGTTCAAATTCACCCGTTATACAACTCTAAAGCAGAGAAATTGGGGGAATCTTCACGGATTTAGAGAGAGGGACAGAGCAAATCATTTTGAGATTGGATCTAATTTTCATGGTTTTATTAGGGATATAACTTACAACTGAGATTAGGTTAATCTTCACGGTTTTAGGGAGAGAGAGGTGTGCAATACTGGTTTTACAGTGTGGTGGACTGAGACCGTCTTCATCGTCATTTCTAGAGAGAGATGGAGTCGTAGAGAGAGGGAGAGAAAAATAGATGGTTTCAAATTAAAGCTGCCAAAGTTTTAAGAGTGATCACGTGCTTTGTTAGGTAAGGTTCCCATAATGCCACGCCAGCTCGAATATTGTTGGTTTACATTGAGTGTTTGGAGACTGAGTGTCTTTGGATCCGTTCCCATATTAGTGCCTATAGACTGTATTGTAGGTGAATAATCAACTCTGAATAATAAGACTTATGTTTCACTTTCCTTCTCTATAATATAATCTCTTAATGTTATCATGGCATCAAAGCTGGTTTGATTATCTTGTTTCGCATCTACAATCTCATTCTCTCTTGGTGCAATCTGATTTGGAGTTGAGAAGAAATTAATTTGGAATCCGATTTAGGGTTTTTAGGTATTAAATTTTACTTCCGAATTGAATGATTTCGTATTTGATTTTGTGGTTCTACTGATTTGGAAATCCGATTGGGTTTTTATTGGTGATGCAATTCAAAATTCCCAGATCGGATTTTAGTTTCTAGGATTTGCAGTATACTTGAAGATCTGATTTTATTCGTTTGGGTCTTCGCTTTCAAAAGCAATTTGGATCTCTGATTTGTGGAGTTGCTGATTTCTGGAGGTGTGATTGTTTGCTTCTCTTGGGGCTGTTTTTTTGTTATTGTTTTAAATCTGGTGATTCTGTCACTAAATCTGGGTTGTAGTTACTAATTCTGTGGGTATAGTAACTATTCCGGGCTGCATTGCAATTACTAATTTGTGTAGTGCTTTTACAATTTATTTGGTGTTGTTCCCAATTATGAGCTGTTTATACCAATTTTGGACTGTTGTCACAATTTTTGGTTCTGTGAACTGATTTCCGGGTGCAGTTCTTGGTGTTGAAACTGAATCTGGTGGTTGCTGAAATTGAATCTGGGGGTTGCTGCTACTGATTCTGCGGTGATATTACTGATTTTGAGGTGGAAAATTTTGTTACATTTTGTTCCTCCTGTGGTGGTATTCTGGGTTATTGTTGCTTGGATTTGGGGTGTTGCTGCCTGCTGTTTTAAACTTTGGGATGTTGTTACTTGGATTTTGGGATTTATAAAGCTCCACGTTTGTCTATGGTGAGCCTTGATCGATTGTGGGTATTTTCAATCTAGAGTAGTAATTCAAAAATTGCTGAAGGTTTGATTCTTGTTTTGGGCTTTGAAATCAGCAAATCTGAAGAGATATGTTTGGCTTACGAGATTGGGTTTTTAAAGTTTTGATAATGGTTAATGAAATTGAGTCTGTTGGCGAAGGTCATGAATTGACTTCGGTTACTTTCGATATGGATATTTCAGGATTGATGAAGCTGTTTAGGTTGGTTCGCTTCACATCTAATCCGGAGCTTGTTCATGGTTTCTAAATAAAATGAGGTGCTAAGTTTAGTAGTTATTTGAATTGTAGATTATATTTTAATTTTTTTTTCCTTTAGTAGGGTTTACTTTTGATAGAGACTTGACTTCAGCTTGTCTCGCATTCTTAGGGTTTTGCATCTGGTTGGATAAGTTATTGGTTTTAATTCGCAAATGGCAGTTAGTTCGTATTTGGTTAACATCTGATGATCTAACGGTTAGTACACATCTGTTTAGGATCTGGTGGTTAGCTTTTATCGGGTTGGATAACGTCTGGCGATTGATAGCACTTTGTCTGGGCTTTGATATGGTTGGATAACATCAACAATTGGCGTTCATTTTTGTTGAATATGATTTCTCGCGGTTGGGTAAAGCTGTTGTGTAGTGTTCCGATTTTATTGTTTGCAAACTCTTGATGTACATGCGTAGCATTTGGGGGTGGGTGGGTGGGTGGGTGGGGGGTGTTAGAGCTAAAATTAGTAATAGATATTATTAATTTATTACTAGAGTAATGTCTTATTTAATAAGTTTCCATTTGTCATGTTTAATAAGTTTCCAATTAGGCTTTTATGTTTGGCTATATATAGGTCATAGGCTATATTGTATTGTAGGTGAATAATCAACCCTAAATAATAAGGCTTATGTTTCACTTTCTTTCTCTACAATGTAGTCTCTTAATGTTATCAACAAGATCTCCAAATGTGACCGTCTTCATGACTTAACTATAGATGATGAAGACCACTACAAGATAGTCGCGTATAAATCAAAGATGATCTCTTCCACGGCTTAACTTTCTCATTAAAGTGTTTATCATTCATTTTCCATCCACAACATATTCAATTGCATATGGGGTAAGATCCCAAAGATTTTTTTCAAACTTTTTTTCTTTTCTAAATGGCTTGCACCATCATGCTTCATGCTTTTAAAGATGAAATAAAACGCATGTCAAATGCCCAAAAGACATTGAAAAGATTAAGAAAATGATTCCTCAATTCCGTCACAATTGGGCTATGTAAGATCAATGGACTCATCCACAATGCCGCAAAGAAGGCATAAGAGTTACACATTAATACATCTTTGTGTTAATTGGTTTTTAGTCGTTGCTTGCCCCAAGCCACCCCAATAAAAGAAAATTGCTTTGGACGGGATGTGTCTATTCCATACCAAGCCTCTCGGGAAGTCTATAATTTGATACCTACCTTTTGTGTTCCTAGCTTTTGCTAAGTGGTTACACATAGATTTCCTTGTGAATTTCCAATTCCCAACCCACTTCCACATCTATTTTTTTGTAACTGATGTGACTTTTAGTATCATAAAGCCAAGATCCTTTAGCTCCCTATTAAATTAATATCTTTAAAAATAAAAATTCAAGCTGATTTCGTAAAACTCCTTCACTTTCCCAAGCTTTGGATCACAAAATTTGTATAAATAAGAATATATTATAGCAATGGTCTTAAGTTAAACTAGACATCGTGCCAAAAGCTAGCCCTCTAGTCTCTACCCATCTCCAGTAATACTATCGATACCTTCCTTAAACTTGTCTCATGTGTTGAAAATTGACCTTCATATTCCTACGCCATATGAAGTGGTAAGCTTGTTTTGGAGACACAAATTTGCCAATTCCAAACTTGACTTTAATCACCTCGGCCGATAAGCCATCCCTAACCAATTTTTGAGCAGTAAAAATTTTTAGTCCCAATTTGCCAACTTTTTTCCATATAGTAAATTGAGTTTACGAGATCCTTCGATGTCATCCCAAAGAAAAAATAGTATCATTTGCAAGCTAAAGCTGAGTAATCTCTGGCTCCTCTTATACACCTTAAACCTATGAACCAGGCCCAAGTTTTTATCTCTACAAGCCAATCTGCTCAGAGCCTCCTCCGCGACAATACAAAAAATGAGATAGCAGATCACCCTATCGAATTCCTCTAAAGTTGGAGAAAAAACTTGTCGAAACTCCATCAACCAAGACTGAAAACCTTTGTTATCAAAATACAAACTTTTATGCACCTCAACTTTTCTCCAAAGCCCATCATTTCTAATATATATAAACTAAAGTTTCAGCTAACATGGTTGTTAGCCTTCTCAAAATCAATTTTGCAAACACAGCCGAACACTCCCTTCCTCATTCTAGAATTGATAGACTTGTTGGCGATAGGGGATCCAGGATTTGCCGTTTGGAAAAAAAAAACCTTGGAATTTCGAGATCGCAAAGCCTATCACTACTATCAATCTTTTGGCCAAAACCTTAGCAAAAATCTTGTAAACACTAAAGATAAGATTGAGCAGCCTAAAATTCTTTCGTTCCCTAGCTGCAAAGGACTTTGGCCTAAGTTTAAGAAAAATTGAATCTAGTCTCCAATCAAAGAAACTATTATCCCTACCACAACTCCTCAAAGCCTCCAAAATCTCTTCCTCATCAAATTCCCTATTTTGTATACTATGGGCTGATACCATTGAACTCCAACCCTTCCAATCTCGGTCCCTAATGGTGAGGTTTCTTGTACAAACGTGAGTAATACTCAACAATGTGTTCCTTGACTATGTTGTTATCATTCACGAGCTGATCAACAATCCATAACTTTGACAAGCTATTGATCCACCGTCTTCCATTCACTATCGAATGAATAACAACTTTGTATTGTAGTCTTTTTTCTGCCACTTCACCCCAGATTGTTGTTTCCATTTAATTTCCTCCCAAAGCAAAAACTTATGAATCTCAACCTTCTTCTTGTTAGAGATAGATGTAGGTGGTGTAATGCCTAAGGACATTTTTTTCTTTTATCTTTCTATTGTAGGCTATAAGTAGTCAAGTTGTATATGCTGTAACCTAACTCAAATAATCACAATGTAGTCTTTGTGTTCTTCAGTTTTCTCTCCTTTTCTTTTTATCTTCTAAGATCTATCATGGTATCAGAGCGGGTTCCTTTATTTCTATAAGCTGATTTTCGTTGTTCTTCTCTTCGAAGGTTTTTTTTTTTGGAATCTATATCAAGAGCTGGGTTTAATTGGAATCTGCATTTCTGAGTGCGATTCGTCTTGGTGTGGCTTTTAAATCTCGATTTCAAATCAGGTGCTTCTTTTTGTCCTGTATTTTCTGCAATTTTGGAGCTTGAAATCAATTTGGGGGCGTTGCTGGTTAGAGTTTTATTCGATCCAATTAAGATTTGTCTTGGCTTGGGGTTTTTGTTGCTGCCGAAACATTATTTGATTGGTATACCCAAATCTGTTTTTTGCTTGAGGTTTTGCTAAACTGTTGAGATTGATTGTGTATTGCCGATATCACAAATCTTTTGTTAAAATCAAAGGGTATATTTTTGCATCGTTGGATCGTGGGGTTTTGCTCTTAACTACTGTTGGGACTAAGAGCTGGGCTTCTGCAATTTCTGTGATTTCTGAGAAGATATGTTTTCACCAATCAGTTAAGCTCTCTCATATCGCTTGCTGGTTGTGTTATTGGTACCAAACAGATTGGTGAATCATCTGAGGGTTTGAGATCAAGTGGAGACTGATTACAAATCAATCACTTCAGGAAGAGATGAATTGTTTTCTCAAAGAGACAAACTGAGTTTTATTTTGTTTTGCCACTCTTTCATATCCGGGATTTACATTGGAGCTATTAGTCGGGATCTCAAGGGATGAAAGAATCGAGACGTTTGAAGGTCTGAAGCTGCATCGATTTAAGTTTACGTTGATTATTAGTTATATATTCAAAAGCTATGATGACGATTCAGTACAACGCTTTAGTTATCTTTTGTGCAGTTATTGGTTCGGTTTTGATTTTAGTGGGGATTAGTTTGGGTATGTTTTACTTTTTTTGGTTGTGTTTCCAAGCAACAGCTCAAGCACGGAGGATTTGACGATTTGTATACATCGGCTAAGATCATGTGATTTGTTTGCATCTGTCGGTTAATTTGCATATGTTAGGATCTAGCTGTTAGTTCATATCTAGTTATGATTGATTTGGCGGTTAGTTCGCTTATGGTAGAATCTGGCGGTTAGTTTACATATCTGGCGATTCATTCACATCTCTGTAGGGTCTGGCGGTTAGTTCGCATTTGTGTAGGGTCTAGCAGTTAGTTCGCATTTGTGTAGGGTCTGGTGGTTACTTCGTATTTATTTAGGTTCTGGTGACAGTTGGTCACATCTGGTTAAGTTACATGTTCTTACTTTAGTTATGCAACGGATTTAGAAAGTTGAGTATCTAAGCTATTTCCGGGATGTGGTTCTCAGGGGCGGAGCCAGGATTTCATGTTTGGGGGGACAAAGGTACTGTGATGAATTATTAAGGTATTGGGGGGTTTGCAATTTTTTTTTTGTGCCATTTAACGGTATTTTAAACTTAAAAATCAATCAAATATAGCATTATATTTGACTAGCAAATTATCCGGATTCACTTATCTCATAAAAAAATCGAAGCTTTTTGCGGCAATGACATGATCAACTCAAGGTGAAAAAAATATCAAAATAAGATTCTTATTTGATATCATCAAGAATTGAACCTTAGACTCTTGGATTAGGAGCTCCACAATTTACCAATTGAGATAACTTTCCTTGATGCCATTAGGACAAATAAAAATGCTAATTTTTTTATATATACCTATATAGGCATTTTTTAACAAAATTCTCAGGGGGGTGACCGCCCCCCTCTAAATCCGCCCCTGGTGGTTCTTGTTATTTTTGGTTAGAATACTATTGGCGGTTGAGTAGCATTTGCTTGGATATCTCCTCAAATTCGAATTCTGTGGAATATTCTAATTCTTACTTGCAAACTCTCGATGCTATTTGTAATACCATCTAGAGTTTGACGGGGGGTGTTAGAGATTGATGTAGGTGGTGTAATGCCTAAGGGCATTTTTGTCTTTTCTCTTTTTATTGTAGGCTATAAGTAGTCAAGTTGTATATGTTGTAACCTAACTCAGATAATCACAATGTAGTCTTTGTGTTCTTCAATTTTCTCTCATTTTATCTTTATCGTCTAGTCTAAGATCTATTACTTTTACATATTTCCATGACTTCAGTATTACTCAAAGCTTCCTCTATTTGCATCTTATTCCCCCTTTCACTTCTTTCATAAGTGTTTTGATTTTCAACTCTATTTACCGAACTTAAACTTACTCCAATGATTCAACTTAGGCTTGAGAACGTTCAGCTTACACCATAAAATGTAACCAGGAGAAAGAATTTCACCACTCTTCTATTAAAGAAATCAAATCGTTGCACCAAAGCCACCAACGCTTAAATATGAAGCGAGCTGCCTGCAATAAAAAAACAAAAGGGTATGATCTGAGGATATCCTCGACATTGCACTTGTGAAACCCCACAGAAATAACTCTTTCAAGTACTACCTACCATGAACCTATATATTTTACTCAAAACCTGATCTCTCTACATATTAGACTAAGTAAACTTCACCCTTCTAAGTGGTTGATTAATGAGCTTGTGGGCTTGGATAAAATTGTTGAACTCTCTCATATTCCTGTTGATTCTAGTATCTCATTTTGTCTCATGAGCGGAACGAATGACATTGAAATCACCCCCAATACACCACGTCTCATCCCACATACGCCTAATATCATAAATCCCCTCCTAAAAGTTTACCTATCCCGGTTATCGATTGGACCATACACCTCGGTTACCACCCACTTTAACTGATCATAGAGATTCTCACTGTGAAGCAAGATAGAATAAACTCCTATCAACGGATCTTCTAGAACCTTTATCACCCCTGAATCCCAAATAACCATAACCAACGTACCTCTGGAATCCCCTAAAGAATCTAATGTCGTCCGCCCACACTCTTTCAACCCTCAAATCTTTCTAACAATACGCTGATCCACAAATTTGAATTTAGTTTTTTTGTAATAACATAATAAAAGGCATGAATTTTCTCACTTAAAACCTGGCATCCCTCCTTTTCTCCCTCATATTCAGCCCCCTCGCATTCCACGTAATTACTTTAATGTGCATAAGTAACCATTTTGCTCTCCTTGTCTCCTCCACCCTACTAAGACTTGCAACAAAATCCATAACCCGACTCAGCGAATTTGACTTTGCACCTCTCTCCTTATCAAGTCTATCATCAATCTCATCTTCAGAAGACTTAGATATATGCCCTCTAGAAGATACCTCCCCCGTTCCGTTCCCTGCTCTCATAGCTCGAGTAAGTTGTTTATTCTCATCTTGAATTAACGAAAGCATTTCAATCACTTTATCCTATGCTCAACAACTTTAAGCTCAATGGCTGCCATAATTGAAATTGTCTCCCTCCTGACATACCCGATAACTGCCTCTATCCTCTCCTTAATAGGCTTTCCCACCACGTTTCCACTCTTCCCAGCATTTGTGAGCTTTTTTGAACTCCTATCATTTTTCTCTTTGGAATCAACCTCATCTAGCTTGGTCTTTTTCTTAAGTAGAACATAATTTTGTTATCTCTCTAGTCCCTTCTTTCTTCCCCTTCTGCTTAGTAGTACTTGTTTGAATCTCAATTTACTCATTATATGTATTATTTACCATCGGCATAAACCCAATAGAAGCAATAAATCCCGTAAAAGGATCATAAGAACCTAGCGATTCGTGAAGATCATCAAGTGAGCCTTGCGGTTTCCTTCTCCTACCCGTCTTTTCCAAAGGCTTATATAAATTTGTGCATCTCAGATTAGAAAAACCATGCTCTCCCCTAATCAATTATCTTCTAAAGGCTACCATTATTTTTCGTGCCATGTACCTTTCTATCACCCGGGCATTTGTCTACCGAGAGTAGACTCTAATGAATTCGCACTCTGTATCATCCGTAATATTTGGTTTCTTCAACCGGGTTAAATCTGGCAACATACTTTGGATTTCCATCTCATGCGGCTCAAATGACCCCTACTCGCCTCACACTACTCCATTGGAGCATTCCCTTGGACCATTTTTTCCATCTCAAGTTTAGAACCTGGTTCTGAAGCACTATGCCTATCAAACATAGTAGCCTTTGTTACTTTATGCGATAGCTTTGGTCTCAAGCTCTGACACTTGATGACCCTGCCTTGTATTTTTGTTCATCCTTTCTACTCTTATTGGCTGGAACAAACCACCACCACCAATCAAGCACCTTCTAAATATATTATGGCAGTGATAATCAAAGTTTTGCCAAGAATTAAAACCCTCCTTGGTAAAGCATTTCCCCCGTTGTTCCGAACCTTCAACCTTATAGTCAAAAGAACATGCCCACAACTAATGTCATAATCAACTTCAGGGAGTCCCCCGCAAACATTCCCCCATGAGTTTTAAGATTTCCGCTGACCATATGTGCGAAGGAGCATCATTTAAGCTCAAACCATCCCCAAATCGACCAGCAGAGAGACCCATTACAGATCCGAGATGAAACAATCAAAAATCCCTGTCATCGCCGAACTTTTCAGCTCAAAGTATTTCAACCCTAATTCAATGCAATCAAAGAAGAAGCTGCGTATATTTATTTTAATTTCGATGTATTGATTGATGTCGCGATCACTATGTGAGAGTTATAGGATTCCATCCAAAGATCAAAAACTATTATGCTATTGATGTCCCAACCACTATGTGGTGCACTTGTTCTAGGTGAGGGCTATAGGACTCCATCCAAAGGTCAAGGACTATTATGTTGCCTAAGAAATATTCGAAGAAATGGAACAAGGAGGCTCACCAGGCAGAGGCAGATAGGGTCATTCGTAATCTGAAATCAAAGCAGTTCTACTCCGGAAAGTGCTCCATTTGCAAAACTGATAGTCATTGATGTTCCAAGGTTCTTTCCAGCAATCTGGTAGCCGCGTCAAAATCTATTGCTTCGTTTCTTTTGAATCAATCCTGTGACTAAAATCTTGTAAGCTTTTGCTTTGTCGAGGTTTTTAACTTAGATATTTTGTAATTTGTGTAACTTGTTTGCTCTATTATTTTTTTTGTCATATGAATTTTTAGAAGTATTAAACCTCCACTAAAAAGAAGTAAAAAATCCACAGTAATTGGTTTGTTTGTGCAATTCTTTCCTTTTTTGACTTCAAACTTTTGTTTCTGAAGGTTTTAAAGAGTCTAGATCTTGTATATTGTGGCGAAAATACTGGATCGATGGGTATGTTTTTCTGTTCATCATGGTTGATGGAGGACGAGGGATGGCATCTTTTTGGGTAAATACACCTACTCTATTAATTCGGGATTCATTTCCTTATTTAAACCCTAATGGTTTTTTTTGTTATTCTCCCAATGTGTTTTACTTTCAACATTGTCCAAAAGACTGATGTTCAAAGAGTTTTGTAGTTCATCTGAGCTTTGGTTCTGTTCTCATATTCTTTTTTTCAGGTTAAGAGTATTTGTTTTAAAATAGGTGTTTCTTTTGTTGTTAAAGTACTGGTGATACAGTTTGGGAGGTGAAAGTAATAGCTGAAATGCATTAAACCAAATCTGAGATGGCCCACTAATCTAGTTATTTCATTGCTTTACCAGGTTCGTCTTCTTATTTACTAGAGAAGATATTTACAAAGCCCTTTTTTTCTTCTTCTTATGATTATTAATATTTTCTCTTCTGCTTTCAAGTGCCTAAGGAAGGGAATTTGTAGGAGTTCCTTGAGATGGTTCAATGGGTATCCACGACTAACCTGTAAGCATCTAACAAAACCTTTAAACTATTAGAGATGGTTTAATGGGTCATTGCTGAATTTAGCTGACCTCTTATTTTTCAAATCTACAAGTTTGGGTTGCTGAATTTGTGAAGGTATTTTTACTTAGAGCATGCCAGAATCTAACTCAGTACCGAAAAATGATTTGCTCTATAGCATAATGGAGGATATAATGTTAGTGTTTATCCTAATGTTCAGTTACTGATATGCATGGGTTAAACTTGAGTTTAGCTTCTTTGGTCAAATCTACAAATAAAGTTTAAATAAGTGAAACTCTGATTTTAAGGATTATAATTTTCGTCTTTCATATTGAACTTTGAAGGTCAAAATGGTGGATTGAATTTCTAGTGAATCGCTTCTAGGGAAGACCTCTGTACCAATGGTCTCCTTACGAGGATGGGTTTGATAGGAGGACATTTGATTTCTGCCCAGTTTCAATTGTACGTGCTCCAGTATCATCTCTATGGAGACATGAAACATCTGGAGTAATGGCGGTTTCTTCAATTTTAAAACCCTTGCAATTGAGCTGACTAAAGAAGATTTTGCATTCAAAAGAACAAGAGAGTTGCCCGGAGTGTGAATCATGTTCATACAGGTGCAAGCGTAGTCCAAGTTTGCGACCGCCTTTGACTAAGGCGTATAATCCGTTGCTTTACATCCCAATGCTGCGAGAAGAGAGGATGGTTGGTTTATAGTTGGATGCCATCTTTCAATATGATTGTGCAATCATTGAAGATAATCCCGAACTTGAGAAATAAGCTTGATTAATTCCATCCCAAGAACCTCATCTTTTGTTCTCAAATTGGTTAAAGGGTAGATGAATGAGCTGGTAATTCTGAGGTTCTTTGTTAATCAATAGACCTAATACAAAAGAGAAGATCGGCTTTAAGAGAGGATGGGATTTATAAAGGTTTACAGCTTCCCCCCAGCTTCTGGAGAAATTGTGAATGTTGTGAAGGTACGTTTAAGGATGTCTTCATGTCACTTTCATGTTTTTTGCAATGAGTATTGTTTATTTTACGATGTGTATCATACATAAATAGATCTTGTGCGAATTTGATCCTTCTGTTATATGGGTATGTTTATTTGATTTCCCTGTAATGGGATTGTGGATTTTCATGCAAATTCCATGTTTCTTGAATATAGTTTCATATAGTATAAGGGTTTATGAATTTTCAAGGGTTTATGAATTTTCATGCAACTTTAACGGTTTTTGCAATATGAAACTCCATAGTACCTGTAATAGCCTATTTTCGTATTGCATGAAGATAACGCTTTACACCTTTGAAATCTAGGATGTTCAGTTATGAACGGAAAATAAACAACACTAGATTTAGCGTGGAAAACCCTTGAATGGGTTAAAAATCACGACCTCTCCTGAGGATTTTAGAAAGAGAGAGAGATATTTAGACTGCTAGCTATTACAAAGAGAGAGAGAGATGTAGAAATGATCTCTTAGAGGTTCTCAGTGCACTCCTCTTGATTCGTAGCTATCTAGTCTTATTTATAGGTCTTATAATATGACCGTTGGTTACATTGATGAAGAACGTTACAATATTAGGTTTTGATGAGTCTTCACGGTGGACTTTTGTAACGTCTTGATACTTGTTGATTTGTAACGGATCTATTAACATTATCTGGTTGTAGTTTCATACGATCTCCTATGATGCTCGCGTACATACGATCTGTCAATAAGTGGAGGAGTATCTTTGGTAGCGCGAAGTCACAAGATGCTTTGATATCTTTTAACTGTTGATGACGATGCGATCTCCAATAGTGTTCGCGTGTATTCGAACTATTGATAGATATCTGAGTATTTAGTGTGATTTTATTGGATGCTTCGTCATCCCCGAGCTGTAGATGAGGAAGTCTGTATAACGATCTCCTTGCTTTAATCCTTGATTGGTTATCAGTACGTTTACTCGAGTTATGTGAGTTTGCATATCGGACTCAGTATGGGGGTTAGAAATAAGTCCTTACAACTGCCCCTTCTCAGCCAATACCAAGAGAAACGTGCGTTGCGAGTGGTGTTGGTTGAAAAGTCCAGTCGTCTAAATTGAATGCTGTATTGATGGCTCCATTTTTCCTTGGAAAAATAGTAGTTTTGACTGTTGGGTTTCCCATAAATTCCTCTTGAGACCTGTACTTGGAATGAATACCTTATTGGAAGTTGTGGAATGCATTAAATGTTACTGCTATAAAATATTGTAAATAGTTGCTATCACTGTTCACCCTGGTTAACGTTGTCAGACTTTTATGCTGGGTTGAGTAGCAGTGATGGTGACAAATCGACGCCAAACATATGAAGTTAGAGTTCAGACAAAAATGGCGAGTCTGCAAACTCGCTATTTTGGCAACGAAAGCCTTTCGTTGCCAACTCCAATCCCTGTACCCCCAACTTTCCATGGGATGACGTGGGAAAAGTAGAAGAGGCGGAGGATGATTTTCATCAATTGTGGCGATTTCACTATGTAGTTTTGTTTGCTACTCACCGTCGGTCCTATCTGCGGATACTTGCAGAAGATGCGGTGTTGGAGGAAGACGAGAAGGCGGGGAAGTCGTCTGAGAAGTACTGTCGATACCCTGCGAAAGATTGGGTATTATAACGGTGGATGAGGTCCTTCGTTGGAAGCGGAGGTGGGGGTTATGGGGGAGTGGTGGGATTAATTTTGTCCTCTGCCTCATTCCAATTTCCATCTTTGAGTTTTGAGTTTTTCTGCTAGACCCTCCATTGTTTCTTTTCAAGTGTTGCACTGTCATCTGCAACGTAGGCTATTCTTTGTAGAAGATAAAAATGTCTGTAGAACTTGTAATCTTTATCTCCGAACTGTTTAAGTGTTTGTTCTTGTAACTTGTTTTTCTTGAATAATAAATTCGAAATCCATTATCTTGTCTTGTAATTGCTTGAAGTTGCTTTTAGAACTATTGTAAGACACCATTGAACAAATATCGAACTAGTCACTGATGACATAGGTCAAAAATATGTAGGACGTAGTGTTGATATATCCGAATTGTGTAGGTCACCCTGATATATATGTGGCCTTATTGAGATTTTAGTGTTGTTATGTCTGTGGTGATGACAAGGTCGTGATCCCTTTCGTGCCATGAGTTATTTAGAGCCATGCCGTTGTCAACTTGAATACTTGTTATCATCGATGGAACTGGGTCGGAGCCTTTGAGCACGCGCTGGATATACTTGTGAGAGTTGTTGATATTGAAATCATTCCTCTTGGTGAGGAGAGTTATCCGTTCTGTCATTGTATGTAAAGTCGGACGGTCGATCATAATAAAATGATTTGCTTGTGCTGAGGCCGGCTCAACATTGCTTTCTGTATCTCTAATAATTTTTGAATGAAATGGAACTGAAACAAGATTTGCCGCTGATTTTTCTGTGTCTGTCAAGCCGACATTGTGGTAAGTGACAGCTGTAATAGCTGTACTTAGGTTGTTTTGAATTGGAACCATGCTATAAAAAAGTGTAGCAGGATCGTGCAGCCGTGGAATGTTGTTGCTGGAAGTAATCGTGCTGTAAGATCTGTGTAAATCTTTTTGGGCAGTGAGTCCGTAATAATGGCGGAGGAGATGGACAGACGTGATAAGAGAACACGTTACCCCAAAAATCATTATGAGGGCAAACGAAAAGACGTGCCTGTTAGGAGAGATGACGTGGACACGTGTCCCGAAGAGCCGTCGTTTCAGAAACTGAGGGGTAATATAAAAGTTTTTCTTCCCTCTTCTCTTAAAACACAATCAATTGCAGACAGAAGCAGAAACATTTCTAGAGAGAGAAACTTTTTGAATTTTGAACGCAGTCCTCCGGCGTTGTGTGATCATCTTACTAAGAAGGACAAAGTTTTGTCGTCTGAGGTGTGAGCGGTAACCGGAGTCGACGATTGTTGCTCTTCTAGTACATGTTAATGCCTCTGTTTCCATTTTTTCTTTTGCTGTATTATTTTCTTGAAAAACTGGTAGGTTGTGTTTGTGAACTGTTTGGGTAGATTAATAATGTGTTGGGTACGACTGAGGGAGGAGGCCTGTTTTGTTAATAAAAATCTCTGAATAGATTTTCCCTTTACGTGTGGTAGATGCGCTCAAAAAATCTGAAACCCAGCAGTAAATTTGTTGTCTCTGCAAGTAGTGAGGAATCATCATCGTCTGAAAGGACTATGGATGATTCTGTGGTAATTGGTACGATGATTGCTGATAATCCGTCTGTGTCTTCTGGGAGGGGTGTGGGAGTGCATGCTGAGGATGAAACTAGGCAATTTTTTAAGTATCCCGAGAATGTAGACGTAGCGAAGAAATTTTTATAGTATAAAAAGAGTTTGGAAGGAGAATGGGGGGATTATGTGATGAATGCAAGGTTGTGCTTTAGAACTCTGGTGAGACCGAGTGGTAATGTAGAGCATTATCTGGTGCCTTCTCAGGATCGTTGGAAGAGAAGTATGGATATAGGGGATGATATAGATATCGTTTATTATAATGGGACTGGATCAGAGGTCGTAAAGGAATGATTTCTCTGTTATTTGAACCAGGTCGCATATGGGTTGAATATTCCCCTAACCTTTTTCCAAAAGAGGGTAATAAATGCACTAATGAGTTTCCCTGGTCAATTGAATGGTAATATTTTTGAGATGACGAGGATTTGTGAAGTCCTTAATCAGAAGTGGAGAGATGGTGGTATTGCGAGACAGTTCGTTGCGGACGATGTCTTGAAATACTATTAGTTTAAGTATATGAAAGATCGGAAGTGTGGATACTAGTTTAGTGATTCGGCGAGGCCGAAATTCTCTGATTCTGAGTCTTCTGGGAGGCCCTGGTGCAACCATCTTGTGATGGTGAGGGGTAATTATATGCAAGTGCCCGGGGAACCCGCGCTCGAGCTGATATATAAGAGTTTTAACGAGAGTAAGTGACTTCATTATGTCTGTAGTTTGTTTCTCGACTTACTGCGATCTGCTAACATAGTTTTGTTGCTGTTTTGGCAGAGCCTAAACCAAAAGTTGCGCCTGATACATCAAGTTTGTTCGACATCGTTAGTCGAGAAGGGAGCGAATTGGACAAAGTTCTCGGAGAGCTAGGAATTCGCAGGGAGAAGAGGCTTAACTCTGTAGTTGAAAAAGTGCAACGAGCTCATCAAAAGTGAGCTATGGCTGCATCTGGCTCTGCTTACGCCGATGTCATGGAGATTCTTGCCTGTGCTGTGGGTTCTTCGAGCTCCTTGGTTCGTCGACTAAGAATAAAAAAGTTGGTGCCGCCTTCTAAACAAATAGTACCAGTGCAGCTACCACCGGTTGGTATTGAGGGGGTGGCCGCCGATGTGAATATGGCTCCTCCTCTGAAGAAGCAGAAAAAAGAATCTGGGAAAGATATCTGAGCTTCTTCGAAGAGTGTCAACCGTGAAGCCGTGGAGCAGGAGGCGTTGGACTTGGCTACGCATGATCTCATCCGCCTAGATACTCAAATTCGATCCAGCATTTCTCAGGTATGTAATGTGGTATTTGATTAAATCTTTTTCAGATAATGATCCAACCTTGTAATACTGTTTTACTGTATCTGTGGTACAGCTTTCTGTTGCTTGGAAATCAGCCGCGGAGGTGTTGAAGTTAACTGCTGCGAATCGTGCTGAACTTGTTCAGCAACATGATGCAGGCAAAGCTGTTTTGCGAGAGCAATTCGAGCAGGAGAAAATGTTGCAGAGGGAGTAGTTCGAGAAAGAGAAGGTACTGCAGAGGGAGCAGTTCGAGAAGGACGCTGCTGCTACAAAGCAAGAGGTTGCAGATGAAGCGAAGAAAGCTGTTGATATTGTTGTGGCTGCCCGCAATAAGCTGATTCAAGCCTACTATGCCTGGGGTTTGAGCAGAGCGGATGTCGGCCTTGCTCTTGCGGGGAAGTATGGCGAGATTGTCTTCCCAGGGGATGATGCTTCTCCAGTGGCTGAGCAGATCCCGACTCCTCCAGTGGATGATGATCTGACCAAGGAGGTAGCAGGATCTAAATCTTGATTATGTAGTTGTAGTATAGATCTGGAGACTTAATCAAACTTTGTCCTTTGTATTGGTGGTAGAACTGTTTTGGACGAGGTTTTGAAATTTATGTACTTGTTGTTCATATATTGTTGTTTTGATGTGAATGTATGATCTGTATGTAGGAGGTAGTTCATTTTAGGGGGAAAGTGCTCGAGATGGAGAAGGTCTTGAGTCGAGCAAGGGATTCTATCAATCGTACTCAACAGGTACATAATAAGCTTGAATATGAGAGACGCCTTCATAAGTCAAATTTTGATAAAACCTTTAAGGAATTATTCGAACTTCAATGTAGATATGGGAAGATAAAAACTGAGAGGGATGAGATTTTGCGAAAAGAGACCGATAGGTTCCTTTTACTCTAAAAATCCCTTAAGGATAAGCGATTTGTAGATGAGAGTGATAAGTTAGAGTGTCAAAGATCATTATTGTCTTTGACGCTGTACTTTGAGGCCGAGGTTGAAAGTGAGCGCAGTTTGAAGGAGGCCTACTTAGAACTGTTGACCGAGAGAGACATAGTGTCGGACCCTGCTCGGGTGAAATTCTTAGCGCAAGAAGCGCGCAATCGCCATAGTAGAGAGGCACAAAGATGCTCAGCTCGGGCTGGAGTATCCATCATATGGGGTGGTGTAGGTTCATTGCCTGATGAGCTTGACTTTTGTAGGGGTAAAGGGCAATGAGGATTCTTTTCTTCAATATAAAAAAGGAGGATAGAAAGATCCACACAGAATTAGAAAAACGAACTGAGGCATGCTTGTGGTGAACTGGAACGATTCAAGGGTCATAATGCATGTCTGGAGGTGGAAAAGGTGGAGTGTGCTAAACTGTTGCAGAACTCTGAGAAAAGGGTGAGCTTGTTCGAAACGCGTTTACTAGATACACAAAAACGTTTGCAAGTATCCCAATCACACTTGTAGAAGATAATTACTCCAAAAGGGGGGAAACGTGCTGCTACTACGGACCACGAATGTCAGATGGCCGATGTAATCGCATTTTATGGGTCTGAGCTCGAGAGAGTAGAAAATGAATTTTGACGTTATATCTCGAGCTATGGTAAAGATGTGGAAGTAGAGAACGATAAGGTTGAAAATATGTGGTTTGCGAAAAGGGATGAGGGTTGGAGAGCTTCAAACTCAAAATCACTAGCTGAAGACTCTGAGGAGGAGGAGGTCGAAGAGCTGCTGCCTCACACACGACATCAAACCAGTCCGCAAGAGGTCGTAATCTTTAATGAACCTTTGCAAGTTGATGTTAGTGGTAGCAATGTGTGATCACAAACCAACTAGACTGTGACATTTGATTGTACGTTGCCTTCGTGTATCATAGCTTGATGTTGTAACACATGTAGAATGATATGTCTTATAGGAATAAATATCTGTTGATATATATATTGTCTCTTGTGATCTACTTTTCTAGGTTGAGAACAAAGAGAATGAAAACGTGGCTTCTCTATCCGCATCAAATAAAAAATTGTCTGCTAGGTTGCAGCAATGTTTGTTGGCGGTTAAAAGAAAGACGTTGTTGAATTCAAAGCTGGAGTCAGAGATGCTGGAGCTTCAAAGTCGGCTAAATGCTGTGACTGTAGAGTTGTCATGTAAGAATGCCGAGATATTGACTGCTAATAACGAATTCGAACAGTGGAAAGAATCTCTGAAGAAGAAAAAGTTGGAGACCATGGCTGCGAATTAGCAAGTGCTAGATCTGTTAAGTACGATTGAAAAACAGAAGAATGATCTGTTGTATCATCAGTCGGTGATAACAACTAATACGGATCTCTTAAAGAAACAAGATTCTGAAATCCTTTATATGCGTGAGCGTTTGAAAAAACTGAACTGGGATTTGCGTGAGGCTCGAGATTCATGTCAGAGAAAGAACGACCATGCCAAAACTTACGAGGAGGCATGTTCCAAGAAAGAACGAGAGTTTCGTGAGGTCATCGATAAGTGTAATTCGCGGATCACTGCTCTTGATTGGGACAAGCAATCTCTGGTGCAGGAGTGCATTCAAGGTAATGAAGTGTACGAGGAGCTTCACGCGAAGTATAAAGAGTCGCAGAGGATGATGGACGCCGTTGAAAACGAGATCACTTATTCGAGGAAAGTAGATATAAAGCTGGACCGTCTGAAGAAGGAGATGGAGCGCAGTGTGCAGATAACGAGGTAATATAAAGGCTCGCTACTGCAGGAGAAAAAATCTCTGTGTAAAGAGCTTGTCGACAAACTAAACAAGGTGAAAACCGAATTCTATGAAGCTACGATGTTGACTGCGGAAAACGTTACGTTGCGTGCTATGGCTATGCTGCATGCTGATGTAGAGAAATTTCGAACAGAGCGTGAGGAGATCTTGGCTGCTATCACTGAATATGTCATGGAATATGACTTGTAGCAAGCACGGTTATCTTATATAGATAATTTGATGCCGAGGGTTATAGAATTATTCAATGCACCTTCTACTGTAGTGGATGCGACTATTCCGTCCCTTGTCTTACTTTCATCTGGGTTTGGGGAGAGTTTGAATGTTGTATCCCCAAAGCGTGAGCAGTAGTTCCATTTGAATGAGACAGAATGTAAGTATGACTTTGCTGTAGAAAAAAAAAGTCAAATGTTATTGTTATCTCTATGTATAATCGAATTTGGTGATCCAACGATCGATCATATAGGGATTTAGTGATGTGATATTGTAAGTTAGTTTGAACTGTATAACGTGTATAAGTTATTCTGAACAAAACACTAAAGATTGTAATGCGATATTTGAAGGTCGCATTATAGCCAAGTCGAATTGATTGTCTCAATAAGCGACCATTTGGGCAGCGTGAATGTAGGTTTCTTGTCATGGGTCGATTTGATCGATCGTGATGGGACATTAAATATTGCATAGCTGAGTGGCGTCTTTGCCAGATCGAATTGAATGACTCAATAAGCGATCCTTGTAGAGCGCGTATATAGTTGAAGAGCTATGAAGCAGATCCCGGTTATAGGTCGAGCAGGGCGACTGTGATGGGTCCTGTATTGAATAATGCATAGCTAACTGGCGTCTCAGCCAGATCGAATTGATTGGCTCAATAAGTGATCCTCGGAGAGCGTATATATATTTGAAGAGCTATGAAGCAGATCCCAGTTATAGGTTGAGCGTAGCGACTGTGATGGGACCTGTATTGAATATTGCATAGCTAAATGGCGTCTCCGCCAGATCGAATTGATTGATTCAATAAGCAATCCTCGGAGAACGTGTATGTATTTGAAGAGCTATGAAGCAGATTCCAGTTATAGTTCGAGTGTAGCAACCGTGATGGGACCTGTATTGAATATTGCATAGCTAAACGGTGTCTCAGCCAGATCGAATAAGTGATCCGCGAAGAGCGTGTACGCTATGAAGTAGATATTGTTGTAGTAGGTCGATTTGAACGAACCATACGAAGACGAGTACGATGTTGAAATAGATTTGCAGCATGATGAGGAAAATTTGCTTTATTGAGTGAAATATGAAGTTACAGCATGTTTAATTTTGATACAGCTTTAGTCGACGGGTATTCCACAGATTAGGTACAGGCACTCCATCATGTGTACTAAGATCGTAAGATCCTAAACCGCTTGTGCCAGTTACGATGAAAGGACCTTCCCAATTGTCTGCTAACTTCCCTGCATTAGGCGCTTTGCGATACTGGGGAATTTCCCTGAGGATGAGGTCTTTGATTTTGAATTCTTGATGTCGAACGCGCTTGTTATTAGATCGTAATAAAGCAAGCTGATATCTTCCCAGATTGACAATGGCTCTTTCGCGTGTTTCTTCGATTATATTCAGGTTGCATGCGATCTGAAATTCGTTTTCTTCATCTGTCATCTCGTGATCGTGTATTGGGTGATGATACTGAGTGGGTATTATGGCTTCCGTCCCGTAGGCCAGTAAGAATGGAGTACAACCTGTTGCTGTTCTTGGAGTTGTTCGATATGCCCAAAGAACGTGTGGTAACTCGTTCACCCAACTCCCCTTTTTGTCATCTAAACGTTTCATGAGACCGTCCACAATCATTCGATTAGTAATTTCAGCTTGTCCGTTTCCTTAAGGATAGTAAGGGTTTGAAGGGGAGTGAATGATATTGTGTTGATTGAGGAACGCGACGACTTTGGAGTCAACGAACTGTAGTCCATTATCGATTCTAATAAGATGCGGTCTGCCGAACCGAATGATAATATACTCCCAAATGAATCTGATGACTTCTTCTTCTCGTGTTCGACACAATGGGACTGCCTCTACCCATTTAGTGAAGTAGCCCGTAGCGACCAACAAATGTTTTCGTTTTCCTGGTATTGTAGGAAATTCTCCTAGGAGATCGAGAGACATCGTCTGAATGGCCAGGAGACTTGGCTTGAGTGTAGTTCGAGCCCTGGGGCTCGTATCTTTGGACCATGACGCTGGCAAGCTTCACACTTGCGTGCGTATTCAATCGCTTAAGCTTTCATCTTAGGCCAGATCATTCCTTGCGTTAATGCTTTGTTAGGAAGAGATCGTCCTGCGGCATGGGACCCGCATGTGCCTTCGTATAGATCGTGCAAGAATTGTTGTGCTTCACGTTCGGATAGACAGAGGAGGTATGAACCAGTGACTGTTATTTTGTAGAGGAGGTTGTACCGGACAATATATCTACGGGCATTGTTGATTAATCTTTGTCGTTCTGTAGGATCTTCTGGGAGTGGGCCATCGAATTTGTTGTGAATTCCGATATATCTGATGAAGGGCTGTCTCCAATCACTTCCAATCTCCTCGTTGCCCCCAGTATTGATGGCGTTAGATACGGTGGCATTAATGCAGGGGTTAGAAATGACGTCGGTTTTTAAATAGCGAGTTTCTGATCCAAGGACCCCGGCGAGGTAAGCGAGTGCATCTGAATGCCGATTTTCTCCCCTTGGTAAATGTTCCATATAAATTTTCTGAAATTTGTTCATTCGTTCTACCACTGCAGCATAGTCAATCAATTTCTCATTGGCTTGATAGATACCCGCGTGATGATTGACGATCAGTAATGAATCGGTGTAGACAAAGAGCTCTGCTACGCCCAGTATGAGTGACATGTCCAAGCCATGAATTAGTGCCTCATATTCTGTTGCATTGCTAGTTACTTCAAAATTGAGGTGAATGGATTTTTCAAACCGATCATTGGAAGGAGTAATAAGATCAATTCCCACCCCTGATCCTGTTGGTCCGACGGAGCCGTCCGTCAAAAGTCGCCAACCCTTCCTTGTTACCCAATCGGTTTTTTCTTCAGGCTGTTCTGTGAGTGGCTCATCTTTGTTTTCATCCCAATCTTCTTCCCAATCAGGATCATCTACTGGAAAGTCAGCTAGAAAATCTGTTATAGCCTGACCTTTCTCAGAGTGGCGTGGCCCAAAGTGGATATCGTGTTCTCCGAGTGTTACTGACCATTGCTGAATATGTCGAGATTTTTTGCATTTAGATAAGATTTCACAGAGTGGATAGTTCGTTAATACCCGAACAGCGTGGGCTTGGAAATAGTGTTTCAATTTCTGCGACATGTAGACGAGGGCCAAAAGAAGCTTCTCGATCTTGTTGTATCTTATTTCCGCAGGGGTCAGAGTCTTGCTGATAAAATAGACTGGTTTCTCGGTCTTTTTATCGAGTCGGTGGAGGACGGAGCTGAGAGAAGTATCTGTGACGGCTAAGTAAACTGTTAGTTCTTCTCCATCTGTTGGTGTGCTCATAACTGGTGGTTTACCCAAATATTGTTTGAGTTCGAGGATAACGGCTTCGCATTTATCCGTCCACTCGATCTCGGGATCCTTCTTTGACTTTCCCCGTAATGTACCTTGTTTAAGCAGATCGAATAGATGTCGGCATCTGTCTGATAATTTAGACACAAATCGGTTAAGTGCTGCGATCTTCCCGACTAGTTTCTGAACATCCTTTTTTGTCTTTGAAGAAGGCATAGCCAAGAGGGCTCGTATACGTGATGGATCAGCTTCAATTCCTCGTTTACTGATGGGCTGGCCCAAAAATTTCCCGGATTGTACTCCGAACTGGCATTTGTCAGGATTTAAGCGCATTTTGTAAGCTCGCAAGATCGTAAAAGTTGTTTGTAGATCTGCCAGGTGGTCTTCTTTCTTGAGACTCTTGCAAAGCATGTCGTCGATGTAAACCTCCATTGTTTTACCGAGCTGATCTTTAAACATTTGCGTCATCAATCTCTGATAGGTAGGGCCAACATTTTTCAGGCCGAAAGGCATGACCTTATAGCAATACAGGCCTTGCTCGGTGATGAATGCAGTCTTATCTTGATCTTCAGGGAAAAGCGGTATCTGATTGTACCCTGATGCAACATCCATCATAGAGAGGAGTTCGTGCCCGGCTGTTGAATCGAGCAGATGGTTGATGATTGGGAGTGGAAAGCTATCTTTTGGGGTGTATCGATTGAGATCTGTGAAGTCGACGCAAATTTTTATCTTGCCGTTTTTCTTTGGAACTGCGACGATGTTCGAGATCCAGTCCGGGTAAATAGCTTTACGGATAAAACCGACTTCAATCAATTTGTCGATCTCTTTGTTTACTTCGTCTCAAATTTTTGGTGCTAGAGTTCGTTGCTTCTGCTTAACCGGTTCTGCCTTCTCTTTCAACTCGAGCTTGTGGCATGCCATGGCTGGATCGATCCTTAGCATTTCGTGGAACGTCCACGCAAAAACGTCGTGACTATCTGAAAGGAATTGCATGAGACCTGAACGTTCCTCCGTGCTCAAGAGGGTCCCAATATAAGTTCATCTTTGTGTTCCGTTGATCTCGATATATTTTGTTGGTTCGGTGCTTGGCAGCTGATGTTCTGCTGGTACTGAATGCTGTAGAGCTGCTGCAGTTGTCTCGGCTTCAATTGTATTATCGCAAGCTCGGGATAATTTTTGGCTGCCTTTGATCTCGTAGATTTCTCCTTTCCAGTCGAACCGCAGCGCTTGATGATACGTAGAAGGAATAACTTTCATGTTATGCAGCCATGGTCGTCCCAGGATGCCCAGGTAACGGGATTTTGTATTGATGACGTAAAAAACTACGTCAAGTGTAACTGGTCCGGCCGTGATGGGAAGTGTAATTTTTTCAACACGTTCTTCCTTGGAACCGTTGAATCCTGAGACGTTGATGTCATTTGGCTCGACTCTGTCCGCCAAACCCATTTGGTCAATCGTGCTATGGAATAATAGTTCGATGCTGCAGCCAGTATCTACCATCATTGTATGCAAAACTATGCTCTTCATTTTTAACATGATGACGAGAGCATCGTGATGCGGAAAGTTGATGTGACGTACATCGCCGTCTTCGAAAGAAATCCCAGGTCGTCGGCTGCTGGATTCTAGCAATAAACGAGCATCTTTATCTACCATTGTTAGATCATGGCATTGTTCAACGCGCCTACGTTTGGAACTATTGGAGTGGCTGACTGTCTGAGTCTCAATGAAGTACATATGTTTCTCCTCATTCCCTTCCTCAGTCTGGACGACTGTGATTTCAGCTTTGTAGTTGCCATCTTTGTAACTTTTTACGTCCACAATATATTCGAGCATCCGACCCTGTGAAAATATACTTAAGAGGAGGAGTTTTAACACGAAACATTGTTCTGTGTCATAATGGTGGATTTTGTGGTGAATGTAGTATGGTTTTCTTGGTATGGGTTGAAGAGTATTGGCATTTTTGAAGAGCTCATCCTTTTGCAGTTGCGGATATATGTTGGCAATGGTAGTTGTTAACTGCGGTAGGCGTGGAACTGGTCACTTTTGTCCTTGGCGAGTTTGGTTATCATAGGACTTGAATCGTTTCTTATCGCCTCCATAGTCTTTACTGCTGTTGCGAGTACATTCTCCGGTATGATCATTGGCAGATAGAGCGATGCGCTGAGGTTTTTGTTTTTCAGTTGTCAGTCTTTCGAGGTCGATGAAGTTGTTGACCTTTTTCATCATATCTTCTAACGTATGTGGTTTGTTGAGGATCAGATGTTCCTTGACTCGTCCATCTGTGAGTAACACATTGATGAAAGCGGAGATCGTGATCTTTTTGCCGAGGTTATCGAGCTTTCGAGCTAGCCCGAAATTTTTTCTGGTAAAAACCTCTAATCTTTCTCCTGGCGCTTGCTTGAGACTGAACAAAGAGTAAAGACTTTCCTCCTTGTCTTTATTATGCGAGTAGTTCTTGATGAACAGTTCGCGAAGTTGCTCGAAGGTTATGATAGAGCCCTCATCCAGTGTATGAAACCATTGTAGTGGTTTGCCTTTTAAGCTGGTCGGGAATAGACGACAAAGGATGTGGTTAGAGGAGGAATACGGTCCCAAAGAATCTTGAAATTATTGGATGTGTTCCACAGGATCCCCCCCTTCGTATTTCTGAATCGTCGGAGTGCGAAAACTGGTTGGTACTTATTCGCCTAGCAACTCCCGTGCAAGCAGACTCTTCTGCAACCTTGAATAGTTACTCCTCCCGCTGGCGAGTGTTTGAGCGTCTAAGATCTTTTTGATGCGTTTGTCCACCTGTTCTGGAGTGAGGTGTTGTCGAGACGTCTTGTTGTTGGGACTCTCGCAGGATTATGCTCCCCTGTTGCTTCTCCCATGCGGTCATAAACTAAAATTCGGGTGTTTTCCCTGTTTTGCTCCTCTTGTGGCGGTAGATCTATTACCCCTCCAGCGGGTAATGGTGGATTGATGTGACTCCGAGGCAGGACTGGTTCTTGCTGAATCTGAGGAAGCGTGGTATTTCTACCTTGATGCCCCAAGCGATCATGGACTGATATTCTCGAGGTGGCGGCAGAGTGTTTTGTTGTCTCGGATTTTCCGTTATTTGAGCTTGTAGTGCCCTGATAGCGAGCTTGTAGTATCCTGCATGCTGGCGAGTAGTTTCTCCATCCGTCGCTCAGTTTCTGTTTGCGCAGCCGTTCGCAGATCAGTCACTCCTTCAGCAGCGTCAGGCAGGGCGTGTTGTGATTTGTCTTGATTTGCCATCTTTGAAATATAAAAGTGGTGAAGACTGGATCGGAGAACGATGAGTGTAATCTTCGTTCCCACAGACGGCGCCAAATGTAATAACATATTTTCGTATTGCACGAAGATAGCGCCTTACACCTTCAAAATCTCGGATGTTCAGTTATGAACGGAAAATAAACAACACTAGATTTAGCGTGGAAAACCCTTGAATGGGTTAAAAACCACGACCTCTCCTGAAGATTTTAGAAAGAGAGAGAGAGATATATTTAGACTGCTAGTTATTACAAAGAGAGAGAGAGAGATGTAGAAATGATCTCTTAGAGGTTCTCAGTGCAGTCCTCTTGATTCGTAGCTATCTAGTCTTATTTATAGGTCTTATAATATGATCGTTGGTTACATTGATGAGAAACGTTACAATATCAGGTTTTGATGAGTCGTCATGGTGGACTTTTGTAACGTTTTGATACTTGTTGATTTGTAACGGATCTATTAACATTCTTTGGTTGTAGCTTCATACGATCTCCTGTGATGCTCGCGTACATACGATCTGTCAACAAGTGGAGGAGTATCTTTAGTAGCGCGAAGTCACAGTTTGCTTTGATATCTCCGAACTGTTGATGACGATGCGATCTCCAATAGTGTTCGCGTGTATTCGAACTATTGATAGATATTTGAGTATTTAGTGCGATTTTATTGGATGCTTCGTCATCCCCGAGTTGTAGATGAGGAAGTCTGTATAATGATCTACTTGGTTTAGTCCTTGATTGGTTATCAGTATGTTTACTCGAGTTATGTGAGTTCGCATATCGGACTCAGTATGGGGGTTAGAAATAAGTCCTTACAGTACCCTTAGTTTGCGCTTAGGTAGTAGGATCATAGCTTCTCTAGATAACCAGTGTTGGTGGTTTATAACTTTATGTTTCTCTAGATGAGAGCGAGCTAAAATATTATTCATGTACATCTGCATAGTAAATTGCTCTACAACACATCGAATAGTGAATCTCAATGTGTATGAATGGATGCAAATTTGTTTCACAATTCACGACACCTTTTTTTTATCTCTGAATTTATTCTTGAATACAATTACTTGTCTGCATGTTTTTGATTTGGATAATAACTGAGTTTATTAAGCAAGATTGCAAATTTCAAATAGTAAGTGGTGGGAAATAGACACGAGCCCACTTGAATGCAGCCAAGCCCTTGGTTTATGTTGTTTATGTTGTCTGGTGCGATGTCCATTATCACAATGCAGTCGTAGAAGCGAAGGTTCGAGGAAGTTGCGAAACCTGGCCCAGTACTTTGTGTTTTATATCAGGTGGGTCCATCTGTGATACGGAGCGTACCTAAATGGCCCTTACACCCCTTCAATTTCAATCGCGGATTAGTCGCTCTGAGGGTCACTTCTGTCTTCTTAACAAAACCATATGGCAAAGATTATTTACATGGTTTACTGGCAGGGGAGATACTTTGTTCGGGGGCAAATTATAGCATGGATTCAAGATTTATAGCTACGACAAAAATCTTGAGCTTCATCCAATATAAACTTCACATTCACAACTCATCTTGTTCAATCCAAACTGCAGAGCAAACCAACCTCTTCTAAGGCTTAAGAGTTTGAAAGGGCTTAGCATGGTTGCTTTCATGCCCATTGCGTTTCTAGCAAAGTTCAACCTTGTAGTTGCAACCCATGGGTCTGCAACTCCTCTGATCACTGCTCTCCTCCTCCCCTTCACTCTTAAAATTCCCTTTAGTAGACAGATGCGTAGAGCTTTCGTTTCCCTAGTATCTGCTTTGAGATTCTTCTTTTTCAGATTGGGTGTGATAGCATTTGAAGAAACACACAACAATGGAAGGTTGGAGCGAGCCATTCGGCTGGTTTGCGAGGGGTTAATGCACACACGACGGTCTTCTATCACGGAATCTGAAGAGAATAGCCTACATGCTGTGTCCATGCTTGTACTTTAGACCATAACATATATTTTATACTAACTTTTTTTGCCCTCTTTCTAAACTTCATGATTAGTGCTAATACTTTCCAAAGCTTACACCTATGAAGAATGTGGACGCCTATTTTCATCTCTTTGATTTGGTAGAAAATGAGTGTAGTTCGTATCCCTGAAACTTATACCTAGTGGGAACAAATAAATACTAGCGGCTATGATTACGTCTTCTCTTACTGGTGATAACCTTATTTCCAATACGGAAATTGAACCATTACTCTAATTCCTAGCGATTATCCAGATTTAATGAACAAACTTGGTGGAGTGAAAATTAACTATTAAATATAATGAGCTCTCGAGGCAGCTGAGGTTATGCCGTTGCCCCTATTTTGAAGTGGCTCTAATTAATAGTATAATTCTGTAAACGCAAACTGAGTACGTTAAAAAAATAGCTCTGTAAATAGGACGCGATCTGAACCTAAAATAATTGTTAAGTTAAATAACAATTAGCTTAGTTTAAACTCAACCTCTCTAAATCATATATGGTATTTGAGACTCGGTTTTTAGCCATCAGAATCTATGCTAGCTATATAGATGTAAACTCGATTCAATGTGAATAGGACCTTATAGCTTTCAAAATTATTTTTTGTTTGCGTAAGAAAAATTATTATAGCAAGCCTGGAGATTATCCCCTAGAACGAGTACCAAACACAACAAATTTCATGAATAAATAACAAGCATCGGAGGTAAAGAAGCCACAAATGTGCTGTAGTTGTTGTCTTGCATTCTTAGCTTCTCTATTATGTCAAATTGCCGATTTGGATATAATAATATTGGAATTATTGACGTAAGTAGTTCTTGAGCGCCAATATGTCTTGACAATCTGCCATGCAACGATGTTAGTCTTCCACGATGAGATAGTGGTCAGGGCCAGCCATCATTAGATGACTCAGGTTATGACTGATGAAACACCTGTACTTCGAGTTACTGTATATCAAATATATTCCGATCTTAACTAAATATACATCTAGAGTTTACATACTTGTGGTTTTGAAATTTTCAGTTTACTCCATCCCAATTCTCAAATTACTATTTTATGTGGCATGCCCTATAAGAAGACAAAATCACCCTAAGAATGAGCTTTTACATAAATTTTCACTCATACAAAGATTGTTATTGGGTGGCTTTCACTTACCTCCCACTGCAGGCATTTCATAAGAGAAAAAAATTTATACTCATACAAAGTCTGATTTAAGTTGCAGGCAAATATATGTACAATTCGAACTTGGAAGGTAACATGCATATGCATGATGAGATTGTGCTAGCGTTTTCTGATTCACTGACTCTTGCTCATACTCATCAATCGTAATAGGTCAGGTTTGTCCGTTCATTGAGTCAGCTGATCAGGTGGAAGAGTTCAAAAAGTTGGCCCAAGGCCAAGTGACTCTCACATCTAGATTGGGAATAAGAGGACAGTAAAGATTAGATCACAGGACATCCACATCTAAATACTCATGGAGTTTTGTTATTTCCATCCAATGCTTGAGTAGATTCTGATTAAAGTACCCTGAAATCTATTCTACCCATTTACCACCTTATATCTATTCTTCTCAGTAACACTCCTGAAAATTTGAAAGCGTTTACACTGATCTACTTCAAAGTTCAATTAGGGTTAAACGGATACGCTATACAACAATAATAAAACAACCCCTTCTTAGGAAAACCGCATGGATTTAACTTCTATGGATTACAATTGAGCGCTTCACTGCTGAAATAATGAGTTTGAGTAGGAAACTAGTAAGGAAGTTTTCCCTCTCTTTCTAATATGATAGAGCTGCAATTCAAGAACATCTCTGATTACTTGGAAATTTTCTTGCTCAAATTGCATAGCTAACTGTGATTAAGAATTTTTCTTGAAATTTTGGAGCTCAAAACACCTTGGTCGACTCACATTTTACAAAATAGCAGCGGCTACGTTGAATGTGCTGCTTGGATGAGATGAATTCTTAGGCCTCTTTCCTGTGCCTATTAATAAAAATTGTTCATAAACAAAACCAATTTAAATCATTAGAACAAATACTAACATAAACAAACCCTGCGTAAATTAAGAAAATAGTCCATATATAATTAAAGATTTCACTATGATTGCAATAACCACTTGTGGTGTGCATATCAATCATATATATGCCTAAGTTGAATCAAAGATGCCCACTGAAACATAAAGCTGTATGAGGCCGACCTAGGTGAGATTCATGTTGTTAAAACCTATGTTATAAAGGGAGATTCATAGTAGAAGTGATCCTAGGGAAACCTAGGTTATAAAGGGAGAGGGTGGTGTAATCTCAACATTGTTAATGAAAGTTGAGTTTGCTTCAGTAGAAATTATTAGTTTTCTCTAAACCTAACAAACAACGTGATTTTCTTACGAATCTCGCTTCCGTGTTCGTAGTATTCACGTCATATACACACTCAAATAATCCCCTATATGATGAGTATGTTTTAGGTACACATTGTACGCACCTCCAATGAAGCAACCATCACAATTGTTCTTCTTAATTCTTCTAACCTATCTTTTTCTTGTCTTACGGTACTCGCCAACTCTTTAAGCAACGAACCTATTTCCTCAACCTGTAAAAAAGTGTTCATTAAATTCATTTATTTCCCAAAAAATGAAATATAAAATTATTTGAGCTTCATCAAAGATAGAATATTACTACTTCGTTATAAATTATTACCTGAGTTACGCTTTTCGATATCGCTGCTTGAATGCCGTTCATGACAATCATCGCTATAGAGATGGTTTCATAGGCTGAAACTGTATCCACCTGGAAAAAACAAAAGGAAAAAGAACGTGTGGGATAATAATTCGTTTGCAAATGTGAAATATTAGGATTCACTAATAATATTGTTTCAAGGCGATACAATCATCATTTCTGTTTTAAACGTGATGTTATAAAACCTATACAAACAAACTTTTGAAACTTTGTTATTAGTATGAAGTGCATTTTACCTTGGCACCTTTGACTAAGGGAAGTTTAAAGGACAATGTGGAGAAGTTCCCTGCAAGTTTTGTTACAGCCTCGGCATTTCTCTTTTCTATTCTGGCACATTTGTTAAGTAAACGAATTTCGGAATTATCAACTTGAAGCAGTTTAGTCTCACGGTTGAGTTTTTGAATTTTAATCCTTTTCTTAACCACAGAGTTTCTCAACTGGAAAACGCCTAACCAAGTATTAAATAGCTTCTCCTGCGCAAATTTTATATCATATTAGCATTTGTCTATTAGGTACTGTTCTGATGATATTAGGCATATCCATGAAAAAGATTTTAAAATCGCATACTAAGAAGATTTTTGTACCTCGGAAGCCAAATTTTGACTGCATATTGCAGTCTCTGCTCGAGCATTCACTAATCTCCATTGAACTAATCGTGTGTTTAGTACTCCTAACTGATGGAATGTTTCTTCTTGGATGGGCGAAGCCTTCTTAGTCCGAAAGTATCTATTAAACACTCCACTTACACCACCATTGGAGTGTTTCACCTTTGTTTCATTATGAAATGGCTTATTCAGCTTGGGAGACTTTGAAGGAGACCTCCCTGGAGATAATGCCCAAGCCGAAGGAGTCTGGGCCGCCTGTCTTGCTCGGTGTGCACTATTTGCCCTTTCTTTACGTTGTGAAATATCCACATTAAGGCTCTCATGTTCTTTGCATATTCTTGGTTTTGTCGTGGATTTTGATCTACTGTTGGTATTGGGTGTTAGTGGGGGAATATCTTGCAATGGTGTTGAGAATCTTGAGATGTTTAGAGCTCCTCCTCCGCTTTTGCTTCGAAGTAGACCCGGAGAGAGAGGTGCTACTTTCAAGGCTTTATTCCGAGGACTAGTATAAGGCTTCTCCATTTCAGATCTTCCTAGAAAGTTGGACGAGGTGATAGAACCCATACCTTTTATAGTTTATACACGCCCAAGTTTTTTTTTTCTTCTTAAATCCCACTTGCTTCATCTCTTTGGTTTGATTCAAGAAGCTATTGAATTTGGAATTAAAATTATGTAGTTGACATACATACATATAACAAATTAATATACATAATGTTTCGGTGGATAACATTGGATTGGTATTCTTTTAGTTGGTCTATGATAAAATAATTTGATTTGTGTTTATTAGTTATTGTAGTGAGTGCATCCCATGTTGAAACGTGAGATATTGGGAACACGTTGAAGAAGGATTTGTTTTGAGACTGAGGCATCCATGAAGGCACCATATCATGCACCACCACCACTAGTGTCACAGCCCGGCTCGGGGGCGACTCTACAGTGCCCAAAACGTAGCGAAATGAGGCCGTGCGGTGTGCATGCACGTGCGGCCGGCATGTACAAGCCTTCTTCACTAGGCGCGACAACGCCTGTCGAATACACTCACAGATGCTAGAGCGACATCCGGATCATCCTGGATATTCGTGAGGAGTCATTAAATATGTGTTTGGAATAGGCGGCAACGCTGAAGATTCCCTCAATAATCCCTACAGCGTAATCACTCATGACTGGGCACGAGGTACGGATAGCACACATGTCATAACAGCGGATTAGGGTAGCTCAATATGTCGGGTTCAGATATATAAAAGGGGTGACGAGCCTGGACTAGCTGGATGGGAGGCAACTCGAATAACGTAGTCCATTTATAAGGGGCGGTGCGTCTCGATTGGCTCGTGGGGCATAGCGGATCTATATTTAACCCTATCTGGAAAAGCAGCCTGTATTGCAAAACAATGTCTCTTGGCATTTCCTATGCCAATGAGAACTCATGAACATCCTTTGTGGATAGCCCATGAACCGGGGTCCAAGATGATCAAACCATAAAGCTTATTTTGTCATGGGGATTGTTTGGTCCAACTTCCTCCTTAATATAACTACAAAGTAAATAACTTATTTCCAAAAGGAAACATCGAAAGTGGAGACGAAGCGTACTGACACTTCTCGCCCCTTAACCAAATCCGTTTTCAGCGAAACATGGTGTGTAGCTATATTAGGATATAAATAACATATATTCAAGGTCATAACTATAAACGCTCGGGTAGATTTGTTCGGTGTTCGCTGGGGCGCCACAACTAGAGTACTTTAATTTTGTTTGGTATTAGGGTGTTGTTTCAACTTGGGAAAAACGGAGGTTACAACTTTACATATCGTTCAGTCGTCTGGGATGTCATCTTTGCTTTATCGTCGTGTCATGTTTTGCTTATTCTAGATTTTGTTGTTGATTTTGTTATATTGTGTATGAATGGAAACCATATTACACTTGGTTAATAATTGAAGTGCATGTAACTGGGAAATTCAACCTCATACCTAGGACTGAACAAAAAAAACCCGAAGGAACTGAGAAATTGAACCAAACCGAACCAAATTAAGCGAAACGGTTCGGTTTTTAAGAGTTCGAATTTGGTTTCGGTTTCGATTTCTAAAATTGGGAACTGAAAGTGTTCGGTTTTGGTTTCGGTTCCTCTTCTACATAAACCGAAGGCACCGAACCGAACCGTAAAACATCTCTATTTCCATAGTTTTATTATTTTTTATATACCTACGGACCCAGTTATTCATGATTTGGAAGAGTTTTACATCTGCATCTGTATACACATCTTTAATTAAATAATAATGTTAGGGAGCGTTTGAGATTTAGGATTTGGAGCGTTTCACTTCTAACAATTTCTCATTCATTTGAGATTTGGAGCGCTTCACATCGCACCCAACTGGAACGATCAAAGCCAGCATAATCTGCTAAATCAGAGTTATGGAGATGTTAATAAGAAAGATGTTGGGGAGATCTTCTTCTTCTTCTTCTTCTTCGAGTTTTAGCTCGAGTTTGAATTCGGATAACGGGAGAGCGGTTTTGGTTGGGTACTCAACATCAATGGGAGCTTAGACGATATCATCATGTAGATCCTCAAATTTCTAGATCCCAAAGATGCTGGTAGAATGAGTGTTGTTTTCTCATGGTTAGAAATCCAATTTAAATTCATCATTTATGGGATTTGTATTCATGGGAGTCAAACATGTTTTATAGGATGTGTGCTCATGGGAGTGAAGTAATTCCTCTATCTTGTCTGGGATTTAGGTTTTCTTTGCTGATTCGGTTTTGTGATTTTACACAAATCTCACGGTTCGATTTCGGTTTGGTTTCTTGACAACTTCGGTTCAGTTTCGGTTTACATATTTAGAAACCGACTTGTTCAGTTTTAGTTTTGATTATGGTTAAAAATTGAATCGAACCGACCCATGCTCAACCATACGTATTATGATAGAGTAAATAAGTACTTAAAAAGAGTAATATGATTGATAAAGTAAGTAATTTTCAACAATTAAAATTTTGGTAAATCTTGCGATATGTTAACATGCTTGCATGTGTTACCTGAGATATCGCATAAATAACATGTAATCATCAAAAACAAAACTTAATTAAAACTAATTAAATGAGCTCTTTAGGTTTGACGTGACATAGAAGAATGTTGAGTGTGATGCCCCAGCGAACGTCGAGCAAATCTACCCAAGCATTTTGAGTTTTGACCTTGGATATATGTTCTTTATATCCTAATATAGCTACACGCCAAGTTTCATTGAAAACGGAATTGGTTAAGGAGGCGAGAAGTGTCAGTACGCTTCGTCTTCACTTTTGATATTTTCTTTTTGAAACAAACTTTTTACTTAGTAGCTATATTAAAGAGGAAGTTGGTCCAAACCTCCCATGACAAAATAAGCTTTATAGCTTGGTCATCTTGGACCCTGGCTTATGGACTATCCACAAAGGATGTTCATGAGTTTTCCTTAGCATAGGAAATGTTAGGAGACATCGCCTTGCAATGCAGGCCGCATTTCCAGATAGGGTTAAACATGGGCCCGTTATGCCCCACGAGCCAATCGAAACGCATTGCCCCTTATAAATGGACTAGGCTACTTAAGTTGTCTTCATTCAGCTAGTTCAGGCTCATCACCCCTTTTATATATATGGAACTCAACATATTGAGCTACCCTGATCCGCTGCTAGGACAGGTGTACTATCCATACCTCGTGCCCAGTCATGAGTGATTACGCTATATGGATTATTGAGAAAACTTTAACGTTGCCGCCTATTTCGAATACATATTCGCGAGTATCCAAGATGATCTGAATGTCGTTCTAGCATCTGTGAGTATATTCCACAGGCACCGTCGCGCCTAGGGAAGAAGGATTGTGCATGCCAGCCGCACGTGCATGTACGTTGTACAACCTCATATTCTGCTGTGCTTTGGGTACTGCAGAGTCACCCTCGAGCCGGGCTATGGCAGTTGGTATCAGAGCAAGAATAGTTTATCAGAGCTTAGCTCCCGAGTTGGTAATACGAGATATCAACTTGACAGTTGGTATCAGAGCTGGTCAGAGTCGACCTAACTTATCAGAGCAAGGCCAGGTAGGCCTATGCTATCTTCAGAGCCAATGTTGCTCATGGAAGATGATCCAAGCACTATTGTGAATGCTTGTAGAGCGAGTTGTCTACATGTCAATTGATATTGGAAGCGAGATGAATGCTTCATATCTGAGCGCGAGATTGCTCAAGTTAAGTGTGCTTTGGACAATAACGCTAAGAGGAAGTACTGATATTTTAGTTGGACGATGTGACCTATATCGTTAGTTGTTTCTTGAATGCTGGTCAGTATAGCAGATGCTCTATGAAGAATAGTAGTAAAGTGATCTAGCAGTTGTTAATTGGTATTGAATCCGCCTGCATACTGCGAAGAAAAGTAATAGTCGTACGTGATAAAGAATGATTCCCCAAGTTCTCAGTAGAAATTGATATAGTCAGTGTTGTACGCCAAGTACTTATGTATGAAAGCCGGGAAGCTTGGTTAGTTTGAATTCCTTAGTGCCTACAGAAAATTGAAGAATTCTGGTTTGATACTCGTTTTGATTGTCCCAAGTTGGACACAACTACGTTCCGAAGTTGAACGTCATGATTCGAGAATGAAGTAGCTAGAAGATGAAGATACAGTTTGGGTCCCAAGATATGTACACAGTGATATTTGTCAATGTTGATATTGATGGCAGAGTTTTCTCTTGGTTACGCGACATGAACCGCGCTCCAAGTTGGATTGTCGTCTATCTTGCAGTTTCTCCCCCAAGAAGGCAAGAAGGCCGAGTGATGCTTTGCTCACTCCAAGAAGGCAAGAAGGCCGAGTGATGCTTGTTCTCTGGCTCCGTAGTTGAGTTTTAGGTGTGTCGTCATGCGAGTACTTTAGCCGAGTTGATCCTTGTTGTTCCACAAGATGGTCATGGATCATTTCAAGCTCATAGATTGGTGAAGATGCATATTTTCGAATCGCAGTAATTTACATAGTCGTCGTAGAATAGAGTTGAGTTACAACTAGTTGTGCTGGTTACCTCAGACATAATCTTAGACGAATCAATGCCCTAGGATAAAAGATCCTGAGCAGAATTAGATGTTAATTCCCAATTCCTTATCACATGGTGGTTGGTAATAGGGTCAGAGTTCCCATGCCTCTTTATATCAATGGATTATCTTAAGAAGATCGCATCCGAATGATTGATAAGAGTTGGATGCATTTACAGAAGGTAGTTTAACGATAAATAATGGTTACATTTTAGGTTGAAAATGATTGCTCTAGTATGAAGGTTGGTCTTCGAGTTTGATAGCAGTTGGAAGTGGTGAACCAACGAGCTTAGGTTACAGGTTCAGTGGCAGTATTCTATTCCCAGAGTTCCCTAAGTTACTCAGGTTTGAGTACATAGGGATGAAGAGATGGGGAAACACTTCAGCAGTCAATGAGATATATGTCACAAGCTTTGTTCTCGACGAGAACATCAAGCTTATTGAGTGTGGGAGAGTTGTGATGCAGTTGTATACAGATTCCAACAGGGTCATCTACCACCGATGTTTGGCAAGGTACGTAAGGTGCCAGTGTTAAGTCCTCGTTAGGAGAGAGGCAACAAGAAGTCCTTTAAAGTTAAGAGATATTTATGACACCAGAGTAGCGATCACCCTTCCTGCAACCAAGTTAAGTGCAGATGCCTGCGAACTTACAGATGCCATCTATCACTCAATAGCCTAGATAATGGGGTACCATGAAGTTTGGTAGAGTACAACGTTGTCGCATAGATAGATGTCTCATGGGATTTTCAAAGTTCACATAGAATGCCTTTATGGCTAACCTTGATGGTTTTGCTGGCGGTAGGGTCAATCAGAGGTCCCGCGCCTTGATAAGCTTCATCGAGTGTTTGTTGGCGGTAGGACAAAGTGTTTGTACCTTTGTTGAGAGTATGCTACCTCCTATGGAACTACCTCCCTCGCCCAAGTGAACAATGAGTACCAGTTTAGAGTATCGTATCTTGATCTTATGTCCCAGATGTTCTGTAAGAAAGGCAGACACGGTTTGAAGACCTTTGTAGATTTAGATGAGGGAAAAGCCATGCAGTTTGAGAGCGTGGAAGATGTTCCATAGCAGAAGGGAAGAGTTTATCCCAAATTTTAGCAGACTTGCTCCTCACCACTCATAGAAGAAGAGTGTGGTTTGATGTTGAGATTCATAGAAGATTGAATACTTAGGTTACAAAGGCATTGTGCGACTCGAAGGAAGAACACAACGGTGTGTGACCCAGGAGGATCTAGAGTTATTTGAAGATTTGTTAAAGTCGCTCGAACGAAGTTGAATGTCGTTCAAACGAGTTGTCATCGCCTCTAGAATTTTGGCCCAGAGCCATATTTTGTTTGAACGAGTTGGGTTTTGTTCGAACGACCAGACAATTTTTTAGGGTTTTAGACCAATTAGTCGTAAAGTCGTTCGAACGATTCCCAAGATTGTTTGAACGACTCTGGCAGTATTTTAATTCTTAGGCATTGTTTTGCCTCAAGATGCGTTCTATTTTATAATTCGAGTTCCCTCATATAAAGGGGACTTAGGTTATCTTTTTTTAAGAGGTTAGATCTGAAAGAGTTATGAGCGAAGCCTAAGGTTTTAGAGTGATTAATTGTAATCTACTTCATTTTGTAAAGTAATTGAAGCTTTATTTATCCCAATAGGTGTTCATTGTGTTTTTTCTACTAACTAAAAGCTTCTCAATCGTATTGTGGATTAAGTGGTATCATTTTTCCAGTTTTGATTCTCGGGGGATTGATTGTAGTTTATGGTCTACACGTGACCGTCTCAGGCAAACGAATGAGAAGCTAGTGAGTCTGTTGAAGATCCATCGTAAACCTAATTCAAAGAAGAAAGACGATTTGGAGATGGGCGATTCCGACGATCGACTCACAATTTTGGAAATGACAGTTTCCGTCCTAACTTCTACTTTAGGGAAGTTGGTAGAACAGTTGCGTCTTACGAACCTCACGAAGGCTTCCACTTCGGGGAAACGGCAAGGCCGCTCGAAGAAGAAAGGGGTTATGGAGGGGGATGGTTACTAGTGATTCTAGTGATGCCGAATCTGATGATGAGCGATCGGTTATTGGTAAGTCCACGAATCCTATGCGTAATCTTCGTATTGGTTTTAAGATTGAAATTTTGGTGTTTGACGGTTCAATTGATGTTGAAATATTGGATAACTGGTTTGATAGGTTAGAAACTTATTTTTCAGTTTACGAATACTTCAATGCTCAGCAAATTTGCTTTGCTATATTGAAATTTGCAAGTCATGCACTCACGTGGTGGATATCTTATCAGAAACGCCACGATGTAGGAAGCTTGGGTTGGAAAGAATTTAAGGTATTAGTATGAAAGCAGTTTTATCCGATTGGGTATGGGCAAGAACGATGGTATAAATGGCACAATTTATGCCAAAAGTTTGAGCAATCCGTGCAGGAGTACACTATGGCGTTTCATAACCAAGCTTTAGTTTTGGACATTGATATGGATGAGTATGAGGTGTTCATGAAGTACACGGGGGGTTTGTCGGAGTCCATTAGGAAAGAGTTGAAACTCTTAACTGTGGCCAATATCGAGGACGCTACCGTAAAGGCAATTGCCATTGAAGGCAAGTACTTGAAGAGTGACAAAGAAGATGACACTTGAAGAGTGACAAAGAAGATGACAAGAACAAGTCAGGGTACAAGTCTAGTTGGAAAAATAAGCATAAGGGAGAGGCCAAAGGAAATGGGTTTTCGTCCAAGGAGTTTCATTGTAATTATTGTAAGGAGAGTAGGCATATTTTCGATTATTGTTGGAAACTTCACCCGGAGCTTAGGCCGAATGAGGAAAAGAGCAAGAAAGAGAAATATGTACTAGCCGCAGAGGTTATTGACCTCCCGGATGTCCATAAACCGAATCCTAAGCTTATACTTATGTTTCAGCGAACTTTGGCTACCGAGGAGAAGAGTCGGGAAGAGCTATTTCATGTCAGTATTAAGGTAAAGAAGAGTTTAGTCAAGGCCATTATGGATCTGGGTAGTCAGAGAAATTTGATTTCTGAGACGTTGGTGAAGAAGATGGGTTTGACGACTACAACTTATCCTAAGCCGTATGGTTTGGGGTAGATTCAGAAAGATGTGGATTTGATGATCACGAAGCAATGTACTTTCAGGTTTGCAATTTCTGATAAGTTTATTGATGAGCTGACATGTGAGGTGGTTCCTTTAGATATGAGTCAGGCCATCTTGGGTAGCCATTATCTTTGGGACCGAAATACGATTCATTACCGTAGAGCTCGCAAGTATCGTCTTGTAAAGGAGGGAAATGAGTTCCATATCAATGCTTGTAACGAGCATGTCACTACGTCAAATTTGGTAATGGCGACTCAGGTGAAGCGATTGGTTAATGCGAGCGGTAAGTTTGTGTTATTGGTTCGACCGGTTTAAAAGGGCATGTTGGCTCAAGTGTTGTCTCCTATGACAACATTTTTGAAGCAACAAACCGATATGGGGAAGTTGCAAGAGGAGGTTGTGGTACATACTGATCACAAACTGTTATAGTTTTTTACTACACAGTCCAAGCTACAGTAAACTCGCCAGATGAAGGGGTTGTCGTATCTCCAACAATTTCCCCTGATTATACAGTATAAGAAGGGAGTGGATAACAAATTGGTTGATAGATTATCTCGACCCCCATTACCAAGTTCTTCCGCTATGTTGGTTTTTATGCAGATACAGCCTTTTGTTACGTCAGGATATGTTGCAGAATATGATGCTCCTCAAGGGCGTAGTGTGCTTTGCCGAAAGTTGCTGCCCGATAAGACATGTATTCGTTTTGAGTCGTTTCGTGTTGGGAAGAAGGGTCAGCTACCTCGTACGTCGAAGTGGTACAGCAGGATAATGAGCAGCGCCGCATTACCACATCACCAGTTCCAGCTTGAGCATGAGTTCAAGGTTCCTAAAGGGAGGAGCCATGATCCTGGATGATCTAGAGTTATTTAAAGATTTGTAAAAGTCGTTCGAATGAAGTTTAGTGTCGTTCGAACGAGTTGTCATGTCCTCTAAAATTTTGGTCCAAAGGCATATTTCGTTCGAACGAGTTGGGTTTCGTTCGAACGACCAGGCAAATTTCTAAGATTTTAGACCAATTAGTCGTAAAGTCGTTCGAACGACTCTGGCGGTGTTTTGATTCTTAGGCATTGTTTTACCTCGAGATGCGTTCTATTTTGTAATTTCAAGTTCCCTCTATATAAATGGGACTTAGGTTATCGTTTTTTAAGAGGTTAGATCTGAAAGAGTTTTGAGAGAAGCCTAGGGTTTTGAAGTGATTCATTGTAATCTACTTTATTTTTTTTAAGCAATTGAAGCTTTATTTTTCCCAATTGGTGTTCTTCGTGTTTTATCTACTAACTAAAAGCTTCTCAATCGTATTATGGATTAGTGTGACTCAGAAGGAACCGCACCTCTCAGACAAGATTGAAGATATCCACATCCGGATGTCCGAAGGAGATGTCAGGTTGGTCGAGATAAACAACATTCCTAATTTGTCAGGGGAGAATGCGATTTGTAACAGGTTGCAGCACGTTTCAGAGGGTGCAATGCTAGATGTACTGCCTATACACATATCAGAAGGCTAAGGCCACAGGACAGTATCCAAAAGAACAGGAAAACTCTAAAGTTTGAATGAAGCTCCAGTCACTGAAGCACTCCAGTTTGAAAGGCCAAAGATCAAGGATTTGTTGTGAAGACCACAGTTGTCAGCATCAAGACTAGCATTTAGTTCAGTTTCTGCCAGTGCAGAAGAATGTACAGTACTCTGAACTGAGTGCGGGAGAGTATTACTGTCTTGAAGATGCAAAAGATTGAATCCTTACAGAGCCGTGTTGAAGAAAATTTCTCGACAAGGATGTCGAGGTTATTAAGTGCGAGAAGGTATCACGTCCCAACGAACGCCAAACAAATATACCTGAGCGTTTGAGTTCTGACCTTGGATATATGTTATTTATATCTTAATATAGCTACACTCCAAGTTTCATTAAAAATAGAATTGGTTAAGGAGGCGAGAAATGCTAGTACGCTTTCTCTTCACTTTTGATGTTTCCTTTTGGAAACAAACTATTTATTTAGTAGTTATATTAAGAAAGAAGTTGCTCCAAACCTCCCCATGACAAAATAAGTTTTATAGATTGGTCATCTTGGAGCTTATGGACTATATATCCACAAGGGATGTTCATGAGTTCTCCTTGGCATAGGAAATGCCAGGAGATATTGCCTTGGAATGCAGACCACTTTTTCAGGTAGGGTTAAACGTGGACTCGTTATGCCCCCACTATGCCCCACGAGCCAATCGAGACGCACCACCCCTTATAAATGAATTAGGCTACTCGAGTTGCCTCCCATCCAGCTAGTCCATACTTGTCCCCCTTTTATATATCAGGAACCCAACATATTGAGCTACCCTGATCCGCTGCTAGGACAGGTGTGCTATTCGTACCTCATACCCAGTCACGAGTGATTATGTTGTAGTAATTATTGATGGAACCTTCAGCGTTGTCGCCTATTCCGAATACATATTTGATGACCCCTCACGAGTATCTAAGATGATCCTGATGTCGCTCTAGCATCCGTAAGTATATTTTGTAGGCATTGTCGCGCCTAGTGAATAAGGTTTGTGCATGATGGCCACACGTGCATGCACGCTGCATGGCCTCATATTCCATTGTGCTCTGGGCACTGTAGAGTTGCCCTCGAGTCGGCCGTGACACTGAAGATAAGCTGCATAAATAAAACAATTATGTGTATGGGATCATCAATTTGATAATTATAATCACGACACCAACATATGCTTTTGAGCAATCAAGATGTTCTTATTATGACTTGTACATTTTAGTTTCCTCCACCATCACAAATCTTCACTCCTAAATTTGTTGATGCATACAGCTAAATGGAAATAAGAACAATATCTGGGAACTAGGAAATGCATAGTGTAATAATAGCTTATTTTCGTATTGGACGAAGATAGTGCCTTACACCCTTGAAATATAGAATGTTAGTTAAGAACTAAAAGTAATTAACGCGAGATTTAGCGTGGAAAACCCTTGAATGGGTTAAAAACCATGACATCCCCTGAGGATTTTAGAAGAAGAGAGATGTTTATAGATTGCTAGCTATTACAAAGAGAGAGAGATGTTAGAAAAGGTCTCTTCGAAGATGTCTCCGAGACATGTAAGAGAATGTATGATAATGTAGTAGAATAGATGATAATGTATTAGAATGTATGATAATGTAGTAGAATGGATGATAATGTATGATTTAGAATGTATGATAGTGTAGTAGAATAGATGATAATGTATGATTTTAGAATGTATGATAGTATAGTAGAATGGATGATAATGTATGATTTAGAATGTATGATAGTATGTTAGAATGTATGATTGTAGTGATGTTGAATTCTCTTGTGTATAGGTCGAATTGAACAAGTCAATAACGAACTATTAAGAGATGTTTGATTGTTGAAATAGAAATGTTGTAGGTATCAGTTACAGGCCGAATTGAGCATATCAATAAGCGACTGTAATGAGAAATCATGATCTTGAAATAGCTGTATGACGAGTCTCGGCCAGGTCGAATTGAACAAAGCAATAAGCGACCCTCGGGAGAGCGTATATACTGGAAGAGTTATGTTGTAGGTCTCAGTTACAGGTCGAATTGAGCATATCAATAAGCGACCGTAATGAGAAATCTTGATCTTGAAATAGCTGTATGACAAGTCTCGGCCAGGCCAAATTGAGCAAAGCAATAAGCAACCATTGGGAGAGCGTGAATACTGGAAAAGCTATGTTGCAGGTCTCAGTTACAGGTTAAATTGAGCGTATCAATAAGCGACCATAATGAGAAATATAGTATGTAGAGCTGGGCTGGTTGTATCCAGGCGACAATTTTTAGATTTGTAGAATGTCTTCTATTTGGTCGAATTGGATGAACCGATAACCGACCTGTAAGATGTTGGTCGAGCTCGCCCCGAGTATGGGTATGAGTTACGTCGATTGACATTCAGTCTGTTGTGTCTGAAGCTGAAGATGAGCGTTGTGTCTGAATCTGAAGTCGGGATCGCCCCGAGTATGAGTATGAATAAGTTGTAATTGCCTCAAGTACCTTGACCTCGAGCGCCTTAATAATGTTGTTGAAAATATCGGGCTCGCCCCGAGTATAGCTTGAATAAGTTGTAATCACCTCGAGTACCTCGACCTTGAGCGCCTTAATAATGTTTGTTAAAAAGATCGGGCTCGCCCCGAGTATAACTTGAATAAGTTGTAATTTCCTCGAATACCTCGACCTCGAGCGCCTTAATAATGTTTGTTGAAAAGATCGGGCTCGCCCCGAGTATAGCTTGAATAAGTTGTAATCGCCTCGAGTACCTCGACCACGAGCGCCTTAATAATGTTTGTTGAAAAGATCGTGATCGCCCCGAGTATAGCTTGAATAAGTTGTAATCACCTTAATAGTGTTGTCTGTGATAATACAGATTTCACGATAAATGTCGGTAGTCGAAATGTTTGTAAAAGTAGATTCTCGATCACCCAGGATAGCCCAATTAAGATAAATGGGCCTAATTGTAAAAATCATTTATAGATAGAGAGCCATTTCTTTGGAGAGCTTCTTATCGTCCTCTTATTATCAGTTCGCATTTTACCAGAAGGGTCACCACTTTCGATCAATCATTCATGTTGATCTTGTTGTCATTGATCTTATTGTTAAGGTAGAGCTCGGTTCTCAGAGAGTGAGTGAAAGACCTCATCATTGAGGTTGATTTAAGACCTGTCATTGAGGGGTTTGACCTAATTCAAACCTGTTTCTAAGTGGATTTGCGAACTTCTTTATTCTTTGCATACAAAGATTTGTTGTTCCAGCTCGATATCTCGAATTGTGGGTATGAATAGTTTGGGTTTGAATTGGATAATACATCCTTCATCAGTTCGCCTCTCAAGTTCGATTTAAAGAGGCTTTCTGTCGAGTTCGAGTGAACGAAGAACGTTAATTATTGATTGTTGATTGGAGATGGGTTATGTTATCTCTTCTTTTTGTTGTACATCGCCCCCTGAAGATGATCTTTTCTTGGCAAGTTTTTAGCTAGTTCCTTCTGAGTATCGGCAAGTTCTTGTTTGTCTCTCAGGATTTGTACGCAATTGCTAGCAATTGCTAGCAGGGGCAGTAGTCTGTTCGCCTTCCATGGCTATTGCCGTTGTCGCTTTAACGACAAACAAAGGTATATACCGAAAGATTGTAGCCTATGCAGCTGCTATTATTGTAACGATTATATTATTGAACTCACTTTGCTACCTGTTATTGCAATCCTTCGGTTGCCAGAGAATAAACCGGACAAGACCTCACAACCAATGGAGGAGATGCGGATTGATTAGAGGTGGGAACATGAACTATTGTAGTGAACTTCTGATTCACCCCAAATGAAATATGTTGCGCCTGCCCTTGTTGAATTTGCCCTATTACTGAAATTGGGAGTTCTTCATGCGAGCGGTGGTCGAGTATATATATTGATCTGTAAATTGCATTGTGGGTGTAGGTATTCGATCTGTAATCTGTAACTGTTGCAATCAGCGTTTGTTGGTATTCGATTTGTTTGAACTTGTTTTTTTGTTGAGTCTGTTATTGATTCGGCGTTGTCGTCGTTTACGAGCTTCGTCGAAGAACATTGTTGCGGTAGATCTGAACGTTGAGGTCCTCATCTTCGTCTCTGTGCTTTAAGAGAGATAGAGAAAGAGAGAGAGAGGGAGAGAGAGAGAGAGAGAGAGGTGGTGAAGTCTCTTTGTATGTTATGATCTGAATTTGCCATTCGTCAAAGAGTAAAAGTAAATAACAACTGGATCGGAGAACGATGAGTGAGTGCTTCGTTCCCACGGACGGCGCCAAATGTAATAGCCTATTTTCGTATTGGACGATGATAGTGCCTTACACTCTTAAAATATAGAATGTTAGTTAAGAACTGAAAGTAATTAACGTGAGATTTAGCATGGAAAACCCTTAAATGGGTTAAAAACCATGACCTCCCCTGAGGATTTTAGAAAAAGAGAGATGTTTATAGATTGCTAGCTATTACAAAGAGCGAGAGATGTTAGAAAAGGTCTCTTCGAAGATGTGAGAGATTATTTTTAATCCCCGTACTGAGTCCGATATTCGAACTCACATAACTCGAATAAACATACTAATAACCAATCAAGGACTAAAAGTAAGGAGATCGTAATACAGACTTCCTCATCTACAGCTCAGGGATGACAAAACATCAAATAACATCGCGCTACAAAAGATACTCCTCCACTTATCAATAGTTTGAATACACGCGAGCACTATTAGAGATCGCATCTTCATCAACAGTTCGAAGATATCAAAGCACCCTGTGACTTCGCGCTACAGTCTAAATATACCTCTCTTTCTTTCTAAAATTCTCAGGAGAGGTCGTGGTTTTTAACCCATTCAAGGGTTTTCCACGCTAAATCTAGTATTGTTAATTTTTCATTCATAACTAAACATCCTAGATTTCGATGGTGTAAAGCGCTATCTTCGTGCAATACGAAAATAGGCTATTGTATTTGGCGCCGTCTGTGGGAATGGAGATTACACTAAGTGTTCTCCAATTCAATTTTTCACCACATTTATCTTTCAAAAATGGCAAATCAAGACAAATCACACCACTCCCTGTCTGACGCTGCTGAAGGAGTGACGGATCTACGAACGGCTGTGCAGACAAAAATCGAGCGACGAATGGAGAAGCAGCTCGCCAGCATGCAGGATACTATCAAGGCACTACAAGCTCAAATAATAGCAAATCTGAGATAGTAGAACGCTCTGCCCGCCGCCTCGAGAATATCAGTCCATGATCGCTTGGGACATCAAGGTAGAAATACCGCACTTCCTCAGATCCAGCAAGAACCAGTCCTGTCTCGGAGTCACATCAATCCATCATTACCCACTGGAGCGGTAATAGATCTACAGCCACAAGAGGAGCAAAACAGGGAAAAAAACTCCAATTGCAGTCTATGACCGTATGGGAGAAGCAACAGGGGAGCACAATCCTGCAAGAGGACTAACAACAAGACGAGCTGTCACGTCTCGATAATACCTCACTCCAGAACAAGTGGACAAACACATCAAAGAGCTCTTAGATGCTCAAATACTCAATGGGAGGAGCAACTATGCAAGGTTACAGAAGAGTCTACTCACACAGGAGTTGCTAGAATAAGAAGTATCAACCAGTTTTTGCACTTCAACGATTTAGAAATACGAAGGGGGGGATCCTGTAGAACACGTCCAAGAATTTCAAGATTCTTTGGGACTATATTCCTCCTCCAACCACATCCTCTGTCGTCTATTCCCAACCAGCTTAAAAGGTGAGCCTCTACGATGGTTTCATACACTTGATGAAGGATTTATCCTCACCTTCGAGCAACTTCGCGAACTGTTCGTCAAGATCTATTTGCATAATAAAGACAAGGAGGAAAGTCTTTACTCTTTGTTTAGTCTCAAGCAAGCGCCAGGAGAAAGATTGGAGACATTTACCAAAAAAAAATTCGGGCTAGCTCGATAACCTCGACAAAAATATCACGATCTTTGCTTTCACCAATGCCTTACTCATAGATGGACGAGTCAAGGAACATCTTATCCTCAACAAGCCGCAGACATTAGAGGATATGATAGAAAAGGTCAACAATTTCATCGACCTCGAAAGATTGACGACTGAAAAACAAAAACCTCAGCGCATCCCTCTATTCACCAATGATCATACCGGAAAACGTACTCGTAACAACAGTAAAGACTATGGAGGCGATAAGAAACGTTTCAAGTCCTATGATGATCGAACACGCCAAGGACAAAAGAGAGCAGTTCCGCGCTTACCACAGTTGACAACTACTATTGCAAACATATATCCGCTACTACAAAAGGATGAGCTCTTCAAAAATGCTAATACTCTTCAACCCATACTAGGAAAACAGTACTGCATTCACCACAAGATCCACCATCATCACACGGAACAATGTTTCGTGTTGAAACTTCTCCTCTTAAGTATATTTTTGCATGGTCGGATGCTCAAATATATTGTGGACGTAAAAAGTTACAAAGATGGCAGCTACAAAACTGAAATCACGATCGTCCAGACTGACGAAGTGAATGAGAAAAAACATATGTACTTCATCGAGACTCAGACAGTTAGCCACTCCAACAGATCCAAACGCAGGCGCGTTGGACAATGCCATGATCTAACAATGGTAGATAAAGAAGCTCGTTTGTTGCCAGAATCTAGCAGCCGACGACCTAGAATTTCTTTCGAAGACTGCGACGTACGTCAGGTCAACTTCCCGCATCATGATGTTCTCGTCATCATGTTAAAAATGAAGAACATAGTTCTACATACAATAATGGTAGATACCGGCAGCAGCGTCAAACTACTATTCCAGAGCACGATCGACCAAATGGGTTTAGCAGACAGAGTTAAGCCAAGTGACATCAACGTCTCTAGATTCAACGGTTCCAAGGAAGAACGCGTGGGAAATATTACACTTCCCATCATGGCCGGACCAGTCACACTTGACGTAGTTTTTTACGTCATCAATACAAAGTCTCATTACCTGGGCATCCTGGGACGACCATGGCTACATAACATAAAAGTTATTCCCTCCACATATCATCAAGCGCTGCGCTTCGACTGGAAAGGAGGGATCTACAAAATCAAAGGCAACCAAAAATTAGCCCGAACTTGCGATAATACAATTGAAGCTGAGCCAGCTACAGTAGCTCCAGCATAACAATTACATCATTCAGTACCAGCAGAGCATTAGCTGCCAAGCACCGAACCAATAGAATATATCGAGATCAACGGCACACAAAGAAGAACTCACATCGGGACCCTCTTGAGCGCGAAGGAACGTTCAGGTCTCATACAATTTCTTTCGGATAATCACGACATTTTTGCGTGGACGTTCCACGAAATGCCAGGGATCGATCCAGCCATGGCGTACCACAAGCTAGAGTTGAAAGAGAAGGCAGAACTGATGAAGCAAAAACAACGAACTCTAGCACCAAAAATACGAGATGAAGTAAACAAAGAGATTAACAAATTAATTGAGGTCGGTTTTATCTGCAAAGCTATTTACCCGGACTGGATCTCAAACATTGTCGCAGTCCCAAAGAAAAATGGTAAGATCAGAATCTGCGTCGACTTCACGAATCTGAATCGACACACTCCAAAAGATAGCTTTCCACTCCCAATCATCAACCATTTGCTCGATTCAACGGCAGGGCACAAACTCCTCTTTATGATGGATGTTACATCAGGGTACAATCAGATACCACTTTTCCCTGATGATTAAGACAAGACTGTATTCATCATCGAACAAGGCTTGTATTGCTATAAGGTCATGCCTTTCGGCCTGAAAAATGCCGGAGCTACCTATCAGAGATTGATGACGCAAATGTTCAAAAATCAGATCGGTAAAATAATGGAGGTTTACATCGATGACATGCTTTGCAAGAGTTTCAAGAAAGAAGACCATCTGGCTGATTTACGAACAACTTTTAAGATCTTGCGAGCTTACAAAATGCGTTTGAATCCTGACAAATACCAGTTTGGAGTACAATCCGGGAAATTCTTGGGCCACCTCATCAGCAAATAAGGAATTGAAGCTGATCCATCACGTATACAAGCTCTCTTTGTTATGCCTTCACCAAAGACAAAAAAGGATGTTCAGAAACTAGTCGGGAAGATCGCAGCACTTAACAGATTTGTGTCCAAATCATCAGACAGATGCCGACCTCTATTCAATCTGCTTAAACAAGGTACATCACGGGGAAAGTCAAAGAAGGATCCCGAGATCGAGTGTACAGATAAATGCGAAGCCACTTTCCTCGAACTCAAACAACATTTGGGTAAACCACCAGTTATGAGCACACCAACAGATGGAGAAGAGCTAACAATATACTTAGCCGTCACAGATACTTCTCTCAGCTCTGTCCTCCTCCAACTCGATGAAAAGGCCGAGAATCTAGTCTATTTTATCAGCAAGACTCTGACCCCTGCTGAAACAAGATACACCAAGATCGAGAAGCTTCTTATGGCTCTCGTTTGTACGTTGCAGAAATTGAAACAGTATATCCAATCCCACGCTGTTTGGGTATTAACGAACTATTCTCTCCGCAAAATCTTATCTAAGCGCGAAAAATCTCGACGTATTCAGCAATGGTCAGTAACACTCGGAAAACACGACATTCATTTTGGGTTACGCCACTCTGAGAAAAGTCAGGCTGTAGCAGATTTTCTAGCTGACTTTCCAGTAGATGATCCTTATTGGGAAGAAGATGTTGATGAAAACAAAGATGAACCACTCACAGTACAGCCTGAAGAGAAGTCTGATTTTGTAACAAAGAAGGGCTGGCAACTTCTGACGGACGGCTCCGTCAGACCAGCCGGATCAGGAGTGGGGATTGTTCTTATTACTCCTTCCAATGATCGGCTCGAAAAATCCATTCACCTCAATTTCGAAGTAACCAACAATGTAGAAGAATATGAGGTACTAATTCATGGCTTGGACATGACACTCACACTGGGTGTAGCAGAGCTATCTGTCTACACCGATTCATTACAGATTGCCAATCATCACGCGGGTATCTATCAAGCCAATGGAAAAATGATTGACTATGCTGCAGTGGTCGAACGAATGATCAAATTTTAGACAATTTCTATGGAACATTTACCAAGGGGAGAAAATAGACATTCAGATGCACTCGCTTACCTCGCGGGGTCCTTTGATCAGAAGCTCGCTATTTAAAAATCAACGTCATTTCTAACCCCAGCATTAATGCCACTGTATCCAACGTCATTAATATTGGGGGCAACGAGGAGATCGGAAGTGATTGGAGACAACCTTTCATCAGATTCATTGGACCTCACAACAAATTCGATGACCCACTCCCAGAGGATCCTACAGAACGGCGGAGATTAATCGACAATACCCGAAGATATATTGTTCGGGACAACCTCCTCTAGAAAATATCAGTCGCTGGTCCATACCTCCTCTGCCTATCCGAAAAAGAAGCACATCAATTCTTGCACGATCTACACGAAGGCACATGCGGGTACCATACCGCAGGACGATCTCTTGATAGCAGAGCTTTAACGTAAAGAATGTTCTGGCCTAAGATGAAAGATCAAGCGATCGAGTACGCACGCAAATGTGACATTTGCCAGCGTCACGGTCCAAATATACGAGCCCCAGCGCTCGAATTACACTCAAGCCAAGTCACCTGGCCATTCAGACGATGGGCTCTCGATCTCGTAGGATAATTTCCTACAGCACCAGGAAAACGAAAGCATTTGTTGATCGCTACGGACTACTTCACTAAATTGGTAGAGGCAGTCCCTTTGTGCTGAACACGAGAAGAAGTCATCAGATTCATTTGGGAGCATATTATCATTCGGTTCAACAGACCGTACCTTATCAGAATCGATAATGGACCACAGTTCGTTGGCTCCAAAGTCATCGCGTTCCTCAATAAGCACAATATCATTCACTCCCCATCAAACCCTTACTATCTTCAAGGAAACGGACAAGCTGAAATTACTTATCGAACGATTGTGGACGGACTCAAATAACGTTTAGATGAGAAAAAAGGGAATTGGGTGAACGAGTTACCACACGTACTTTGGGCATATCGAACAACTCCAATAACAGCAACAGGTTGTACTCCATTCTTACTGGCCTACGGGACGGAAGCCATAATACCCACTCAGTATCATCATCCAATACACGATCATGAGATGACAAATGAAGAAAACGAATTTCAGATCGCATGCAACCTGAATATGATCGAAGAAACACGCGAAAGAGTCATTGTCAATCTGGGAAGATATCAGCTCGCTTTATCACGGTCTTATAACAAGCGCGTTCGACATTGGGAATTTAAAATCAAGGACCTCGTTCTCAGATAAATTCCCCAACATCGCAAAGCGCCTAATGCGGGGAAGTTAGCAGACAATTGGGAAGGTCCCTTCATCATAACTGGCGCGAGCGGTTTGGGATCTTACGATCTAAGTACACATGATGGAGTACCTATACCTAATCCATAGATTACTCGCCGACTGAAGTTGTATCGAAATTAAACATGCTGTAACTTCAGATTTCACTCAATAAAGCAAATTTTCATCATCATGCTGCAAATTTATTTCAACATTGTACTCATCTTCATATGGCTCGCTCAAATTGACCTACTACGAAGAATTACTACAACAATATTTGCTTCAAAGCTCTTCAAATACATACACGCTCTCTGAGGATCGCTTATTGAGTCAATCAATTCGATCTGGCAAAGATGCCATTCAGCTATGCAATATTTAATACATGTCCCATCATGGTCGTTCAGATCGACCAATAACTGAGATCTACATACACGCTGCCCAGAGGGTCGCTTATTAAGACAATCAATTCGACCTGGCAGTAACGCGACCTTCAAATATCTCATTACAGTCTTTATTGATTTGTTCAAATTGACTTATACACGTTATACAGTTCAAATTAACTTACAATACCACATCACTAAAACTTTATATGATCGTTCATTGGATCACCAAATTCGATTATACATAGAGATAACAACAACATTTGACATTTTTCTACAGCAAAAACATACTTACATTCTGTCTCATTACAAATGAAACTACTGCTCACGCTTTGGGTCTACAACATTCAAACTCTCCCCAGGCCCAGATGAAAGTAAAACAGGGGGAGGAATAGTCACATCCACTACAGTAGAAGGTGCATTCAACAATTCTATAACTCTCAGCATTAAATTATCTATATAGGATAACCGTGTTAGCTACAAGTCATATTATGTGACATATTCAGTTGTAGCAGCCAAGATCGACTCATGCTCAGTTCGAAATTTCTCTACATCATCATGCAACATAGCCATAGCACGCAACGTAACACTTTTCGCAGACAACAGCGTAGCTTCATAAAATTCGGTTTTCACCTTGTTTAGTTCGTCGTCAAGCTCTTTACACCGAGCTTCTAGAAAAAATTTCTCCTGCAGCAACATCTATATTGCCTCGTTATCTGCACACTGCGCTCCATCTCCTGCTTCAGACGGTGCAGCTTGTTATCTACCTTCCTCGAATAATTGATCTCGTTTTCAGCTGTATCCATCATCCTCTGTGACTCTTTATACTTCGCATAGAGTTCCTCGCAAACTTCATTACCTTGAATGTACTCCTGTACCAGAGCTTTCTTATCCCGATCATGAGCAGCGATCCGCGAATTATACTTATCGATGGCCTCATTTAGCTCTCAATCACTCTTGGAACATGCCTCCTCGTGAGCTTTGGCATGGTCATTTTTTCTCTGACATGAATCTCGAGCCTCACACAAATCCCAGTTCAGCTTTTTTAAGCGCTCACGCATATAACGGATTTTAGAATCTTGCTTCTTTAAGAGATCCGTATTAGTTCCTATCACCGACTGATGATACAGTAGATCATTCTTCCATTTTTCAATCGTACTTAACAGATCTAGCACTTGTTGATTCGCAACCATGGTCTCTGACTTTTTCTTCTTCAGATATTCTTTCCACTGTACGGATTCGTTATTAGCAGTTAATATCTCGGCATCCTTACATGACAACTCTACAGTCACAGTATTTAGCGGACTCTGCAGCTCCAGCATCTCCGATTCCAGCTTTGAATTTAACAAAGACTTTCTTTCAACCGCCAACGAACATTGCTGCAACTTGGCAGACAATTTTTTATTTGACGCGAATAAGGCAGCCACGTTATCATTTTCTTTGTCTTCAACCTAGAAGAGCAGATCACAAGAGAATATATATATATATATATATCAACAGATATTTATTCCTACAAGACATATCATTCTACAACATTTGTTACAACATCAAGCTATGATACACGAATGCAACGTACAACTAAATGCCACAATCTAGTTGGTTTGTGATCGTACCCTACTACCACTAGCATCTACTTGCAAAGGTTCATTAAAGATTACGATCTCTTGCGGACGGGTCTTATGCCGTATGTGAGGCAGCAGATCTTCGACCTTCTTCTCCTCAGAATCTTCAGCTCGCGATTTTGAGTTTGAAGCTCTCCCACTCTCATTCCTTTTTGCAAACCACATATTTTATACCTTACCATTCTCTACATCCACATCTTTACCACAGCTCGAGATATAATGTCTAAATTCATTTTCTACTCTCTCGAGCTCAGACCCATAAAACGCGATCACATCGGTCATCTGACGTTTGTGGTCCGTATCGACAGCACGTTTCCCCCGCTTTGGCGCAATTATCTTCTTCAAACGTGATCGGGATACTTGCAGACGTTGTTGTGTATCAAGTAAACGCGCTTCTAACAAGGTCACTCTCTTCTCGGAGTTCTGCAACAGCCTAGCACACTCCACCTTTTCTGCTTCCAGACATGCATTATGACCCTTGCATCGCTCCAGTTCATCACAAACATGCCTCAGATCATTTTCTAATTGCGTGTGGATCTTTCTATCCTCCTGTTTTATATTGAAGAAAAGAATCCTCATTGCCCTTCACCCCTACAAAAGTCAAGCTCATCAGGCAATGAACCTACACTACTCCATATGATGGATACTTCAGCCCGTGCTGAGCATCTTTGCGCCTCTCTACTATGGCAATTGCGCGCTTCTTGCGCTAAGAATTTCACCCGAGCTGGGTCTGGTACTATGTCTTTCTCGGTTAAAAGTTTTAAATAGGCCTTCTTCAAACCCCGCTCACTATCAACTTCGGCCTCAAAGTATAGCGTCAAAGATAATAATGACCTTTGGCACTCTAACTTATCGTTCTCATCTACGAATCGCTTATCCTTAATTATCCTTAAAGGATTTTTGGAGTAAAACGAACCTATCGGTCTCTTTTCGCAAAATCTCATCCCTCACAATTTTTATATTCCCATATCTACATTGAAGTTTGAATAACTCCTTAAAGATTTTATCAAAATTCGACCTATGAAGGCGTCTCTCATATTCAAGTTTATTGTGTACCTGTTGAGTACGATTGATAGAATCCCTTGCTCGACTCAAGGCCTTCCTCATTTCGATCACTTTCCCCCTCAAATGAACTACCTCCTACATACAAATCATACATTCACATCAAAACAACATATAAGAACAACAATCATATAAATTTCAAAACCTCGTCCAAAACAGTTCTACCACCAATACAAAGGATAAATTTCGATTAAGTCTCAAGATCTATGCTATAACTACAAAATCAAGATTTAGATCCTGCTACCTCCTTGGTCGGATCATCATCCACTGGAGCAGCCGGGGTCTACTCAGCCACTGGAGAAGTATCATCCCCAGGGAAGACAATCTTACCATACTTTCTTGCAAGAGCAAGGTCGACATCCTCTCTGCTCAAACCTCAGACATAAAAGGCTTAAATCAGCTTATTGCAGGAAGCCACCCCAATATCAACAACTTTCTTCACCTCATCTTCAACCTCTTGATTTGTAGCGGCAGCTTCCTTCTCGAACTGCTCCCTCTGCAGCACCTTCTCTTTCTCGAACTGCTCCCTCTGCAGCATTTTCTCCTGCCCAAATTGTTCTTGCAAAGCAACTTTTTCTGTATCATGTTGCCGAACAAGTTCAGCACGATTCGCAGCAGCTAGCTTCAACACCTCCGCGGCCGACTTCCAAGCAACAGAAAGCAGCACCACAAATACAACAAAATAGTATTACAAGGTCGGATCATTATCTGAAAAAGATTTAATCAAATAACATATTGCATACCTGAGAGATGCTGGAACGAATTTGAGTATCTAGGCGGATGGGATCACGCGTAGCCAAGTCAAACGCCTCCTGCTCCACGGCTTCGAGGTTAAGACCCATCGAAGAAGCTCGGATATCTTTCCCCAAAAAAAGTTTCTGCTACTTCAGAGGAGGAGCCATATTCACATCAGCAACTACCCCCTCAGTTCTCACCGGCGGTAGCTGCACAGGCGTTTTTTACTCAGAAGGCGGCACTGTCTTTTTCATTCTTGGTCGCCAAACTAAGGAGCTCGAAGTACCCACAGCACAGGCAAGAATCTCCATAACATCAGCATAAGCAGAGCCAGATACAGCCATAGCTCATTTTTTATGAGCTCGTTGCACTTTTTCAACTACAGAGTTAAGCCACTTCTCTCTGTGAATTCCTAGTTCTCCAAGAACCTTGTTCAGTTCGCTCCCATCTCGACTAAAGATGTCAAACAAACTTGATGTATCAGCAACAGCTTTTGGTTTAGGCTCTGCCAAAATAGCGATAAAACTATGTTAGCAGCTCACAATAAGTTAAGTGACAAACTGCAGGCAGAATGAAGACACTTACTCCCGTTAAAATTATTATATATCAGCTCGAGCGCGGGTTCCCCAGGCACTTGTATACAATTACCCCTCACCATCACAAGATGGTCGCACCAGGGCCTCCCAGAAGACTCAAAATCAAATAATTTCGGCATCGTCGAATCACTAAACAAGTATCCGCTCTTCCGATCTTTCACATACTTAAACTTATAGTATTTCAAGACATCGTCCGCAACGAATTGTCTTGCAATACCACCATCTTTCCACTTCTAATTAAGGACTTTACAGACCCTTATCATCTCAAAGATGTTACCATTTAATTGACCAGGGCAACTCTTTAGTGCATTCATTACCTCTTTTTGGAAAAAGGTTAGGGGAATACTTAACTCATATGCGACCTGGTTCAAATAACAGAGAAATCCTTCCTCTACGACCTCTGATCCAGTTCTATTATAATAAACGATATATATATTATCTCCTATATACATACTTCTCTTCCAACGATCCAGAGAAGGCACCTGATAATGCTCAACATTACCACTCGTTCTCACCAGAGTTCTAAACCACAACCCTGCATTCATCACATAATCTCCCCATTCTCCGTCTAAACTCTTTTTATACTGTAAAAATTTATTTGCTACGTCTACATTCTCGGGATACTTAAAAAATTGCCCAGTTTTATCCCCAGCATGCAATCCCACACCCCTCCCAGAAGACACATACGGATTGTCAGCAGTCACAGTACTAATTACAACAGAATTATCCATAGTCCTATCAGACGATGATGATTCCTCACTACTGGCAGAGACAACAAGTTTACTACTGGGTTTCGGGTTTTTTGAGCGCATCTACCACACATTAAGGGAAAATCTATTCAGAGATTTTATTAATAAAATAGGCATCCTCCCTCAGCCGTACCCAACACATTATTAATCTACCCAAACAGTTCACAAACACAACCTACCAATTTTTCAAGAAATTAATACAGCAAAAGAAAATATGGAAACAGAGACACTAACCAGTACTAGAAGAGCAGCAGTCGTCGACTCCGGTCACCGCCCGCACCTCAGACGATAAAACTTTGTCCTTCTTAGTAAGATCACACAACACTGGAGGACTGCGTTCAAAATTCAAAGATTTTCTCTCAATAAAAATGTTTCTGCCTCTGTCTACAACTTATTGTGTTTTAAGAAAAGAGGGAAGAAAAGCTTTTATATTACCCCCCAGTTTCTGAAATGACGGCTCTTCGGGACACGTGTCCACGTCTTCTCTCCTAACAGGCACGTCTTTTCGTTTACCCTCATAATGGTTTTTGCGGTAAAGTGTTTTGTTATCACGTCTGCCCCTCTCCTCCGCCATTATTACGGACTCACTGCCAAAGAAGATTTACACAGATCTTACAGCACGATTACTTACAGCAACAACCTTCTACGGCTGCACGATCCTGCTGCACTTTTTATAGCATGGTTCTAGTTCAAAAATCCTAAGTACAGCTATTACAGCTGTCGCTTACCACAATGTCGGCTTGACAGACGCAAAAAAAATTAGTGGCAAATCCTACTTCAGTTCCATTTCATTCAAAATTATCATAGATATAGAAAGAAATGATGAGCCGACCTCAACACAAGCAAATCAATTTATTATGATCAATCGTCCGACCTTACATACAATGATAAAACGAATAACTCTCTTCACCACGTGGAATGGTTTCAATATCAGCAACTCTCACATCCTATTTAGCAAGTTTATCCAGCGCGTGCTCAAAGGTTCCGACCAAGTTCTATCGATGGTAACATGATATTCAAGTTTACAATGGTATGGCTCTAAATAACTCATGGCACGAAAGGGATCACGACCTTGTCATCTCCGCAGACATAACAACACTATATCTTAATAAGGTCACACATATATAAGAGCGACCTACACAGTTCGGATATATCAACACTACGACCTACATATTTTCGACCAATATCATAAGTAACTAGCTCGATATTTGTTCAATGATGTCTTACAACAGTCCTAAAAGCAGCTTCAAGCACTTACAAGACAAGATAATGAAGTTCGAATTTATTATTCAAGGAAAACAAGTTACAAGAATGAACACTTCAACCAGTTCGGAGATAAAGATTACAAGTTCTACAGACAATTTTGTCTTTTACAAAAAATAGCCTATGTTACAGATGACAGTGGAACACTTGAAAAAAAATAATGGAGGGCCCAGCAGAAAAACTCAAAGCCGGAGGATGGAAATTAGAATGAAGCAGAAGATAAAATTAAACCCACCACTCCTCCATAACCCCCACCTCCGCTTCCAACGAAGGACCTCCTCCATCGTTACAATACCCAATCTTTCGCAGGGTAACGACAGTACTTCGCAGATGACTTCCCCACCTTCTCGTCTTCCGCCAACACCGCATCTTCTGTAAGAATCCGCAGATAGGACCGACGGTGAGCAGCAAACAAAACCACATAATGGAATTGCCACAGTTGATGAAAATCATTCTCCGCCTCCTCTACTTCTTCCCACGACATCCCATGGAAAGTTGAAGGAACAAGGATTGGAGTCCGCAGCGAAAGGCTTTGGGTGTCAAAATAGCGAGTTTGCAGACTCGCCATTTTTGTCTGAACTCTAACTTCATATGTTTGGCGTCGAGTTGTCACCATCACTACTACTCAACCCAACCTAAAAGACTGACAACATTAACTAGGGTGAACAGTGATAGCAACTATTCACCATATTTTATTCCAGTAACATTTAATGCACTTCACAACTTCCAATAAGGTATTCATCACAAGTACAGGTCTCAAGAGGAATTTTTAGGAGACCCAACAGTCGAAACTACTATTCTTCCAAGATAAAATGGAGGCCATCAATACAGCATTCAATTTAGACGACTGGACTTCTCAACCAACACCACTCGCAACACACGTTTCTCTTGTTATTGGCTGAGAGGGGGCAATTGTGAGGGCTTATTTTTAATCCTCGTACTGAGTCCGATATTCGAACTCACATAACTCGAATAAATATACTGATAACCAATCAAGGACTAAAAGCAAGGAGATCGTAATACAAACTTCCTCATCTACAGCTCGGGGATGACAAAGCATCCAATAACATCGCGCTACAGAAGATACTCCTCCACTTATCAACAGTTCGAATACACGCGATCACTATTAGAGATCGCATCTTCATCAATAGTTCGGAGATATCAAAGCACCCTGTGACTTCGCGCTACAGAAGATACTCCTCCACTTGTCAACAGATCGTATGCACGCGAGCATCACAGGAGATCGTATCTTCCCAACGGTCTGAAGCTACAACTAAAAAATGTTAATAAATCCGTTACAGATCAACAAGTATCATGACGTTACAAAAAATTACCATGAAGACTCATCAAAACCTGATATTGTAATGCCCATCATCAATGTAACCAACGGTCATATTATAAGACCTATAAATAAGACTAGATAGCTACGAATTAGAGAGGCTGCTCTGAGAACCTCTAAGAGATCTTTTCTACATCGCTCTCTCCCTTTGTAATAGCTAGCAGTCTAAATATATCTCTCTCTCTTTTTATAATCCTCAGGAGAGGTCGTGGTTTTTAACCCATTCAAGGGTTTTCCACGCTAAATCTAGTGTTGTTTATTTTCCGTTTATAACTAAACATCCTAGATTTCGAAAGTGTAAAGCGCTATCTTCGTGCAATACGAAAATAGGTTATTACAGAAGATGTCTCCGAAAAGCCCATCAATCTCTAGCTCTCTGGTCATATTTATAGGTTTTATAACATGACCGTTATTGCTTTAATGAGAAATGTTACAATATGAGTCTTCATAATGGTCGAGTAATGGTTTGAGTAACTTTTCTTCCTTGTAACCGCTCCATAATGTATCATAAATGCGCCACGTGTACCTTGACGAGGTCGAGTAAATGTGCGATGGTCGTATACTGAGGCCTGAGTTTGCGATTCGAAACTGGCTCTTACATCCAATCGAGCTGAAGGTCGATATTTGAGTTTAGGTCGAGTATTGGAAATAAGCCACTACACATAGCTTTTAGATAAATTGCTTACTCACACGAAAGTTGTGAAGTGGGTATATAGTTAAAAGTTCATACTCTTACAAATTCTTCCCTTAGAGAACGACTTTCACATGGTTCATTCAACTACTATGTTTTGCAACAGAGCATGTGACTAATCTCATCTAGCAGCTGCAACACAATAATAACCTTTAGAGAAGCAAGTATCTGACTAATCACACATTTTCAACCTGGAAACTAGTCAGAATAGCCTTTTCTTCAAAGACCAACTTTGGGACTCCAAAACAAAGTTTTATTTTTAAGTATATGTGTTTTTTATACTTAAACTCATGTTTCCCTCTATTCTTATGGGCTCCAAAAATAAGTTTTGTTTAAGTACATAAATAGCGCCTCATTTTATGGGCCCCTTTAGGCCACCCAAACCCTAGCCTCGCCCTGAGTAGATCAGGATCATGACTTTAAAATACCCTTTGAAAACGCCCTTTAAGTCGACGAATGTGGAAATGCTTGCTAGTTCTACTAAGGAAATCTACAATTAATTGAAGGTTCACGAAAATTTTGGGAATTAAAGTAGTTAGAGCAACTAAGTATAACTTAGTTATTGGCTCTGATTGGTACACCGGATATCTCTCCAGATCACAAACTACAAATTGCTTTCAGTTTCTATTATCGCTGATTCCATTTCAATTAGTTTTAAGCCGCTTAATTATAATTCATACTTACTATCATGCTTAGAACGAAAGACATACACAGTGTACTATGTGAAGAACATTCCATGTGAATAGTCAAAACTTGGATTAATGTTCAACCACTAACGGTATTTCGTTGTGCGCGATCTATCTTGATAGTCCTTCCTACATTTATAGGGACTGTCTTCAGATGGCGGGCCTTAGCAGGCCGCTTATCTTTAATTCTGTCATGGCTTGCCAAGAACCGGCCTCGTCTGAACCTGATGAACCGTGTGTCCTATAGCTATGCTGAATTCGTGTTTTACTAAAGGCATTTCGTCTCTACCTTTTGCCCGAGACAAACTAGCATAAGCCCTTCCTTTCCACACACTTATAATATAAGAACCCCATTTTGGTCGTAGGACGTCATGAGAAAACCAAAATGGTCACTTCGAGGAGAGGATAATGTGGCAACAAGCACTTGGGTATGTCAACATCTTGTGACCATTTTGAAATGGATTTAATTTGAACAAACTGTTTTGGATATTCTGAATCGACACCATTAATAATTAACACCTTTTAACGATCATTCCAACCAGAAAAAAGTAAAACGGATTTATAACCGAAAATCTTCTGGTAGAAGCATTTAACGCAAGAGTTGCATATGTTAGAGCATCCACAGCAGCTTCTCTGTGATAGAGAGTACTTTTGAAGAGTTTCAACCCAAATTTGATATTGTAGATATAAGAGACTCCCTACAAAAAAGGAGCCACATTACAAAATTACCTGCCTGCAAAAAGTAACATTTTTTTTTTACTTTCAACATCTAAAGTAATTTTACACGTAATATAAGAGTCATACGTGGCTGACCAAATATTTCTCTAGACTCACCATAGTTGAGAAGAGAGAAAGAAAAAAATATGAATAATTACGAGAGCCTATAAAAGTCATTTTATTACTTTTTGCCTCCCTTGTGGGTGCTCAAAGTATCTCTACTACTTGCTTGAAAGACTAATGCACTATAAATGCTCTAACAGAGTTTTGGTGCCTAGAGGCGCCATGGGAACTATGGGCATTATATGTTCATCGAAATTTCATGTCAAACAATAAAAATGGGTAAATATCAGACCCACTGTTACAACTTAACAACAAACGGGATTTCAGTCATTTGGATTTTTTTCTCTTTTTTTATCTTAAACAAAATGCATTACTGAAAAAGTCTAGGATCGTATTCAAGCATTGACTGGTGGTAAGCGAGTAGCATCTTGGAAGACTAGAATTCTTCTTGCCCGCGTGTGAACCAAAGTCAAGTTTGCATATCAAAATGGCATTGACCGGTTGAACGCGTGTAGCAGCTTGGAAGACTAGAAATCTTCTTGTTCGTGTGTGGACTAAGCTCAAGAGTGCATATCAAAATGGAAGTTATAGGCTCATATAGGCAGAAAAACAGGTTATTAGACTATATATTTAGCTTGTGTGGGATCCATCGATATTAACTCATGGTTGCTCGAGGGACATGCATATAACTCATGGTAGCTCGAAGGACATGTCCTACATATACAAAGTTAGAGCCTCAAAGCATCAGCAGCAGGCTAGCTAAGTGATCTTCTTCATGGTGTAGATGGATGTCGGAGGGTTTTTTTTTTTTAATTAAAAAATTTAATGGCGCACAACATTTTTTAAATAATAAAAAAATTTAAAAAAAAATCACGCTATTTGAATTAAGTTTTTGGATTATTTTGTACGGCAATAAAATAATTAAACAAATTTAAAATGTGGGCTACTAATTATATAAATCGAAGTGTTATTTGAACAATGGCAATCCTGCAAAAAGGGTTTTTGGTTGATTTGGATCGCTATCTTAGCGATAGCGAGCCAGATGCCCATGCTTTTAGGGGTCATTGACTCATGGTAGACCTATATTGAACACCCTGAAAGAACAATAATTCAAATACACATTCAGCTACCACAATTTAAAAGAAATAGGTCTTGGACTATTTCCAAGAAGGGTCGGCAAGAGTCAAACTTCTTCTTTAGAAGGGTTGGCGAATACTCTCCACCCCCAAGTCCCTAACAAAATTTGGTAGGTCCAAATACTCCAAACCATTACGCGTAGGTCTAGTCACTAAGAACATCTCCAACAGAGAAGGTATGTTATTCCGGTTTTGGATATTAATATCCGGAATAACATACCACTTTGCTCCAACAGAGATTAGCACATCAAAAAAAATGTGTCAGGTACCCTAGGAACAATAAGTTATTTCCCTTTTTTTCTTCTTATTTTTGCAAAACAAGCTGGGGTTGAAAGTAGACCACCCTCCTTTATTAACAAGCTAATAAGAATGAACAAGGTGGGAGTTGAACGTTATAGATTTGATGTTGATATACCTATTAATTTTGAGGTTTGGCTAGGGATTGAATTATCTGGGGGTTTAGGACTTGGAGAAAATTCATAGCAGGATAGGGATTGAATTATCTGGGGGTTTAGGACTTGGGGAAGATCCATAGTAGGATAAACTATAACAATTTGGTTTTAGAATTAGCTAAGAGTCAAACTTGTTCCTTTGGAAGGGTTGACAAATTGTTCTCCACCTCACCCCCACACAATTAGATAGGTCCAAACTTATAAAGATCTGAATTTAATTATCTCAGCAATAAGCTCTGATAAATATTCTTAACTTCTTATTATATGAGCATCTCCTAAAGTACCTCACTCAGTTGGAACCCAACTGAGTTACGTACAATTTCATCCAAGAGTACCTCAATTGATTTTTTTAACAGAGGCCCGAAATGTTAGGCACTTGTTTCATTTTTTTGAAATAAAAAAATTAAAAAAAAAATCATCAAGCCCCCTTATGAAAAATAAAAAATAAAATCACTAGTAAAAAAATAATTGAGTGAAGAACTGTTGGAGGACGAAAATCGTACATAGTACGTCCTCAGAAATTTGAAAATAACTCCTAGCGCAATACTAAAGGTATCGCTTGGTACGGTTGCTAAATACTAAAGGTATCGCTTGGTACGGTTGCTAAACACATAAAACAAAAACCATTTCTCGGTTCCCTCATGAAAAGTCAAATTTCTCACTTGGTGTGGTTACCAAACACCTAAAACAAAAACCATTTCTCGGATATGTCGATTTGAACAACCAAACAAACCCTTAATGCCAACATAAAATACAAAATATCCAAACTAAGCGCTTAGTTGTCTAACATTTATCCAATACCAAGCTGGAAATATCCAATACCATAGGGGGTTCATTTGCTTGACCCAAACAAAACAATAAAAAAAAAAACACGCTCTCTCTATAAAACTTAGCTTATGAGATTCATAACCTTGACAACTAAACCAATGGCAAAACTAGGGTTTCTAAACTCTCTCTTTCTCATCATATTTCTCATCAACCTCCAACGAGCAGTTTCCGATGAAAGTACACGATACAAGAATGCGTATGTTACGATGATGTACATGGGAACACCAAGAGACTACGAATTCTACGTCGCTACGCGTGTTATGCTACGATCGCTAACGAACCTCCAAGTGAAGGCAGATCTCGTAGTCATTGCCTCTATGGATGTCCCTTTACGTTGGGTTCAAGCTCTGTAAGTCTATTTTCTCTCTCCTCAATTACTAAAATGCGCCCCAATGCGTAGTTTAGAGGGAAACATTTTTTTATTATGGCTTTCAATTCAAGTAAAGTTGGAGAAGACGAGCGTTTCAAATTATTGTGGACTTTTATTCAACGGTTGAGATTGTTTTATGATTTAGTAAAAACAGGTAAGCGAGGTCGACTATGTTTCTATTTTAGTTGACGATTTTACCCTTGTACGATTTAGATATAAAACATTCACGCGCTAAAGCAGGGACTTTGTCGTCATTGAGCACGTTAGGGTTTTATAGCAATTTTATACTACCAGAAAACTTGTGTAGCCACTCCCTCTAAACTACACCCCTGAATGGTTTACTAACAGATTGTGGTTTTATGATGATGCAGTGAGAACGAGGACGGAGCGAAAGTGGTGAGGGTGGAGAATTTGGAGAACCCGTATGTGAAACAGTATGGATTCAATAACAGGTTTAAACTCACGTTGAACAAGCTTTATGCGTGGAGCTTGGTTGAGTATGAGCGTGTAGTAATGCTGGATGCAGATAATCTTTTCTTGCAAAATACTGATGAGTTATTCCAGTGTGGACAGTTTTGCGCAGCGTTCATTAATCCTTGCATCTTTCATACCGGCCTCTTTGTCCTGCAGGTAAGAACAATTTATTTAGTTGTCATATACATATACATGTTAGAGGACAGTTTTTTAAATATCGGCCTTTAAGAGCATCTCCAACAGTTGAGTTTGAGTTGGTGCATGTGGCCCATGTTGTCACCCCAAAAAAACCCAACCCAAACTCTACGCTTCCAGCTGTTGGGTTTGGCTTTGCAGACGGTGGGTTTTTTTATTAAATTCGCAGACTTCTTAACACGACGTAGGAAGTCTGCCGCTACTTCTAAACCACAACTACCCATCACAGTTTCATCGTTTCCAAACTCAAACAACATCAAAATCACAATTGAAGCTGAGAACCATAATTTAATTGAAGACAAAAACCATGACTTTATTGAAGTTGAAAACCAATCGAAGTTGAAAACTAGAACTTAATAAGTCATTCTAGCTTTGAACATGACTAAGTAAAGTAAAGATTTAAGAGCAAAAGCTAAACGGATCATCTCTTTATCTTTAATTAGCTTTTGCACCACAACCCTTCTAGCTTTATAACCATCCATCCATGGTTGATAAAACAAAGCCAAAAAAAAGTAGGATCTTTGAGAGAGAACAGCATTAAGATTGGGATTTAAGTTGCTCCATGAAACAAATTCCATTGATGATGACTTTGGTATCTCTTGATCTGAGACGAGAGAGAAATCTAAAATATGGGTTTTGTAGAGAGAGAGAATAAGAGAATCATAAAGAAAAATAAAAGTTGGCTTGCAGTGGTATTTAATAGTCTGCACGGTGTAAAGTAGTCCGCACGGTGTTTTAAACTTCGCCAAACTCTTCTTCTTTTTTAGTGTGAGCTCCCCACACTCGGTTGAGTTCTGACAACGCCACGCAAGCAACTCATACTCATTTTTTCTTCTGCTAGAAGGGAAATAGTGTGGGTTGTAAGTGTGGGCTGACAACAAAATCCAACCCACACTCATATTTTCAACTGGAGATGCTCTAATAAGCAAAGTGAAACAGATAAGCAAATACAAGAAGCAAGACATAAAAGAGCAAACACACTCTTATATGATAAGAAAACGAAGGGCCTTATGATATGCTTTAATGTGTTCTTGTTTTCGCATCTTGGATACTTTTAGCTGATTCTACAAGTTTATTTGCAAAACTACTATTCTTCCGCTGATTATTTTCGGTATCTTTGGTTTTTATAATGTTTTGTAACCATGCAGCCATCAACGAAGGTGTTTAAGAACATGCTTCACGAATTGGAGATTGGGAGAGAGAACAAAGATGGTGCAGACCAGGGATTTCTTGCTAGCTACTTTTCAGACTTGCTTGATGAGCCATTGTTTCATCCACCTCCCAATGGAACCAAGCTTGAAGGAAACTACAGGCTTCCTTTAGGCTACCAGATGGATGCTTCATACTTCTGTAAGTAGATACAATTACTTTATTTGATTTGTTGTTGCATGCGAGACTATTATAGATGTTCAAGGAGTTTTCCAGATAGTAATCATATTTCCTTCATTGGGTTCAGATCTGAAACTAAAGTGGAATATACCCTGTGGACCTAACAGTGTAGTCACCTTCCCAAGTGCATCGTGGTTGAAACCTTGGTATTGGTGGTCGTGGCCTGTCCTTCCATTGGGAATTTTGTGGCATGAGGAACGTCGACAAACACTTGGGTAAGACCTGCATTCTGAGCTCTTGTATATTATCATTTCACGAGTGACCAGAGTGGTAATTGCTTCTTGTAACTTCAGTCTCCCTACATAGTTAATGTTGCTTTTCAGTTGTATTTTTAATCTTATTTTGACTGATAAGTTTAAGCATCATCAACAGGTATAGTGCCGAGATAACTGCGGTCATCATCCAGTCAATTGTGTACTTAGGGGTGATGGCATTTAACCGGATTGCACGGCCCAACCTATCCAAGCTCTGCTACCGTCACTCTGACAAAAGCCAATTCTTATCACAAGCAGGAATCAAGTTGACAGTAATGTGGTCACTCTTAGCCGCCTATGTCCTCCCGTGCGTCTTAATTCCTCCGACAATTCACCCCCTCATAGGATGGACCCTATACTTTATGGGAACTTCGACACTTGCGTCAGTGGTCATTAATGCTTTCTTGTTGCCTTCTCTCCATGTCATGATGCTGCAGCTGGGAATGTTTGGCTCTCTTCTTGTTATGGCTTTTCCCTGGTACTCTAATGGGGTTATGCGAGCACTTGTGGTATTCTTCTATGCCTTCTGCTGTGCGCCAATAGTCTGGACATCACTGGTGAAAGTGCAGGTCTCTCTTCAGACCCATCTAGAGAGAGAAGCAATATTTCCAAAATTGGGCGAATCTCCACAAATTCCGTGTTTCAATAAGATATGCTGAGATAGATTCAGAGACTAATTCTTTTTAACCAATTTGGATAGTTATTACCGTATATACAGGTAGAGGACCACCACAAACAGAAATCACAGGAGCACAAAAATCAATCCCCAATTCAAAATTTGATTTATGAAGTACTGGTGCTTATCACTCAAATGTATCTTTGATTGGAATGTCTTGAATACATGTAGACTATGCCTAGCAAAATTGAGGATCAGTTGCTTCGCTTGTAATATGAATGACTTGCATTCTGGAAAGGAATTTTTCTAAGACACTGAAACTGGGAAACTGTTAATTTGTAGATGGCAAGTTCATTTTCATTTGTTACTTTATTATTGATTCTTTGATACACCACCATTGTAAGCCCCCAATCCATTGCCATTTAACCACAATAATGTTTTGATCACAATCACTAACTGCAGTCAAGCTTCAACAATGACATCAGACTCGTCAAGTGCACCTCTATTATCACCATCATCATCTTCACAACGACCAGCACCATCTCACACACGGCATCACCACGCAACATTCTCTCCACCCTGTACCACATCCACCCTACACCAGCATCACCATTCCACACCTCACTATTATCGATTATAATTTATTAATTTTTTTATCAACCCTGGAATTGCCAAAACCTTTAGATCTGAGGAGCGCTGGTATTCTATCCAATTTTGTAAAGTTGTAGTAGCTTTTGTAGAAACGTACAAGGATTTTCCTTGGACACTCTATATTATTAACTAAGATATATTAGTATGTGCCTTAGAACCTATTCTACTAAAATACTTGCAATTATTTAAAGATCTAGGCGATAGCTTTCTAAACATATAGTTGTTGCCGAATTGGAGCACCAATCTTAGAGTATCTAGTGTAGGCTCTCTATAGTTAAAATAAAGAGGAGAAAGTACTAAAAATTATGTTTTTAGCCTCTCCAATTGGGTCGTTATTTTAAGTTTCAATACTCTCTCTCCTCAACAATGAGAGAAAAAAAATTGGGTAGCCACCTAAGACAACTTTATTACGTGTAAAACCTTTTTTTAACTAAAATCAATAGTTAAGAAAGTGTTTGAAAAATTTTAACTACTTTTTTTAACCTTTTTTGTTTACACGTCATACTTTTCTTTTGACATAAAGTAGTTTTTGGGGAGTCTATTTTTTTGACTTTTTCAAATATTACTTTCCAACTCGTCTTGTTAGCTATACTTTAGCTAGGCTACACCTGATGCTCTTATTAAATCTGAACTGTGGCTCAAAATTCTAGGCTGCTTAAGATTTTTAAAATTTCAACAAACATAAACATTAGTACTAGCTTTGTGAAATGTACCCTTACGATTGCACATCAAGATGAGTGTAAATCATTTAACCAGACAACTCAATTTTTCTCTACCAACTATGACGAGCAAGAAAAACATAAACTATAAAAGACGAGGAAAATTGGATTAACAACTATATTGCTACCCAGTTCATTGGAAGAGGAAATGCTTTACATGTAGACTGTGTTTGGATGCACGAAATAAAGTTACTTTTAGACTTTGCACAGTCAAAAAGACAAAAATCGCGTTTGCCAACACACAATAAAGTTTGTTTGTAAAGTGAAAATATTACTTTTGGAGAAAGCTAAATATTTAGCTTTCTACTTTCGAAAAGTTGTGGACGATCAAAACTCACGAGTTTTTTTTTTTTTTTTTCTCTCCACCCACCATGGGAAATTCCGTCTCCATGGGAAACAGTGTAAAATGATTTGAGGTTTCCATCTCTAACTTTTCGGAATGCGTGATAGAAGAGGAGAAAAGAAGCATGGGAATTTTTTTTTGCCTGTGAGATGAGTCAGGATTTATTTGAAGTGAACTTTAAATTGGCATCGCTCGATGAGAACTAAGGTTGGATGACTTATAGTGAGAGAGACTGAAACATCCATAGTTGGAGTTTATTTCATTCCGTGTCTAGTCTAGATGTCAGCATTATCACGTGGTTACTCGTCGTCAGAGATTGCACCTTGAGCGACTACAGCTGGACTAACACTGAACAAGTGAGTGGGTTTCTAACTCCTTGTTCTATAATATCAAGCCCTATGTATTTTTACAGAGTATGGAAAAGGTAATAAGTATGTTTTTTAAGATAACAGAACTTCTATTCGAATAGATACTATTCGAATAGAACTGGGAACATTTTTATTCGAATAGATTTTATTGTATTCGAATAAAATGCCTCAGGCTGTTTTTTATTCGAATAGATTCTTTTTTATTCGAATAAATTGGCTCAGCCTGTTTTCTTTGTTTTCCTTTTATTCGAATAAATTTCTTTTTATTCGAATAGATTGGCTCAGTCTGATTTTTATTCGAATACATTTAATTCTATTCGAACAGAGAACGTGATTTCTGTTTTTCTATAAAAGACAACTTTCTTTTTTTCAGAACTCACCTCTTCCAAAAACTAATTTTTCAGAGCTTGATATTTAGATAGAGAAGAGATTTTAACGAGCGATTCAACGCAAAGTAAAACTCAACTTGAATCAATCGGAGAAATTTGGAAAAGCTAATCCTTGATTTGTAAAGTTTGAGCGATTCAAGCTTTATAGCTTTGGAGCGTTATCCGAGGCGAGGCGAGGCGAGAACGAAGGGCGTTGCGAGAACAAGGAATCGACTGCGAGGAGTTCAATTAGAAGAGAGGTAACCACGGGATGTGCTTATCGAGTCTGTAAGTAATTGAATACTTGTAATTTGATTTCAATAATGGATTGTTTAGCTGTCGAGTGATTCGACAGCGACCTGTGGGTTTTTCTCCTGAGAAAGGTTTCCAACAAGGTTAAAATTGTTTGGCCTTGTCTTTAATTTCCAATTGTTTGTTGACATTAGATAATTGAATCGATTTGAACTAGGTTAAGCGTAGACCATTAATTCAAAGGAATTCGGACCTATCGATTTTAGACCTAATTTATTCGAAATCGACTAGTCTCAAGCGTCTAGGAATGTCAATTGGTATCAGAGCGGTCACGCTTCGAGGATTAAGAACCTGAGCATGGATTATTATTCGATTGCTTGAGATTAATGGATTCTGGAAAATATGGAGGTCTCATAAATCGCCCGCCCCTCTTCGATGACAAAGACTATCCTTATTGGAAAGTCCGAATAATTGCATTCTTATAATCACTCGGAGAAGATGTCTGGATTGCTATCGAAGATGGATGGATACACCCTACCATGATGGGTGATGAATCTGAAAAGGTCTTTAAGCCTAGGAATAAATGGTCTAAGAATGAAAAGGAAGCTGCTGGCTATAATAATAAGGGTCGCAATACTATTTTTATGGTTGTGAGCTCAAGTGAGTTTCAACACAGAACTGTTTGTTCCACTTCGAAAGAAGCTTGGGACATATTAGTTCGAACTCATGAAGGCGATGATACAGTCAAGGAAAACAAATTACAAATGCTCACCTCCCAATTCGAGAATATTCGAATGGATGAAAATAAACCATTTGATGAGTTCTATGCGAGACTAAGTGACATTGTCAATATTAGTGTCGCATTAGGTGCAGTTTATTCGGATGTTCAAATTGTTCGCAAAGTACTAAGATCCCTTCCTAAGAGCTTTAGATCCAGACATGATGTTATAGAGGAAGCTCAGGATCTTAAGAAAATGAAACCATATACATTAGCTGGTAAATTGCGAACGTTTGAACTCGAGATAAATATGGAAAACCCTGAGAAGAACAAGAGTGTTACTTTTAAATCTTCATCTTACTCTTCTTCTAAGGGTACCATAGAAGATGACAACTCATCTGATTCAGATAATGATGATGGGTCTGATATGGATTCACAGATTGCCTCTATAAGTCACCAGCTTAAAAACCTTGTGAAACAACGCCAATTTCAAAAGCAAGGGCAATCGGTGAATCATAAGTCACAAATCATGATCAACATAAAGTGTATAACCGGCAGACCAATCTTGACACTAACCTAAGTCAAATTGAATGTTATAAGTGTCATAAGCTTGGTCATTATGCTCACAGCTGTCCCAATAAAAAATTTGGGACCAATCACAAAGCTATGAATATCAACGTTAATTGGGATGACAGTGATGATTAAGAATAATAACAATGAGAGTCATCCCCAAGTAGTTGATAATGAAAATTATCTTGCATATCCTGCTTTTCTTAATTGTGGCAATAATAACTTTGACGTTTTTGAACTTAAAAATTCTGATGAAAATCAGAGTAATCAAGAACAAAATGAGTTTGAGGACCCGCATCTTGAGGACTTGTATGCTCAGACTCTCGCCAAGTGTATGAAACTCGGTAAACTTAACAAAGTCTTGAAAGACCAAGTTAATACACTTGCGTGCGAACTTCAAGACAAAATTGAGAGTACAAGTCACGAGATAGAGGTACTTGAGAATGAGAAACAAGGCTTTCATGACAAAGTTGTGTTTTTAGAAAAAGAAATTAATGATGTAAAGGAGAAAATGAAATCAACTTTGGGCAAACTTCATTCCGCCAAACTTGATGTAGTTCTATATCATCAGAAACTAGAGAAGTTTTGTCATGGGGCCAAGAACATTGATAAAATATTATGTATGGGAAAGACAGATAGTAACAAAAGGGGTCTAGGATATGAGGAACCTCTTCCTAATGCCAAGATTCCTCAAATCACTAAGTTTGTGAAAGCAACTGTTTCTACTTCGGTGCCCAAACATAACATGATATCCACTACTCATAATCACGCCAAACGGGTCTCTTACACTCAGATTTATTATTGTAGTATATGTGGTCGAAATGGACATATTGCGTCTTATTGTAGATTTGTTGGACCCTATCAACTATATGCTCGACCTTTTAATGGACAAAAATATAAGTTTTATGTGAGTTTTTCTAATGTGAAAAGTGAAAAGTGAAAATTTGAGTAGGTGGGTTGCTCCAGAAACATCACCTCGAAAGGTGATTCGTACAGTTTGGGTGCGAAAGGATGACTTGTCGCCACAAATAAGGTAATGAATCAAAACTGAGACGGGTTATTAGTATGCTCCAATGTTTAGGTACGTTTCTTACCCTGTCTCAGTTGGGTTTTGTTTTCTTTGGTTTTTTTAGGATAGTAGGATAATGTTCTGGTTTTTTATCTGCACTTTGCACTTTAGAAGCTTTTGTCTCTGAAATATTCTTGTTAGACTTGGACTATGCATTTGTTTTATATTCATTCATGAGATAATTATTTGGAAAAATCTCAACTCATAATAGTCAGTGATTCTCTTATTTAAACTAAAAGCTCATCGTGAGTAGAACCACGCGAGGATATTGTAGAGACTTCGTACCTAATGTTATGTGAGGATCTGACCTTATTTATTAGCTTCGAGTGTTATGATATTTACTTTTCTGTTGATCTTATTATTTTTTCTCATTTCGTTTCCTTACTCAATTGTCCAATGGTAACATCAAAGTCACGTTATACTAGTAAAACTTTCATATTTTTATTCGAGGCAAAAAAGTGACGGCGTCCAACCGAAAATGTGATAATAGGCTCTTTTTTTTCTCTCCCATTGTTAGCCTTCGTTATTTCTAACCATTTTTTTTTTCACTTGCAGCCCTTTGTGCCTTAAAATATGTCTTTCATTTTTCTACCCAAATTCTTAATTCTTATACCCATATGTTATATGTTCTGAGACGATTCAGTGAGAAGAAAAAGAAAAAGGAGAAAAAGAAAAATATGTATGATTTTTGGGGGAAAGGTGAATATAAGAATATTATGAGTCCCCAAAAGAACTTTTTATTATCTCAATTAGTGTCATGAAAAAAAAATGGAAATGAAGGGGTATTTTTGTTGTGTGTACTCAAGAAGATAGAATGACAGAAGGTGAAGTTGTTTTGAAGTAAGATGGAGCTAGTGTAACTATAGTCTCAAAATGCCAGCAAAACACCTACTCCGTCATAAGCCTACCCATGCCTACATTATAACATATTCAAAGATCTATTTGATTTTGAGTTAGGCGTTGTCAGTATTAATGGAGATTAGAGATAAGAAGTTTGTATTAGTTTTAACTTGATACCATTAATGACAAATGAGGTTCATTTCCATGAAATCTTCCAGCTCACAATGCGCCATTTTTTATGAGATATGATTTTTTACTTGCTTTTTATTCATATTCATATCTCACACAGAGTGCTTGTTAGTCAATTCTCAGTGATTTTGAGTGACCATCATGAGAGGCCTAAGTTGAAACAACTTTCCAATATAGTATTTTAACTGCGGCTGAGTAATACGTTGAAAACTGGGTATCTTATTGACTATGCACACACACACTAAGTAATTCATTTAGTAAATATTTTATAACACATTGGTTATGTTCACTCTTTATTAAATATTTTAGATTCATTGTTTTACTATCATGCCTTGTGTTTAGGGGGAGTGTTGTCTTCTTTTGCTTATTTCTTTCAGAGACACTCCCCATGTGTGTTTTTACGGGGGTTACCATGATTTTGAGGGGGAGATGCACATTTTTTGGGGGTTTGGTGGTTTAGTGTTTTCCAAACTACATGTTCGTTTTGTTTAGTTTGACTTTTTGAGTATGCTATCAGTCTATCTTTTCAGTGTTTAACTCATCTTGTGATTGTTCTACATTTTGTTCTATTGGTTTGCTTCTCCTTTGATTTGCTATTTAACCTTTGTTCATCTGTACCAAAAAGGGGGAGATGGTCCTGACAGGTAAGTTATGTTCTTTTTTTTGGAACCCTTATTTTAAATGAACGGTTACGTGATGTATCTTGTTTAGTGTGCAGGGATTCCAGAGTATATGTTTTATAAGATGAAAGTGGAGCTTTGAGTATGGATGTTCAGTGATTGAGTCAGTCCATCGAGTTGTATTTTTATTTCTTATAGTTAGTTCTGGTCTTGACACGAAATGAACCAAAGGGGGAGATTGAAACAATAGTACTCCAACCCAAATTCCATGATTTTACCAAACCAGATACCAATTGAGTCAATTTCAGTCACCCTAACAAGTTTGCTTCCTTAAATTTTTACCTAGGTATAGTCTATCTATTTTTATCTTATTTATTATTTGCCAAACTTACTTTTCAACATACTTTTTCACTTTTTACTTATGCCCACTTTCTAGTAAAGTTATTTTTCTACTTTTTCCGTTTTGCCAAACACCCCCGTATAATGAGCAAAAAATTGACGTTTAGAATCTTACTCAATTGAGTAGCGTCATCCTCTAGCCCTCAAACTCTTCAGGGTAAAAATCCAAGTCCTTGGGTGGACCTTGTCGAAGTTTCTCTTGTAGATTCAATTGCTTAGGAATAACAAGTTCAGTTCCTTCACCTGACACGGCAAAATATCTTCTGAGTATCACCTGACTCCAGCAGAAAAAGGAAGCACAAGCACACACAAAAATAAATTAATATCAACATTAACAGAAAGTGCACTAGATACTAACAAGTAAGGCAGTTTCTTTTATACCATGGCAGCATATGCATCAATCTTTCCTTGGCGTGCAGACTTGTTGACACTCCTGAAAAGCATTAGATGACATGCATTTTTATGAATATAAAAACAGTCCTAGAGATAGAGGAAGACAAACAGAGCCTTTACATGGAATTTCAGACGGCCTACCATGATGATTTGATATACTGAAGGCAAAGCCTTATGAAAATTTTAGACAATATATTAGCTAGAAAAGCATGCCTAAAATATTGGTGATAATCACCACATGCATATATGAAGCAACTAAATATGAAACACACTAAATTAAAGACAATAATAGAAACTAATTACATGTTAATCATAACGTCAAGGGCCTCCGTTGATGTTCCATGTTCATCCTGGAGGTATACTCTCCACCCCCTGTGTATAAAAGTAAACCGAAATCAATATTCTATATTCAGGAAAAATAGAAACTTGAAATTGTATTCAAATATTACATACATGTAAATGGTTTGAGAATATGAACCCACGTTTGATGTTGTTAGAAGATTCAAATGTAACCACATCTCCACATGTGATGTTGTGTTGGGATAAGTCATGTTTAAGAGGTAATTCACTTAATGGGATCAAAGTTACTACATAAGATTTGGTTGCTGGGAAACATATACAATTGATGCAGCATTATTTCACATCTAAGCCAATCAAACTACAAATAAAATCTTTCACATATCTCGAATTCGTTTCAAGGATTGTTAGAAGAATGACAATGTCAATGGATTCATTACTTGGGTGGGAATAATAGAGTGTTTAGGGTTTTCTTAAAAATTCAGCGTAAAGATGGAAAATCGAAGAACTTAACTCGGGAGTAGGATTTAGAAGCTGAAAAGGAGATCGAAGGAACTTCAGAGAGGATTGCTGATGGTAAAGTTATTCAACCTTAATCATATGCTGCAACTTTGAAGGGATCAAATCCATCTTTCAATATGGAGGATTTACCATTGTCGGACAAGAGTGGTGATTTCCCCTCTATAGAGCTTCCAACAGCTGCATTGGAGAGGTAATTGGATGCCCTATAAAATTATTCTTGTTAGGGTAGGGTGGGGGGTACTAAAGGTAAAGGTGAAAGAGATCCTTAAACCAACTCAAGCAGGCATTAAAATTAAGGAACCACAATAACAACAAATTCAAAATGTTGAAGCAGTGGCTGCTCAATCAAAAGGCAAAGATAAAAAGATTGAAAAAAAGGACAAGAAGAAGACTCCCCTCTGATAGTGTTTCCTGGACTGGAACACGTAACAGCAAAACATCCTGGATGTTGCAATAAAATCAAGGAGCTCCATGATAAATTTGAACAAGAACTTCAAAGGGTAGTAATGGAAAGTGGAAGTAAAAAAGCCGAAACAGGTTCTTCTAAGGATGCTTCTAGTGGCAGTGGGGACTCTATAAATGATGGGAAAATTTGGAAAATGTGTGTAACTATCACAAAGGTGTATCTGACAGTAATGGCAGTGATGAGATTAGTAACACAACTTGTGCTCAGGCCAAGGCAAGGAGAGATAAATCCCCAACTACTAAAGGCAATTCAGTGCCTATTAACACTAAAAAATCTTCTGCAGGGCATAGAAGAGGGTCGTCACCTCTTGCTCTTAATAACTAATAGTACTTCTGTATGGAGGAGATAGAACAAAAAGAGGAAGCTCTCAATACCCAAGAAAATAAGGTTGATAACCCAAATGATGGATGGTGCCAGAGGAAGTATAGCAAAAACAAAACTGCACAAAAAGTTGTTGGGATTTCTCCTCCAGCAACTATGTAACACCCTGACAACTATGTAATACCCTGACTAAGCGGGTATTGGAAAGGCGCAAAGCCCAATAGTGGTGATGGTTGCACCGGTGGTTTAGTCCCACATCGCTTAAGATCCTACCAGGTGTATGGGTCTTGAAGTTAAGATTTCATTATATATGTCATCGAGGCATTTTCTTAAAAAATTCCCACACTGCTGGAGATCCGCAGTGGCTAAGTGGGGACAATATCGATGCTCGTAGAGTGGGGTCGTGACAAAATGGTATCAGATCTGGAGACGAATTGATCTTAAAGGTGAGGGGACTGTAACACCCAGACTGAGCGGGTTTTGGAAAGGCGCCTAACCCAATAGCGGTGATGGTTGCACCAGTGGTTTAGTCCCACGTCGCTTACGATCCTGCTAGGTGTATGATCCTAAAGTTAAGATTTTACTCTACATGTCACCGAGGCCTTTTCTTAGGAAAAAATCCTACACTATTGGAGATCCGCAGTGGTTCAGTGTGGACAATATCGGTGTTCGCAGAGTAGGGTCGTAACAAAATGGTATCAGTGTCGTCCCCGAGACAATCTTAAAATTGGGAGGATTGTAACACCCCGACTGAGTGGGTATTGGAAAGGCGCCTAGCCTAATAGCGGTGATGGTTGCACCAGTAGTTTAGTCCCACAACGCTTAAGATCATATCAGGTGTATGGTCCTGAAGTTAAGATCTAACTCTGCATGTCACCGAGGCCTTTTCTTAGGAAAAAAATCTCACACTGCTAAAGATCTACAGTGGTTAAGTGGGAAAAATATTGGTGCTCGTAGAATGGGGTCATGACAAAATAATGTAGCGACCCATATTTTCAGCTAGTGCTTGTGATGAACTTATTATATCTTGTCTTTATTTACTTAAGTTGCACCCTGTCATATTGAATCCTAGCCTTTTAAGTTTTATATTTTCACTTAAAACACCAAACATGGAGAATCCTGTTGGAGAAATAAGAGATCATATTTCTTCTCCAACTCCCCTAATACTTCTCCCAATATCAGCCACATTATACCCCATTTCTTTTCTCCTCTCCTTGCTGCAAATACTCAGTCGTACTAGTCTTGGAACTCTACTACTTGGCTTGAAAAGTCCTGCACCCAAATATCTCTAATTTGCAAAACCTTCACCATTACTTTGGATTAATCCTTTCTTCTCCATTGTTAATTCCATGAGAGAGAGAGAGAGAGGTAGGTATTGATCATGGTGGTGGATAGAGCAAAAGATAACCACGATGTACCTTGGTTGTTAATTATTCCTCGTCTCCTCTTCTTCCCCGCCGTTGCATTCGAATTGAGGCAAGTACACTTATCTGTGATTATTTGCATTGATATGACCTCAATAAATCATAGCTTTCAAACCTGCTCTAATCTTGACTATTTAAAGCATGGCCTTGATCTAACCTGTTACTATTTGTTCCCAACATCGCATAACAATAGTGCAGTTAGCATTGTTGTATTTCTACTATCATGAGAATGTGCATAAGGTTTTGTTAGGTATACAACTTTGTTGATCTCATTGGGTTCGGCTTTAGCTCTTAAGGGGTATATATATAACCTATAGTTAGATTTTCATGTTGAGTAGGGCATCACTTTGCTATTCAAATTATAAAGAAATTATACAGGTTGTATTCTAGGTATACAAACTAGGTATGATGGGAAGTTGGTATTTTTGATAATCTTGGTTAGTTTCTGTTTTAGGTCCTTCATTGGACATCGCGTATTCTTGACTCATTTGTATTCTACCAAATTAGGTGTGTCCTTTGGCTAGCTCATGAAGGCGTAAATGCTTAGAAAGATATGTGTATATGGTGCTCTTGTCAGGTGTTTATATCGAGGGTTGATTATCTTATAGAAATTCATAAAGTGATTTACTCTTAGAGTGATCTGGACTCATTGTGGTATGGCTGATATCATTCTTAATTTTTATGGGACATAGTGGTTGGACAAAACTGTAACTTAAGATTGTATTGTACAATAGTATCTTCTGGACTTGTTGGTTTTGAGGTGATTTCGATAGATATATTTGATATAAGAGTCCCGGGTAAGATAGTATCTTATGGCAAACAACATGTGTTGAGATGGAAACAGGTAGCTTAAATTAAGGTCCATTGGAGCTGGGGTTTTCTAAATGTTTTCGTCCGAGGGTTTATGCTTTTGAAAATGGTCGTATGGGCATGTTTAATAATCCCCACTAGATGTTATATTAATAATAAGAGTTTTAGGAGTTGTTAATGGCGTCCTAGTTGAACGCCTAGTGATAACATCTTTTACTGTGAGATTGGTTATCTAAGGTTGAAATGGCTAGGAAAGACCTTTGTCTCAAATGAACATTAGGGTGACGAGTCTTCTATTCTATAACTTAGCTGGTTTTTCTTAGTATGTCTTCCGTGAAAGTTAACCTAAGTATGGATTTCCGTGATTCAGTAGTACGCGACTTAGTTCACTTTATTTTTAGGACTTCCTTTCGATATAGTCGTACTTGCTAGATACGTATTATTAGATAGATCACTGGATGTTGGAGCTTTACTTCATTTGATTGAGTCCCCATTTGAAAATCAAGTGAGGGTAGATATATCATCTGGTTGTAAGAGCAGCATGTCATTTGATATAGTCCTAGTTGCTGATTAGGCAGACATATCATTTTATTCTTCTTGGATTCAAACTTCTTCATTTCCATTCCGTTCGACGACTTCAAGTTAATGTACACAGTAGAGCTATGCTGTTACGGTCCTTGGGTTTGATTCCCTAAACAAAAGATTCGGTTACTGCTAGTCAATGTCCCAGGGTTGCAAACCCCTAAATTATATCCCAGTTACTTATCGGCCTTGGTATTCTTTGTGAATACTTCCCGTGGGCATAGATCCCTAAAAGTGAAAAGTTACATATTGGCCTTGTTATTCTTTGTGAATACTCCCCGTGGGAATAGATCCCTGAAAGTGAAAATAAATCAGGCATTAAACCTGTAGGCTGAAATTCCTTAAACACCCTGATCAGGTGCATTACCCACAAATTCCTGGCTCAATAAAAATGAATCCGCTAATCCCTGGCTCAACAATAAGAAATACGCTTTTGTTAAATACAAAAGGGTGCGAGAGTGTGGTCCCACTGAATTAAAAGTAACCTTGTGTACTTGACTTCCTACTTTTCTTATCACATCTACCGTACCTCTTAGATTGTAGTAATTAGATTTAAGCTTAGGATAGTGCACATATCTTGCTAGGATATTAGTTTTACTTTGACTGCCTCCCTTAGGACTTGTTACTTGGTTGATCTTCTTTTATTCTTCCTTTGGGCTCTACGTGTCTCATTTTTGGTGATTATCTTGGTTTGTCATGTCTTATGACCTTGGATATTTGTACTTGTTGGGCGCTGCTTGCTGACGCCTTTGCGCATATTTTTTCAGGTGAATCGTTGCAGTAGCGATACTAGTAAGTTGGAGCAAGCTGGACTTGCCAGTCTTGGAGTTTTAGTTACCTATATGATAATCATTTCTATCTTTTTTAGATTTTCTTTCGCTGCGTAGTTTGTTATATTGTAGATGTATTTACGATTTATATTTAAATTGTAGTACATCTTTGGGGTTCATCTTCGTAATGCCCGATATTACACCTCAGAATTCGCATTCTTAATAGATTACTAAGAATTAAATTTTAGAGACTTGACAAGTTGGTATCAGAGCCGGGGACGGCTCGATTTTAAAGGTGGGAGGACTGTAACACCTTGACTGAGAGGTTATTGGAAAGGTGCCTAGCTCAATAGCGGTGATGGTTGCACTAGTGGTTTAATCCCATATCGCTTAAGATTTTGCTAGGTGTATGGTCCTGAAGTTAAAATTTCACTATACATGTCACCGAGGCCTTTTCTTAGGAAAAAATTTCACACTGCTGGAGATCCGCAGTGTTTAAGTGGGAACAATATCAGTGCTCATAGAGTGGGGTCGTGCCAAAATGGTATCAGAGTTGGGGACAACTCGATTTTAAAGGTGGGGGGACTGTAACACCCCAACTGAGGAAATGCGCCTATCCCAATAGTGGTGATGGTTGCACCAGTGGTTTAGTCCTATATCGCTTAAGATCCTGCCAGGTGTATGGTCCTGAAGTTAATATTTTACTATGCATGTCGCCAGGGCCTTTTCTTAGGAAAAAATCTTACACTGCTGGAAATATGCAGTGTTTAAGTGGGAACAATATCGGTGCTCGAAGAGTGGGGTCGTGAAAAAATGGTATCAGAGTCGGGGACAACTCGATCTTAAAGGTGGGGAGATTGTAACACCCCGACTGAGCGGGTATTGGAAAGGCGCCTAGCCCAACAGCAGTGTTGGTTGCACCAGTGGTTTAGTCCCACAACGCTTAAGATCTTGTCAGGTGTATGGTCCTGAAGTTAAGATTTCACTCTGCATGTCATTGAGGCCTTTTCTTAGGAAAAAATCCCACAATGCGGATCTACTGGAGATCCGCAGTGGTTAAGTGGGGACAATATCGATGCTCGTAGAGTGGGGTCGTAACAAATTGGGGCAAGGTCAAATGCATGCAATAACCAGTCATTCCGTGACGATTATTTATTGGAATGCGAGGGGAATAGGTAATTCCAAACAATTCTCTTTTTAAGAATATGATTAAAGATAGGAATCCAGAGGTGAATACACAGAGGTGGTATGTATTCAGAACCTAAATTTAAACCTTCCAGTGATGCTATTAGATTTTGCTGCATCCGTTGATAAACTTGGGGTGATTGAAAGTGCTAAAGATGGACTGAGGTACAATCGGACCGATGGGCTGAAAGGGAATGGCAGAATCAATATCTTGATAGATAGATAGATAAAAACTTCCACGACCAAATCTGGCAAGATAAGTATGGGGGCTGGAAAATGAAATTCACACTAGAACCTGTTCAGATAATTATTTATTGCTGGGTAGAAAAACTCTGGTTCAAAAACCCAAAAACAATCCCTTTAAATCTTTTAAGGGCTGGTTGGAACACCCTAGCTATAAAGAAATGGTGGTAAACAGTTGAATAGAGGAATACAGTCGGGGCACCTTTATTCGTACTTAAGAGCAAGCTTAAAAGGTTAAAGGACATAAAGGCCTGGAATGAGACTGTTTGGTAATGTAAGGAAAAAAATACAATTGTTTACAGGGGAGCCTGAGCAACTACAGATGGACCAAGATAACCATATTGATAATGACGTCATTGATAGAAGTATCAGTGAAAGGATACAGCAACTGGATACTCTAAGAAATTAAAAAACAACCTTAAGGAGGCAGAAAGCTATAACCAAGTGGATTAAGGAAGGAGACAGGAATTCTAGATTCTTTCATACCATGGCCAATAGAGATGGCGAAAAATCGAATCAGCCACATTGAAACTAATCAAGGGGTTACATTGGAGGAGCAAAAGGACATTAAAGATTACATAGTCAAGTCCTATGAAGAAAAATTCAAAGGTACCACTGCGAGTAATATACCTAACAGCCTTATTTCTCTAATTCCTGCAAGTGTTACTATTCAGGATAACATAACTTTCACTAAGTTGCCCGACTTAGCTGAGATTAAAAATATTGTATTCAATTTCAACCTTAATCCGGATAGTTCACCTGGCCAGATGGATTTGGAGGTGTATTTTACTAACATTTTGGGACTCTTTTCAAGCTGATGTTATGAAAGAGCTATATTCTCTTTCTTTAGGGACTGTACACTGCCTAATGGACTCAACTCTAATTTCCTAATGTTGGCCCCTAAAGAAAAGAATGCCAAGAAATTGAAGAGCTATAGACCCCTATGTTTATTAACTTCGGTTTTATAATTATTACTCAAACAATGGCTACTAGACTTGAAAGAGATAGCAGGGAAGCTGATGAGTGTCGAACAAGAGGCCTTTATACCTGGGAGAAGCATTCAAGGCAATATTGGCTTGGCATCTGAGATGGTTAATGAGATGAGTATTAAAAGAATTTGTAAAATGTGGGAATGAAAATAGGTATCTCTCAAGCATTTGATACCCTCAGTTGGGAATTTCAGCTCAAGGTTCTTAACAAATTTGGGTTTGATAATGTGTGGTGCCAGTGGATCCAGACCTTGCTCCAAAGTGCCAAAATGTCATTGCTTATAAATGGAGGTCCATGTGGGTATTCCAATGCCAGTATGGGGCTTAGACAAGGGGATCCCCTCTTACCCCTGCTACTTTCCCTTGCTGAGAATCTATTGAGTAGAGGAATTAATGATCATAGAGATAGAGGTTTGGTCAAGCCCAATGTTACTCTAAAAGTTGTAATGGGTCCTTGACACCTACTACTTGCTAATGACATATTCATTTTTGCAAATGGGGAGCTGAGAGGATTAAGAAGACTAGAAGTCCTTCTACATGAGTATCAACAGTCGTCATGCCAGATGGTTAACAAGGAGAAGAGCAAGTGTTTTTTGGGGTCTATTACACCAGTAAGGAAAAGAAGAATATCTTATTTATTTGGGATCAAGGAAGATATATTTCTTAAAACTTACCTTGGGGTTACTATTGTTCCTGGCAAGATTAACAGTGTGTACTAAATTTAGGAAACTTGTAGACAAAATAAGAAGAATAGCAAATAGCTGGGTGGGAAGGGAAAGCTATTGAGCCATCAAGGTAAACTTATTTTGGCGAAGTCTAGATTTAGTAACATAACCATATACTAGGTAACAACGACATGGATAAGGGTGTCGGTTTACAACACGGGTATGGGGTGTCGGAAGTGGCGGGAAATAGAAAAAGTACCTTGTAGATAGTGTTGGACACGTGTGTTTGAGTGTCAGGGCAGGCACAGGGGTTGTTTTTTTTTTCAAGTGAAAAGTCTGGAAAAAGGTATGTAGACCTTCCCAAGAAGGGGGACTAGGCTTGAGGGGGCTGAAAGACATAAATAACTCTCTGCTTATAAAGCTTGGATGGGAAGTGATGAAAGGAGAATCTCATTGGGCAAAATTCATTAGAAAAAATTTTTACAACTCTAGTATGGAAATGGTGAGATTATACAAAAGATTTTCAACGTGGCCTGCAATCAAAGAATTCATTCTCCTCATGAGTGATAGGCATGTAAAAATGCCCATTTTACCCTACTTATTTAAGGGTTCTAGACTTCATTTTATTGCTAAAAAGATTAATTATTAATTTATTATTGTTTCAGATTATGTTAGATAAGAGTGTACAAAAAGCTAAATTTGAGTGCTAAAGTTGCAACTATTGGAGAAGACCACCTATCTAAGCTATAACTCTGAGCATCTCCAATAGAAAACAAATTTGAAGAGCAAATCAAGAGAATATTTGACATATTGAGGATATTTTATTATGACTAGGAAGATTTTATTGAGTATAACGAATATTTCACTGAGAATAGAATCTTCAAGAAAATAACAGCTGTGGAGATGTAACAAGCAGGCAGGTTTATATTCGCCCAAAAATTCTAAAACATTTTGGAGAAGTTGCCAATATGTGAAGATATTTTATGGAATTATTTCTTTCATTCCTAAAATGACAAATCGTGCTTCATGCATTGTTTTACCTCCTACCACTGGACAATTTGAACTTAGAAATGTGCTTATCAATTCATTGCCAAAATTCTCGGGAGGGGAGGAGAGAACCCATATGCCTATGTACGGGATTTTGATGATTTAATGTTCCTCCAGGGGTATAGGAGTGATAACGAAATGGAGGCCATGAAACTCGTTTTATTTTTATTTTCTTTACTAGGAAAGGCTAAAAGTTGGCTTCAAGCTCTACGGCCTAAATCTATCACGAGTTTTGAGATTCTTACTGAAGCCTTTTACAAGAAGTTTTTCTCTCTTGAAAAAACCGAGACCCTCCGTAGGGCCATTCTTAGGATTACCCAACTTGATGGAGAAAGCTTAAAGGATTATCTAGAGAGATATAAGGGGTTGATCCTACAATGCCCTCATCATGGTATCGACTCATGGGTCCTAACTAGAATCTTTATGATGGATTAGATGTTGAAACCAAGAAAACTGTAAAATCTTTTTGCTTAGGGAAATTCACTGATAAGGATGATGTAGAGGGCTTGGACTTCTTAAAAGAGATGGCTGAAAAATTGCAAACCCGGGGAACCATGAGAGAAAAAGATATACAAGAAAAGGGAGGTAATGCCTTTGGAGTTGAATCCAACTCCCAGTCGGATTCTACATTGACGACAATCATACAAAAACTGGAATCTTTAAAAATAGCAAATAACAAGATGTCCGCTAGAACACCCGTTTTTCACGTCGAAATGCCAGCATGTGCAGTGTGTGATAACCCAGAACATTCTGTTCAAGACTGCCCATTTATTCATGGAATTAGGGAGGTAAAGAAGGAGCACGTAAATGCTTTTCATCAAAAACCTTTTGCGCTGCCCTACAACCAACCTTTCAATCAAGGAAGTTCTTCAGGAAGAAACAACTCATTTTCGAACAATTCCAGCAATTTGTATGGTAGATCTTATCATCAAGGGAGCCCCCCAGGGGGACAGTCGTACCAACCCAATCTGAATCAATTTGGTTCCTCCAACCAGTCCAACCACCAACCTACTCAACAGAATGCTCCATATCTTCCTCCTCAGAATATGAAACCATCTTCGGAGGATGACATCCAAGCCTTATTGCAATCAAATACCTAACTCATGCAACAATTCATGCAAATGAATCAGCAATCCATGGCTAGGATAGCAACAACCATCGCTCAATTGGCAACTGGGTTAAGTACTAGATACAAAGGTACATTTCTAAGTCAAACTCAACCCAACCCAAAGGATCAAAGTACAAGCTCCAATAACTGTGATCATGCGAATGCGGTTATCACACTTAGAAGTGGCAAAACTATAGACAATAAAGTTAAGATGCCTAAGGATAAATCTTGTATTAGTCCTAATCCTACTACAAAAGCTGTTGAAGAGGAGGAAGAGTCCATGAGTGAAGAAACACCAGTCACAGGGGAAGAAACTGAAAATGTCTCCCCTACGGAGAAAATTAAAAATATTCATCCTAGAGGCCCTAAGGCACCTTTTCCTCACATGCTTGCTAAGAATATATAAAAGATTCCCGATGAAGATGTTAAGGAAATCTTCAAAAATCTTAAGATTAGTATTCCTTTTAGGGAGGCATTGCGACGATTTCCTTCTTACGCGAAACATGTCAAGGACTTATGCACGTTCAAGCAACGAATGAATGTTTCCAAAAAGGCTTTCAACGTCCATGGCAGTGATTATGTTATTCAATTGGATGCTCAAGTTAGCTCTATAATCTTGAACAAAGCACCTCTGAAAAGATCCTGGAATGCCAACATTTTCTTGCCACATAGGGACAAACTGGATAGGGAAAGCCTTGCTTGATTTAGGTGTCAATGTTAACCTAATTCCTTACTCTGTATTTGAGTAGTTAGATCTAGAGGGACTCAGACCCACAAATCGAACCTTACAGCTAGCTGATAGGTCCATTCGAGTTCCTAGAGGTGTTGTGATGGATGTGCTTGTCCAAATCGATGACTTCTTTTATCCCGTGGACAAATCCGGTAGAATGTCCTCAAAATGAAATACTATTGATCCTTGGCCGACCCTTCTTGGCCACCGCTAATGCGTTGATCAACTGTCGTAGTGGAGCTATGAAGTTGACTTATGGGAATAAGACTATTGATTTGAATATCTTCAATGCAACTCATACTCCGTTTGAAGATGAACCCGATGAGTATAATATGCTTGGTACTATTGTAAACAGTACATTTCACAGTTCAAATCCTAGGGATCCATTAAAAGCTTGCCTTACACACTTAGGAGAGAATTTTGATGTTGATGACCTCATCAATGAGGTCAATGCCCTATTAGATTTTGTCCCCGTTTTAGATACCACTGATGTTGCTGAAATACTAAAAGTCAAAGATCCAGTTCCCAAAGTTCCCGAAGCAGAGGAAGTACCCACTCAGTTAGAGCTTAAACCTCTCCCTGAAAATCTTAAATATGTTTATCTAGGTCCTAATAAGACTCTTCCTGCCATCATAGCATCTGACCTAGAGCCTGAGAATGAAGAGAAATTAATGCGCGTATTAAAGGGAAACAAAAAAGCTCTTGGATGGAGCATCTCAGATATTAAGGGTATTAGTCCTTCTGTATGCATGCATAAAATCAATCTTGAGGATAATACAAAGAAGTCTCGAGAAGGGCAACGAAGACTTAACCCGACTATGGCCGAGGTTGTGAGAAAAGAAATTCTAAAATTGCTGGATGCTGGGATTATTTATCCCATTTCTGATAGCCCATGGGTGAGCCCTTTTCATGTTGTTCCTAAGAAGTCAGGAATTATTGTTGTGAATAATGATCACAATGATCTTGTCCCCACCCGCATGACCACAGGGTGGCGAGTGTGTATAGACTATAGAAAGCTCAATTCAGTCACTCGAAAAGACCACTTTCCCTTGCCATTCATGGACTAAATGCTTGAACGTCTTGCCGGTCATGAATATTATTGTTTTCTTGATGGGTATTCTGGGTACAATCAAATGCCCATCGCTCCTGAGGATTAAGAGAAAACCACGTTCACCTGTCGTTTTAGCACTTTTACCTATCGTTGCATGCCCTTTGGGTTATGCAACGCTCCTGCTACATTTTAAAGATGTATGTTAAGCATATTCTTTTATATGGCTGAGCGTTTTCTCGAGGTCATCATGGATGACTTTTTGCTCATTAGTGATTCGTTTGATCAATGTTTCTACCATTTATCTCTTGTCCTTGCTAGGTGTCAACAGAAACATCTTGTGCTAAACTGGGAAAAATGTCACTTCATGGTGAAGAATGGCATAGTTTTAGGACATATCATTCCTGCAAAGGGAATCGAAGTTGATAAAGCAAAGGTAGACGTCATCTCTAGCCTTCCGCCCCCACAAAATGTCAAGGATGTTCGATCATTCCTGGGGCATGTTGGATTTTATCGACGTTTTGTTCCAGAATTTAGCAAAGTTGCTCGACCCCTTAGCAATCTCTTCGCCAAAGACACCACCTTCTTATTCGATGGTCCTTGTCTTGATGCTTTTGAGAATCTCAGGACACATCTGACGTCTTCACCCATCATCCAACCTCCTAATTGGAATGAACCTTTTGAGTTAATGTGTGATGCATCTGACTATTTTGGCACAACACATTGATAATCTTCCTCGTGTCATCTATTATGCCAGTAAAACTCTTAATGATGCGCAGCTGAATTATACAACCACGGAAAAAGAGCTTCTAGCAATAGTCTTTGCTCTAGAGAAATTCCGTTCTTATCTCCTAGGTTCGAAAGTAATAGTCTATACGGATCACGTTGCTATCAAGCACCTTCTCTCCAAGAAGGACACCAAGCAGCGTTTGATCCGGTGGATAATGTTACTTCAGGAGTTTGATATCGAGATTCGAGATAAAAAAAGGTGTCGAGAATGTTGTAGCTGGCCACCTTTCTTGATTGAACAATGATTCCCCATATCAGTCGTTACCTATTCGTGAGTCATTTCCCGATGAACAACTCATGTCTATTCGCTCAATGCCTTCCGCACCATGGTTTGCGGACATTGCGAATTATCTTGCCATAGGGCAACTTCCTAGCTTTTGGACCAAGCCCAATAAAAGCAAATTCCTTAGTAAGGTCCGATATTTTTTTTGGGACGATCCATACTTATTCAAGTATTGCTCTGATCAAATTATTCGTCAATGTGTCCCAAATTCTGAACATACCAAAATTATTGAATTTTGCCACACCCACGCTTGTGGTGGCCACTTCAGTTCTAAAAAGGCCTTTGCAAAAATTTTGCAATGTGGTTTTTATTGGCCAACCTTATTTCGTGATGCTCACGAATTTTGCAAGGCTTGTGATAGATGCCAAAGAATAGGAGCCTTGTCTCGTCGAAATATGATGCCCCTAAACCCTATTTTGATTATTGAACCCTTTGACGTTTGGGGCATCGACTTCATGAGTACATTTACACCATCATCAGGGTATACATACATCTTGTTAGCAGTTGACTATGCAACTAAGTGGGTAGAGGCCATTCCTACCAAAACCAACGATAGTTCAATTGTTGTCAAGTTTCTTAAAGAGAATATTTTTTCCCATTTTGGTACGCGAGGACGATCATTAGTGATGGAGGGTCGCATTTCAACAGTAGAATGTTTGCGAACTTAATGAAAAAATATGGAGTAACACATAAGGTAGTTACACCTTACCATCCGCAGACTAGTGGGCAGGTGGAGGTTTCCAATAGAGAAATCAAAAATATTCTCCAAAAGATGGTAAACGCAAACCGCAAAGATTGGTCAACTCGACTAACTGATGCTTTTTAGGCTTACCGTACAACTTTTAAGACACCTATTGGAATGTCTCCATACTGATTAGTCTACGGAAAAGCGTGTCACCTCCCTGCTGAATTGGAACACCGCGCCTATTGGGCAATAAAAGGATTAAATTTTTACATTGGGAAAGCCGGTTTACATCGCAAGCTTCAACTCAATGAGTTAGAAGAACTACGAAATGATGCATACCAATCAGCAAAGACTTATAAGGAACGCATGAAAGTATTTCATGACAAAAATCTTTGGCGAAAATCTTTTGAACCAAATCAAAAAGTCTTGTTGTACTCTTCTCGGTTGCATTTGTTTCCTGGCAAACTTCAATCTCGATAGACCGGCCCTCTCATTGTCAAAACAGTTTATCCACATGGTGCGGTTGAGGTTACGGAACCTAGCTGGCAAAACGCATAAAGTGAACGGTCAACGGCTTAAGCCATATTATGAGAATTTTAGCTTCACCAATGAAGACTTGAAGCTACTGGACCCAGTCTATGAAGAGTAGCATCCATATCTTTTTTACCCAACTTTCACTCAATTTGGGGGTTCCTCGCTTCGTCTAGCTGAAGACAATAAACTTAGCGCTATCTAGGAGGCAACCCATGTTATATCAGGTACTATGTTCCGATTTTTTTTCCCTTCTTTTAAGGTATATACTTAAACATTGAGGCAATGTTTCTTTCTAGTTTGGGGGTGGGGGAAAATTATTCACATTTTTCACTCTTTTTAAAGAAAAGATAGGTCATTATGATAATTAACGAGACTCTTTAGCAAGTTTTTGTAAGCTTATAAGTATTTGGTTATGGTATAAATATTTTGATCGTAAAAATCGTAAAATTTTAATTTTCATCAAATACATGCTTAGAAAATTTTGGAACACTATCTTAAGCTAGATGTACTACCCTTTAATTAGAAGAAATTTCACATTGACTGATATTTCTCAAAACAAATGCACTTCATGGTAGTGTTGCATTTGTAACTTTTGCTAAAATTTTGACCAATCAAAGGGAATCTAGTATTTGAGGTAGGAATGATCCACTACAAGGGAAACAACAGCCTAATAATAAGTTCGATCCTGAAGTAATATAATAAGGATTTCTATAAGCTAAAATAGCTCTAAAAACTTTCACGACGCAAGGCATATTCGCATTATTAGAACTGAAAGAGGAAGAATTATCACAAATCTCGAGTATAGCCATGAACTATGTGAAAGGAGCAAGGAAAAATGTCTAAATGTGAGAATCCAAAGCCTAGTCACGAAGGGGCACCAAACCCCGGCAACCTAAGCCAACTGGCTGGGATTATCGACCAAAGACTCATATTACGAAGGCTTCACTAACGAAATAAGTACCAAAATAAAAATGTTTATAGTTATTCCCCAAAATCAATAACAGGATTCGAATTGACTATGGCACTTGTCAAACTAATCGTTGGATTTGTTTTACGAAATACAAAATGACTGGATATTGACTCTAGAGCCTTTAAATAAAGTTGTAAGTGCAATAACTATTTTCACAACACTTGAGAATATTAGAAAAATATGTGAAATCTCATTTAATTATTGGGTAGTATCTCTAATTTCAGATAGTTCTCCAAAATCTCTAGTTATATATATGTGAAATAATTAAATTTTAAGGGGTTCACCTTCTTAATGCTTTTACTATTATCAGATATCGATAAGTTCGCTAAAATGACCTAATAAGTATCTAAACTACTAGAATGCCCTTATTGACGATATCGATAAGTTCGCTAAAATGACCTAATAAGTATCTAAACTACTAGAATGGCCTTATTGACTTTTGTGGGTATAGTCACCGCAAACCCTTACGAGACAAAACTCATCTTATATGGGTAACCTATAGGTTTAACGGCTTGTTGCGCATACTAAATGCAATCGTCTTAACCACGAAAAGGTTACATTTATATTCTTTATCTTTGCTCGAGGACTAGCAAACTTTAAGTTTGGGGGTGTTTGATGGGCATGCAAAAATTTCCATTTTACCCTACTTATTTAAGGGTTCTAGACTTCATTTTATTGCTAAAAAGATTAATTATTAATTTATTATTATTTTAGGTTATGTTAGATAAGAATGTACAAAAAGCTGAATTTGAGTGCTAAAGCTGCAACTGTTGGAGAAGACCTATCTAAGCTATAACTCATAACATCTCCAATAAAAAACAAATCTCAAGAGAAAATCAAGAGAATATTTGACATATTGAGGATATTTTATTATGACTATGAAGATTTTATTGAGTATAATGAATATTTCACTGAAAATAGAATCTTCAAGAAAATAGTAGCTGTGGAGATGTGACAAGCAGGCAAGTTTATATTCACCCAGACAAGCAGGCAGGCTTATATTCACCCAAAAATTCTGAATTTTTTTGGAGAAGTTGCCAATATGTGAAAATATTTTACGGAATTTTTTCAGATTTTTATACTGAGTATATATTTCTAAATAAATTCTAAAATTTAATTATATTTGATTTGGTAAAAATACTCTCTTACTAAATATGTAACCGTCTCCTTCATCTATAAAAGGAGAGGTTTTGACCATGAATGGTCATTCAATTTTGAGAGCTTGAGAGCATTACTTAGATAGCAAAGAGATTAAAGTCTTGGGAGTTGTTTGTAACCTCGGAGCAATTGACCTTTTGTAAGGTTTATTTGATCAATAAAGTGTTTTTTTCCATTATCATCATGTCTTTCTTTTAACTAGTACGTTGTATTTTAGGATTCATGTCTAGCTAAACCATCTAGGGGAGGGGATGAAGTCGTATTCAATATATATTTATGTGATCAACTAAACGTAAATTGCTCATTTTGTTTTAACGCCAAAACCATCTTTATGTTAATAATTTTATTATTGGTTCATGATCAAATTGATATGAATCAAGTTTTATGAATGTTAATGTAGTTGATTTTAGTTGCACAATTATTATTAACATTGGATTGTGAATCAAAGATTAACTGAACGTATTTAGCTTGCTTTAATGTTTCATATTTTCACATATGATTTCTCATCTAATGTATTTTGATAAATTTGCTTCTTAAGAGATGGTAAATAGACATTTGGTCAAAATCATTATTTCTTCCAAGAGCAATTTATGCTTGTATTTACGTTGAGTATACGGTGAATCCATGTTTCCCCCTAGTCTTTAATCTATTTGTAACCCAAAAATCTCTTGAAATTTTCTTTAGTTCTTTTATTTATTAGTTTAGTAGTTTGATTTGAAAACATTATCTAACAATTGTTTGGCCTAGTGAACGACGAAACCCGAAACCTATATTAACAAAACCCGATTTGATACGGTTTTATCAATGAGCTCCCAAGTGCAATGGATAGTAGGAGATGGCAGAAAAATTAATATTTGGAATGATTTGTGGATAGGTAATGCTGTACTTAATGAACAGGTTCTAGGCTCTTAATACATGAAGACAGTTGAGTCTGTCAGATCAAATGACACTTGAGTAATACCTGCAGATCTTCGGAATGGACTTTAAAAATCAATGGATGAGATGTGCTAGCTAGAAGGATCATACAAAAAGGTTGTTCTCTAAAAATCCAGCGGAATGAACACTTATATCTCATTAGTGAACATGGATCCCAACTTTATATAGTGATGACCAGTTACAGTGACCAATATCTATAGATTTATCCTAAGAGAAGATCCAACAAACTTCTCAGAGCACTAATCAATTACAAGGATGCCTTTCTGACTCTTACCATTCATACATGTTTCAGAGAAAGATAATTAATAATTTTATAAAACCTCGCCACACCATATCTTACACAACTGATAATGCTTCTTATTTCATTAACATCCTAAAACATAAAGCTTCTGCAATGTGTAGCCCCTCTATTAATTATCTTTTAACACGAAGCATTAAGGCCAGTTGTAGAGAGTGATAGAGATACTTAGTGAGAAAATAGTCGTGCAAATGAGAAAGAAATGTTTTGAAATAGAGAAAACTTAAAGATAAGTAAATAAATGTAGGGAGAGAATATTTGGATAGCGGAAATAGTTGATTGATATTTTTGCGTTATGGTTTTAGTTCTTTTAGGGTCTGGGCTAAGCAGACGCTAAAGACCATTCGTAGTCTGAATGTTCCTATATCCTAACAGTTGCAAACAAATCACTCAACAAAAACTAGCGAAATAATCACTAAATAAATGAATAACGATACACCACCTCTCCGCAGCTCTAACCGCAAGCCTTCCCGCAACACTACGCACTTTATTCGACTGTACTGTCTCCTTCCCGTCACTTGATTTAGGGAGCCCAATGATAAACTCATCAGCCTCCTATAACATCATCACATAACAAAATGTAATTATTTCGTGTTTCTCCAACAATCTAAAGAGAGGGAATTACCTCTTTTTCTGCAATCTGGAGAAGTCTCAGCTCGAGCTTTTCCCCGCGCAACTCCAATACCTACACCAATTCAATTAATACCCTAAACATGTAAAAGAAAAAGTAAAATTGAGTAGTTTAGTTATTACGGTTAGCGGTCGAGGGGAGAATCCTTTACTGAGAGCTACGCCGGTCCTAGACAATCCCAAGTCTACCCCTAAGCTGAACCCTCCTCGCCATTGCGAATCGTTGTTGCGACGGAGGGCATTTGGGGGTATCTCTTTTAAAGAGAGTGCTGCTCTTACCCTAGGAAGGGCAGGTTTCAGTTGGGGAAGAAGAAACGGTTGTGGTTGGATTTGTTGGAACACCATCTTCTACTCAACTGGAATGGACTGATGAGAGAATCCCAACTTCTTTTCCCTCCTTCCTTCACTCACTCATGTCATGTGAGTCTCATGACTATACCGTAGCAGGGTGGGAACCAACCAATCATTCAGGATTGTATGGAATGAGATTGCTAGTGCTACTCCTTTCATTGTCAATTGGTTTTGAGATGAAACCTCCAGTTCTAATAGCATATCGTTCATCAAGATATGATCTGACCTCCTCAATGTAATTTAATATGCATTCTTACATTTTTAGTTTATTATAAAGGTGTATTATTTAAGTATCCCCTCGAATTTTCGCTCTAAGTAAAGGCTTTGAGACTAATCTGATTCTGAGAAGGTTTTTATTAGGCCAAAACATGTTATAGTTTTGATGAGGCGCGCCTAATACTTATGTGTGACACCTCTTTTAATTTAGAGAGGTACCTATGACTTAGGAGTGTTTGTTTTTCCACTTGAAATTGCTTACTGCTGAATAGAAAAATTCATTCAACAATTAATTGGTGCTCTTTTTTTTATTTGTTGACAGATTCATTTAAGAGTTTTCAATAAGCAACCAAAACTTGCTTAGTGACTTCATTCAATAATTTTTCTTCCCTCATCCCACCTTGCCCATGTTCTATGTTAATTATAATGGGAAGAGATTCGCGTACACACCATTTTTGCTACACTCACGCTACACTCATTCCTCACCACACACAGCTGTGATATTTTTAAGAGAAAAAATGGGATGATGTGGCGAAAATGAATGACGTGGAAGAAATTCAAATTGTTACATCTCTCCTCTGTTGTACTCTGCCCTCTCAAATCAGTCTCTTTCCCTCAACTCTAACTTTCTCTCTCTATCTCACTCAACCACAACAAAAGGTGAGCGATCGCCGGCTAAAGCTCCGTTAGTGGTGAATCCATCTCAAATTATTCTATCTCACTTTTTCTTTTTCTTTCTTTCTTCAAAACCCTTTCTTGCATCTGCGTTTAAACCCTTTTTCAGAACGATTAGTGACATTGATGAACGCCTTCAAGAACAAATACAAATAGGTTAGTAGGGTGTAACTTTTGTTGGTAATTAATGTCGAATTATTGTATTAATCGACAATTTTGTTAGTATTTTTTTAGTATGAAATGCATCCACCAACAACTCATTTGTCGATGCCCGTCAATATCGGCAATATGATGGCAGGCAGTAATGTCGATCACCATATTTTTGATAATATAACTGTGCATTTTTATCTCGATGACTGCAAATAACGACACATTATTGTCGATTCTTTTAAAAATATATTCGCTACTCGACAATAAATTATCGATTTATGCATTGATCGACAATTTATAAAGTGTCAAAATTGTCGATCACCATGTTTTTGATAATATAACTGTCGATTAATTGATTGAGGTGGTAATGAAGTTTAATTATGGCATGTGTATATTTCAGTAAATGAGGAGCAGGGAATGAAGAGCAGAAGAAAGACCACATGAAAGAAGAGTTGTGTAATGAAATATCACAATGCATCATCAATGTAATATTATATAATTAATTGTTATGGTTGTCCTATTAATGGACCCCTTATATTTATCAACTCTGCAACCTTTGTAAAAAAAAATGCATATAATTCCATATTTGATGGCTACTATGTCGTGGATATGGATTGATATAGTATGTGTAATTGTTGACTCAGATTAGGCATCGATAATCCTCATATGTTTGCAATATAAATCAATTGATATACGAATTGTCGATTCAATGGTAGTCAACAATTTCTAGATTAATAGTCACTCCACAGTTCAAATATTGTAGCCAAGCAATTGTCAATTAGAGTACTACTCAGAATTTTCTAATGCACATCCAGGACGAATATTACCTATTAAATTGTCGAGTAGATGTATACTCGAAAATAAATATATGAGCCTACACATAGAAATAATCGTTGGTATACACTACAGTAATTGTCGACTAGTAGACATTTCGAGAATTTAATGTGTTCGGCAAGTATAGCTAAATTGCAATCTATATAAGGCAAACACCAAAAAATTGATAGTAAAGAATAGAACACGATCAAAAGTATTTAATCACAAAAGGCCATTATTTTGTACATAAATACTATTACATTAGATCATTCAAATGGATGGCAACATGTACTTCATTAATAAGCCATAAATACTATTACATTACATTGGGGATGCATTATAATATTTCATTACACAACTCTTCTTCAATGTGGTCTTCCTCCTGCTCTTCATTCCATGCTCTCCATTCCCTAAAATATACACGTGTCATAATTAGACTTCATTACCAACTCAATCAATTAATCGACAGTTATATTATCGAAAACATGGTGATTGACAATTTTGGCACTTCATAAATTGTCGATCAATGCATAAATTGTCGTAATGTGGTATTTCGACAATAACATGTCGACTATGTACTATAAGAAACTTTTTAAATTTATAGAGAAGAAATTGGGAGAAATTTGCACACCACTCACCTGTTGGTAGATGTTGGGATGTTGTGTTTGTTGGTAGATGTTGGGATGTCGTCTACTAGCCTGTTAAATCAAGCAAAATAATCAATACGCCTACACAAATTACATCTGTAGCACAGTTTTAACATCACATTCACGGAAATACAGTTTCCCAACAAGGACATAAACTGAGAAATGATCGTACCTTAACCGGAGGTAGATAGAGAGTGTGAGAATTCAATAGGAATTTGAATTTTAGATTGAGAGAGACTGAGTGATTGAGTGGAGGGAAACCAGAAGAGAGAGAATGAAATTTAAATTTGGAGTGAGAGAGGTTTAGAGAGAGAGAGTGATTAAGTGGAGTGAGTGAGATGTCATGTGAGATTGGTGTGTGGTTAGAAAAGAGTGTAGGAGGTGTGTAGCGAAATTGGTATGTAGGGAATCGTCTCCCAATTATAATGTTATAAGAAGGGTATTTCAGACATCCATTTTTTGAAAATAAAGCATGGTAACATTTAGCACACCATTCATCAATCTTAAAAAAAACACTCCCTTACGTGCTGTACTCTATTGTTGAAGGAGTCAAGTTATAGCAACACGCATCTTAAGGTCTTAGGCACCAAACTCATTCATCTTGAAACACTGCCGCGGCATTTGTAAATCTGAATTGATCCCAGTCGTTAGTGATCCTGGCTCTGCTGGAATATGATTTTGTCACCAACGCTCCAAAGGCATAGTTTTGTATTTGCTTACATAAAGTGGCCCCCCACAGATTAATGAAACCCTGAAAACTCACTTTCGAAGTCTGAAGGAAGAAAGCTACCTTACAAAAAACACTATTGCCCATCACCTCCCCCACTTCTGTCTCTCTGTTTTATCTTCAACATTACAATGGAGAACAATTACATGACCGTTAGAGCAAATGTAACCTCGACAACAACCTCAACTTGTCTAAGCTGAACCATCCTAAACTCGACCGTTGCACCCAAATTTCAGAACCAGTATATAATTATTTTCGCCATAACAGTACAATATCTCTTTCTCAGTACTATAGAACCAACAAACATTCTCTTCTTCACTCTGAGCATTTACTCTATTTTATTAATGGCTTCTCGCAACCCACATTTCAAGAGTTTCATGTTGCTCTTCTTATGTACACCAATGTTCGTCACAAGTAATGGTCACCGTTTAATCACTGTAGACGCTAGCGGATGTGGAGACTTCCTGTCTGTCCAGTCAGCCGTTGATTCCATACCAGAAAATAACGTCCAGAATGTTACCATAAAAATCAATGCTGGGCACTACGTGTAATATTCATCGTAATTTTGTTTTGTATTTTTGCTTTCTTAGTTGTGGGCTGTTTCTGAAATATGTTTTGGTTGCAGAGAGAAAGTAGTGGTGCTAGGGACGAAACCGTATGTAACGTTTCAAGGGTCGGGGAGAGAATCGACAGTGATTGAGTGGCATGATCGAGCGAATGACCGTGGGGATAATGGACAACAATTACGGACTTATAAGACGGCTTCGGTTACTGTTTTTGCTAACCACTTCTCAGCTAAGAACATTAGCTTCAAGGTAAGTGAAGGACTAATTCCTTATAGACCCTTACGAATAATTTACGTGTAAAATATGAATGTGACAATATTTATAAAAATGCAGAATACGTCACCAGCGCCGTTGCCGGGTATGGAGGGATGGCAGGCTGCAGCATTTAGAATATCGGGTGACAAGGCTTATTTCTACAGTTGTGGATTTTACGGTGCGCAAGACACCTTATGTGATGATGCAGGACGGCATTACTTCAAGGAATGCTACATCGAGGGGTCTATCGACTTTATTTTTGGCAACGGACGGTCTATGTATAGAGTACGTACGTAACATAGAATCGCAAAATAGTATTTTTCACGTATAATGTACTAACAAATCTTCGTTATTTGGTTGATGATGATTGCAGGATTGTGAATTGCACTCAATAGCGAGGAGGTTTGGTTCAATAGCGGCACAAGATAGAAATTCTCCGAATGAGAGAACGGGGTTTGCTTTCGTGGGTTGCAAGGTTACCGGTACAGGTCCTCTCTACGTGGGGCGGGCAATGGGGCAGTACTCGAGGATTGTTTTCTTGTACACTTATTTCGACGACATTGTAGCACACGGTGGTTGGGATGATTGGGACCATGCCAGTAACAAAAATAAGTAAGCAGTTCTCGATACCATGACTTTCCATGCAAAATTCTTACTGTTTAGGTAGATCTTAATTACAACAAAGAATTCATGTTGTCTGCAGGACGGTGTTCTTCGGAGTTTACAAATGTTGGGGTCCTGGAGCCACTAGAATACATGGTGTATCGTGGGCTCGTGAGCTTGATTATGAAACAGCTCATCCGTTCTTGGCCAAAAGTTTTGTCAATGGAAGACACTGGATCACGCCCTTCGACTCATAACCCTTGACCTTGTCTTCTCAGTTCTCATCACATAATCCTCCAAAAGATTCTTTGATTCAAAATACTTCAGAAAGAAATATTACGAACATCTGTAATATCTTGTATGAGTTTAGTTATAGCTGCATCTGAAAATATTCAAGAAATTGAGAAATCAGAGATTATTGTGTAGGTTTCATTGATAACTTGTAGAGTTAAAGAAATAAATCTATTTTGTTTGTGCAGATCGCTAAACCTTACAATATATGAAACATATTCACAAAATATGCTAAAATATACAGTGTCATACTAAGCTGGGATATATCAGAACATATATATATATATATCAGAACTTGTGAAGCTTTTAGCTTCAATCTAAATACTACAAATATTTATGTTATTTTGCAAGGCCGGCAAGAAACGAAATATACACTGAGCAGTGCAATATATATCACAAACTATAGAATATCAAAAGCTGTCTATAACAAAATAAATAATTTCAACCAAACTGGCTTAACTGCCAAATTTGATTAAACTCTTAAAATTGCCTTGACAAAATCTTTGAGACTATTCTCTTAAGACAATTAAGAAATGAAATGCAACCGTCAAGAATTAATAACAGAATTTTCACCAATCTCTTATGAAGCTCATTCCTCATTCTTGGCCAAGGCAAACTACTCCTGCACAGAATTATGAGATTCTGCAACCTTATTCTCCCTTGGTGGAGGCATTGGATTCATCACTAGGGGAGCATCCGACATTCCTACAGACTGTAAAATGCTGCTAGTCTCTGCTTGCCGGACTTCCCGGTCTACGCCAATAGCTGCTTGGTGGCTTACGGGTTCCGCTACTGCAATATCACTTTGGTTCCCATTCAGAGTTACTTGTGCTTCTTGAGACCCAAAACTTTGTTGGGCTTGTTGAGGGAAATTAAATGCAGCTGTTTGATGAGCTTGATAAGGAAGATAGGATCCTTGAGGGGAATACATGGCTGGTTGTTGATATTGTGGCTGATGATACTGTGGTTGGTGATATTGTACTTGAGGAACGTAAATTGGTTGGACATTTGGATTAGGAGGGTATAGAGCTTGAAGCCCAACTGGACCATACATTGCTTGATGGCCATGGAACCGCTTGACCTTAGAGATATGTTTTTTCCCAGCCAGATGACACTCAAATACAGCTTGTGTATCACATGTAACGTTGCACAAGTCACATATCATGGGAACCACCACTTTAGGGGGTGGAAGTTGACGCGGCGGTGGTCGTTCAAAAGTTCTCATACGCTTATTAGCACCCCTGCCACGGCCCCTGGTATTAAACCGACCCCGGCCCCGAGTATTGAAACGATCAAAATTTCGCTTCCTTGAATCCATCTGTGTGAGTTCTGCTTGCTGTTCCACACCGCTATTTTGTGCATCGGCCTCCATTTTATTTTCTTCAATAGTAGCATCAGTCTCCGTTTTACTTTCTTCAATAATAGCATCAATCTCCGCTTTACTTTCTTCAATAGAAACATCAGTCTCCGTTTTATTTTCTTCAATAGTAGCATCAGTCTCCATTTTATTTTCTTCGATATTAACATCAGTCTCTGTCTTATTTTCTTCGATAGTAGCATCAGTGCACAAATTTTTTGGACATTCAGGGGTGTTTTGTTCACTTTCTACGACTTTCTCAGTTACGGGCACGACTTCTAACTGGGATTCAATCGGAGATTTTGGCTCATTCTCGACATTGGGCATTGATATGGGTGGTTCTGACTGGGATTCGGGCGCACCTGTTTGCTCATCCTTGACTTCAGGAATGGATATGGGTTCTTCTGACTGGGACTCAGGAGCGGGTTTTTGCACATTCAGAACTTCAGGCATGGACAAGGGCTCAGAAGTCGAAACAGGCACAATAGTGGAACCATACACGGGAGCTGCCATGGCAACGGTCATTACGGGCAAGGGCTTATTTACGCTCTGCAATTCTTCGAATCTCTGAAAATTCTTTTTATGTTTCTTTCCATTCTTATGCTGCTCAAGAATTTCCAAGGTGGTGCAGTCCACCCTGCAAAGCTCACACCACGCGCTTTGCGTAGGTTTCCTGATCCGTCCTTGTATGGCTGGTGCAGCTGACCCTGTCTGTAGTGCATCTCCTTGATCAGCAGCTAAAGCTTCAGATTCTGAAGCTGGCACCTCGCCCTGCACAGTTCCTTGGTGTAGGTCATGTTGTGGGAAACGGCGACCGCATGCCCTCTCACGTCCCCTCCCACGAAAATTAGGAGATGAACCATCTGACCTAGGTTGACGTTGGCCAAAATTGCCTCGACCACCACCTCTAAATGAACCTCCACCTCTTCTACCACCACCACCTCCACGGTAAGGAGATCTCCCAGCCTGCAAAATAGCTTCTGAGAAGTCTTAAAAAAATTCACGAATATAATAGACAGTTCTATATTAGGCGAAAATGGCACATACTAACGATACATAGTGAAATATGCTGTACTATAAAGTTCAGTCTCCTTAAATAAGCACGCATGCACTACTATAAAATCAAACAATGAAGAAAAAGATTGGCCGATGACGAAAAAGAGAGATCCACTTATATGCCCCTCTTGGTTTCTGGGTAATGGTTCACGATAGGAAAATCTGTGAATCGCAAGCAATTAGATTTTCCAAGCTAAGCTGTCATTAGAGGATCCGATGGTTGGCAAAGCTGAACAAGAGGAAATGAACGAAAACACACAATTTGTAAAGCAATTCCCTGGATGCTCTGCTTGGTGTCCCAGGAATCAAGGATTTTGGCTTATATCCTTAAACCCAACAGTTGCTTACCATTGGATCAATGGAAAACCCCGAAATCCTTGATTCCCGGAGATATTACCGGGTACCAGGCAGATCCATAATCATTAATAAATGTGATATGAACACATAGCCATCAGTTCAGATCAAATCTATTTATCCAAACCGAGCTAATATAGTCTTAGATACACCTAATAAGTTAATTTTGATTAAATTTTCGTCTAACGACTGAAGTGTATGCCCTTTTTTTTTTTTCTTTACCTTCAACTACCAATTTTTGCAACATATACTAATGTCAACTTACAGTTTGTTTTCTTTTTTCAGAAAGTGTAAAAGATGTATAGCACAATATAAAAAGAGCCTGTTGCCCCGTATAAAGGGGAAAACTAGATAAATAAGAGAACTTTACCGAGGATTATACATGTCTACTCACTTATAAGCTAACCATCCATTGTTTCCATGTAACCACAAAGTCCTCAAAGACAGCCCCCCTCTGTAACAGTCGTCAACTTTACTCCAAGCAGAGAGAATTCCTTTGATCGCGATGATAATATTCGCTAGGGGTCACTCTTTCCCTTGAAAAGTCGATTGTTCCTTACATTCGAATAGATGTTACCGTACTATTCTAAATGCTTTCTTGAAAATTCTAATTGTTTCCATGTAACCACAAAGTCCTCAAAGACAGCCCCCCTCTGTAACAGTCGTCAACTTTACTCCAAGCAGAGAGAATTCCTTTGATCGCGATGATAATATTCGCTAGGGGTCACTCTTTCCCTTGAAAAGCCGATTGTTCCTTACATTCGAATAGATGTTACCGTACTATTCTAAATGCTTTCTTGAAAATTCTAATAGAAAAAATATCTTGATGCTTCTCTGACTGATATTGAGTACGCCTAGGACCATGACAAGACATGTCAAACTATAAATTACTCCTACCAAATCAAGAAAGCTATTGGACTTGCCTATCAAAAACAAAAGTTAGTCCTAAAAGATGCCCAAGCATGGTAGTAGTGTGTGAGGCTTTGCATTGCGACATCAAAAAAAGCAATCAATTACAAAAACTGTATTATATGCTCCTCAGAAGAATATGCCAATATATCATGTGACGTTATAGCTTTCAGTTTGTGGGTATTTAGAGGTGCGAGTAATACATGTGTACAATCAATACGATTAGACGTGCAGCATGGTAGCTTAAGTGGAGGGTTGCATGGTTCAACTCGTCGTATAAATTGTATATGTGAACATTAAAACATTTTGGCCATACGAATACGTAATTTTATGTCTCATTTGATTGAGACACCAGAAGTCACACGATTTAATGGTTGTCTTTTAGATCAATTCCTAGTAAATTACCCCTAAAAAGACGCCGCTTCACCGCAAAAGAAATGCTAGACTGTCAATATAATGTGTGGGACTGTAATTTTTAATTTTTCGATACAAAAAAGTATAGGTAACACATCTGTACAGCTATATGCAGTAGATATATGCCTCGTGGCAGGTTATATTAAGAATAGCATGGTGAAACCTCTTATCATTCTTGATCTTGATGGTTGGTTCTCTAAAATAGATGCTATTGAAGCTGAACTTACTCATGGCGCATCGATATAACTTTGGTTCGTCCGACCATAGTTATGTTCAATAAAAAAAAGCTGGTTTAGGGTAGTTTATGCTGTTTACTCAACTATTTAACTATAGTGATGTCTGTAAAGCATGCCCGTGATGCCATGTACTTATCATTCATCAACACGGAGGATAGGTAGGTTCCAAAGAAATCCCTTTAACATGAATGAGTAGTAGAATATAGTGCAGAATGAACCTCGAGAGGATTGCAGAAAGAACCTTTATGAGGATAAGAATAGGTAATAGCATACTTGCAGAGATGATGGGTTTACTTCAAGGTCTTAGGTCTTTAGAGATGCTTTTACCCTTTGGAGTTGAAGTTGACTCTATGGTGCTCCTACACTGGTACAAAAACTTTAGGCAGGTTCCGTGGTCGATGCAAACTGCTTGGATTGAGATTCCAAGGCTAGGGGATGCAATGAACATCATTCTTGTGCATTCGTATAGGGAAAGCAATTCTCCGGCTGACCTCTTCCCCAAGATGGGCAGTTCACAGCTAGATGTATTTTTTGATTCTCTTTTAGGGCTAGATAAAATGGGTACTGGTAATGTAATAAGCTCCATCTGGTCTCTAAGAGACCCTGACTCATTGCCACCCTCATGATCTTCTATCTTAAATATTGGTAATGTAAGAGGCCCCATCTGGTCTCTAAGAGACCCTGACTCATTGCCACCCTCATGATCTTCTATCTTAAATAAAATTCCAAACTTTATCCCAAAAAAAGAAATATTATCTGAATCGGGACACGTAGGCTTCATCTGAAAGGGAATAAAAAATGTAATATAGAGCAAATTCCATTCAAATGCAGCAAATGACGTTTAGATAATGTGAAAGAAAATATAAGAATGATGCTATCTGAGACAACAAACTGACTTGTGCAAAGAATGGTGACAGTTAATATAAGAATGATGCTATCTGAGACAACAAACTGACTTGGGCAAAAAATGGTGACAGTTACACAAGTCAGCTTGGAGCCGCAAGTATCAAAATTCTCCAAAGCAGCAATCTTATGATATTATCAGAAATAAACTTCTGACAACATCCTAAGTATTGATGGACATGATCAGAGCAGAACTATTAGGACAAAAGTAAGATGACATACCTATTTCACAGCAGAACCCAGTAATAGAACAAGGAATCCAACAATGACGTGTAAGATCGAGGCTCTCTCAGTAAACTTTCCTAATGGAAAATGACATCAATTTAGTACTTCTACGCCCAGAGGTGTTTTTTGATCACCAGCTCTCAGAATGGAATTTTGGGTAACACTTGAAGAGAAAATCGCGTTGTAAATGCTAGCACATCAAGACATATTAGCTCAAATGCCGGGTTTTCAATGGCCGTGTGCCAGCATTCAACACCATTTACTCTGAAAGGCACGTACAGTATTTACAACTGCCGTATCTGCATTGTGGCATCCATCCATGCTCATAGAACATGACAATATGTTAACATGCAACACTCAAGAAGATTATTTAACATCTTTGGAAATGCAAAAGGACAAACATCCGCTGTCGTCCATTGCCTTCGAGATACACAACCCGGATTATTTATGTGCATCTCGATGGCATTCTACGACCACCACCTACAAGACGTTTTGTTTTGACTCCCTAGAGACGTGCATACGTCTTCAGTCTTTCCCACGACAATCCTCTTCAAATATCTGTCATGGTATAAATACCCTTTCATTCTTCAAGTGTCCACATGTTTAAACATGCTTGGTCATGTGAGCAATTGATGATATTTCAACCCCAAGAAAGATTACAAATTTCAAATGCTCGAGGTTTTTAACAAGCTTACTCGCTTTGAAAATAAAAAAATCAGTGAAGTCAATAGTACTCTGCTAACTCTTATAAGTATGGTTCATAACCTTGGTCAGTCTTCGAATTGTCTCGGCTAAATGTTTGGGTCTAAAAACGAATGCATCAACATGTCAGAGTTTATTTTGGATGTTCTCGGTGATCTTGAATTTTCTATTATACAATAGCTTGAGACATATCTAACGACCGAGATCTGAAGCCATACATGTAAGGAAGGGAAGTGTACATCAGCTTAAGCAAATCCATTTTGGGAATTGGAAGACCAGTTTCTAGAGACGTGCAAACACGGGTTTCTCCTGATTTTTTAGCCAACCATTGTCCTCAAGATACAGAACGTCACTTTGTTATGTGTATCTCAGAGACCTATTACAATCAGGGGAGAAACACTCATTTTCATGTCTCTAGAGGTGTGAAACTACTTCCCTGGAGAGTGTCACTAACAAACAAAGGAAAGTCCGAAAAATCAACATACCACCTCATCAAAGAATTGCACTATCAGCCGCAGTAAGCTCATCAGATTACTTCTCTTGTTACGAGTGATCCTCTGCTTGTACTTGATGACTGCCTCACCTACCATAACAAATAATAAAGAATACCATCTAGAGGATGCTTTGGAGAAATTTTATTCTCTCAGTTTAAACCTAGGGCTGTCAATAGATCAGAGTAACTCAATACCCATCCAAACTAGTATTTGGATGAGCATTTCATAGACTAGATACAATCCTATAATCCAAATCTGGTTAGTTTTGCATTTGCACTGAGCCAATCTGAATAGGAATTAGATCAAGATGTACGTAAACTTTTATTATATCATATGGGGATTTTCGGATTTATTGTGGTAAGAGACAGACTTATTAATTATGTAAGGTATACTAATCATATAGGCCTGACTTATTATTTTCTCAAGGCCGGTATGGACGAAAAGATTTTAAAGATTTGAAAAATGTTGATTTTCTCCTGGCCTTATATTTTCCTAAGGATGTTGAATCTCTTGAGAAATTGCTCGATATCCTGTGAGGTTTAGGAGAACTTTGCTTAATACTTGTAGTCCATTTATGCAAGTCTTTTCCCACCCCTAGTTCATTGACAATACTATTTTGTAAATCTAAATTCACAATTATGTAGTTCAACAAAATGGTATTGTCAATAAAACAAAGGTGAAGGAAAGCTTTTGTAAGTTTACTTCTAAACATTGAGCAAAGTTCTCTAAAAACACCCAAGGTATAAACCAATCTATTAAAAGCTTCAACATGCAAAAAAAATCAGGTCACAAGAGGACTCCATTTCTCAAACCCTTACAGCTTTTCATCAACAGCGTCCTTTGAGAAAATGATAAACTAAGCCAACCATAAAGTTTAGCTTGCACCTTAACACCAAATATGGTATAGCAATAGAACGCGTATAGATGCAAGAGCCTCAATGTCGCCCATTTACCAACTCTAAAATCCTATGTTTTGCAAATATGGATTCATAGCCCCAAAATTTATTTAAGCAACCCAAGATGTCTCTCAAATGATCTAGAGACGCGTCAACAAGAATAAGAGCACCGACAAGTGGTTCAAATGTGAGGTGATCGTAGTCCACTTAAATTAACCTCCGCATATCGATTTCAATTCTCCAATTTCTCGTCAAAAAACCACCTCACAATTGAACTGGATAATCGGTTACCATACTGCTCCACTTAATTACTTCAGTCGTGGCCGTGACCAATTTTGACAAACCATTTTTCCATGCTTTACATATGAAACCTTTTGGGAAATTAAACAAAACATTAACTAGACAACTAGTTCAGCAACCAAATCTTCATGGCACATAATTTTAGTTAACTAGAATAAACATATCATAGACAATTATAACAAAAATAAAACGTACCCCACGACTCGGAAAAGGGCCCTGATGATATCCTCCATGCTGTGGCATCATACCCGGACCATACCCGCCATTATTTCCCTGCCACTGACCCTGCTCCTGAATACCCGCCATTGCTCTCTCCGCAGCGTCCATCTTCCCCGCAAACTGCGTCAACTGCGACAACGCAGCCACAGCCGCTGCTGCAGCCGGGTTCAACCCAGTCGGAACCGGAAAATTCGGCGGGTGTTGCTGCTGCTGCTCACCAGCAACACCAGCAGCGGGGGGACCTTGCGGATAATACACATTGGGTTGCTGCTGGGGCTGGGGCTGGGGCTGGGGCTGGGAATGGGGCACGGGTTCAGGCGGGGCGGAAACTCCCGGGGGCAGAATCTGGGTTGACTCAATTGGCACTGGTTGCGCTTGGGGTTGCGATTGATAGGCGTGAGTGTAATCTAGTTGATAATAAGGGTAATGGGGTTGTGGGTATTGGGGATAAGAGTAGTAAGATTGATCATACGAGTGATCGTAAACTTGCGAGACATCGTAGGGTTGCTGCGATGCGTAATCTTGTTGTTGTTGCTGTTGTTGTTGTTGTTGTTGTTGTTGTTCTTGTTGGTGTTGTTGGAATTGTTGCTGGAGTTGTTGAAGTTGTTGTTGTTGTGCTTCTGGGAGAGATGAGAGATCCATGATGGTTCTTAGAGAAATGTTTAATTAGGGTTTTGATTTCTCTGGTTCTGAGCTTGTTGGAGAAAAAGATGGTTTTAGGTTTTATTTATCTGAGAAAGAGTTACAATGAATTTGCCCAATTGAGGGACGAGTGGTTTTAAATGCTATTGGAATGTGCTAATGGCCGGAAGGCACTTTTCGAAATGGCACGACCATTAGCCTTAAATGTACAAATCTCGAGTTTTTTTTTTCACTTGTTCCATAACTCATCTCTACTACTTTAATGTGGGAGCGATCTCTGAAAAAACGACCGGAGATGGTGGTAATGGTGATTGTAGCAGTGAAGATATTAGGAGAAGAGAGATAGATGGAAAAAGATGAACCGAGAAGGCGATGGGAGGCTGCATTTTTTTGGCGTGCGGTTAAAAAATATATTTTGTGAATAAAATGTATCTCGAGGATACTTAATTCTTGGGTGCGAGTTAAAAGAATACGCGTCAACTTCAAAACCTTACAAATGTTAGCCTCCTCAACCGTGATGGTTGAAGTCAATGTTAGTTCAGTAAAAGCACCTTGCGAAGTTGGTTTTTTAAGTGTCACATAGTATTTTTGGATCCAACAGTCACTAAGTTGGTTTTGAACCAAGGCTCAACCTTGGATTTTGAGGTTGCAATCAGGCGCCCATGACCTGGGTGTATGTTTGTTTTCTAATTGGGAGTTCGATTATTTTTTTCCAAATAAGTTTTCACTGCCTAAGACTTATGAGCCCAACTGGGGGAAAATAACATAAACGGTAAATTTGTAAACAAACCAAGAGAAACAAATGGCCAAAGGGACGAGAAGATAATATGCGTATGGCAAAAATATAAGGTGGTTTTGAGTTAAGTTTTCTTCAATGGAGTTTGGTTAGAAAGGTATTAGTTATTTGTTTGTTTTTTATTAATAAATTTGATAAAGTTCTTTCATCAAATCCTTCTTAAATCTCCTAATGTTTGATTTCATGTGCTGGGTTTAGCAAAACTTCAACTCAAACATCACAATGTTGATCCCCAAGGTGAGTAGCATCACTAAAGTTAGTCACTTTCATCCAATAATTGGCAAAGATTCAGGCCTTTAGACTGTCTCAGGTTGCACCTTTAGTGATGCAGGGCCTTTAAATGATTAAGCCCAAAGGCTTGGATGATTTTAATCTCATTAGGCTTAATTTTATTTCTAGTTTTATTTGTTTTTATATTAAGCTTATGTCTAAATAATAGGATCCTTATAATATGGAAATCATCTAGCTCTATATTTTATTTGTTTCTAGATTAAGCTTATGTCTAAATAATAGAATCCTTCTAATATGGGAATCCTCTAGCTCTATTATAAATAGGCATGTAATAGTTGAGAGATGCATTCAACCAAGATCAATAAAATTTCTCTCTTTATTATTTATTCTTTGCAATCTTTTTTATTTTCTCGATTCAAATCGCTTCCGCTAAGTGTTCTCTATTAAGTGGTATTAGATTCAGTCGTAGGCCTGTGCCAAGATGGTGAACAACGAAAATGAAGACCGTGCCCAAGACGAAAATCTTGGAAACCTTGTGACAAGGGAAGAGTTCGCCTAAAAACTTAATTGTTTGGAGGATAAAATCGAAGCTTCCAATCGACAAGTTCAACGACTCGCCACAACCATCAACAATCTCACTATAAAAGTAAGTAAACTATCACCCTTCTCAACCCCCGTTACTTCCATACCCCTTTCGCCATCCACAACTTTACCTATATACACCCCACCATTCGCTTCTCGAAATTCCGACCTTACACTCACCCCCAACACCCATGAAACCCCCACCAAAACAACCCAATACCGTCAAAACCTTAATACTGTTCTCACATCACTACAACCCAAAAATCCAATGTTTTCTAATACCCATGTTGATATAACCTTAAACGACCACAATGATCTAGGCAACCCTCACCAATCTATCTCTTTTACCTCTTTCCCCAAACCGCTACCACCAACATGAAATTATACAACACCACCAGACTCTACAAAAGATCAATAACCACCAAAACTACCCACCCGGTTACCAATCCCAACAAAAAAGCCATGATTATGAATTATCTATGAACAATATGGCTCTTGTTGATGGCGTACGTGGGCGACCTCCTGATTTATATATTCATGATCCATAATTTATACCTCACCAAGCACAATCCCATCAATTTGAGTACAAGATGAAGGTCGATCTTCCGTCCTTTAATGGCCATCTTCATGTCGAAGATTTTCTCGATTGGCTTTCTACGATGGAGAATTTTTTTGATTACATGCTTATTCCGGAGGAAAAGAAAACTTTGCTCGTAGCATATAAGCTCAAGAGTAGTGCTAACGCTTGGTGGGATAGTATTGTCGAGGCTCGTTGTAAAGAGGGAAAATTACCTATTTGTGATTGGGCGTAAATGAAGAAATATCTACGACGTCCTTTTTTACCTTCTAACTGCGAAGTAATTCTTTATGACCAACTTCGAAATTTAAAACAAGGTACTCGCCCCGTTTTCGAATATCTTAAAGATTTTTACCGTTTATCGGCGCGTAATGGTATGAGTGAGAACGAGGTCAAGCAACTTAGTCGTTTCATTGGAGGTTTACGTTTTGAGATTCAAGACAAGATGTCGATGTCGCATATTCCTTTTATGGATATCGATATTGAGTTAACTCAACGAGCGGAACAATTTCTCGATAAAGTCAAACGATTTTCTAATAATGGGCGACCACAATACCGATGGTATTCATCATCCTCATCTCCTCAAACAAACCATTTTAGACCCAACACATCTCTTATAAATACCCCTTCATCCAACTTAAACAATTCTCTACAAACCTATAACTCTACCACAAACATCCGTTTCCCGCAACCCCATAATCGCCCTCCTAACCAATACCAAAATAACTTACCCTCCGACCCTAAACCTTTGCTTGAACACCCCACCGACCCTTATGCTCGTCTTAAACAAAATTATTGTTATCGTTGTAACCAACATGGTCATGCATCCAATATTTTCCCATCTCAAAATAATGCAAATCCTCGAGTAAATTTAGCACACCATGATGAGGGGGTCATCGTTGATGGTGAGGTTCATGAATATTCATCCGTTTTGGCTCTTTGTGATCCGATTTTATTTGAGTCGTCGTCGGATATTATTGAAGAAGTTCTTGATGGATGCGACGAAGAAGATGAATGATGTTGTGTTTTTCGTAAACTTCTCTATACACAACAAGGAGATACATCCCAACGCAATAACATATTTCGCTCCAAATGCTTGATTACCAATAAACTCGCCAAATTTATCATTGATGGTGGTTCAAGCGAAAATATTATTTCTAAATCGGTGGTTCCGAAGTTTGGTTTAGCTTTTAGTTTGCATCCGGATCCTTATCCTATTTATTGGATCAAGGATACTTGTGTTTCTAAGGTTACACATCAATGTCGGGTTCCTTTTACTATTGGTAAATACAGTGAGGAGATTTTGTGCGATGTCGTTGACATAGATGTTTGTCATATTCTTCTTGGACGACCTTGGTTGTTTGATTTAGATGTTGATAGTAATGGACATAACAATACGTGCACATTTACAAAAGGTGGTCTCAAGTATATGTTTACTCCTATGAAGCCCAATGTGAAGCCCAAAGCACCTCCGACCGCAAAAATGCTTTTATTGTTTTCCGATGATGTGGAGAAAGATGTTCTAGAGGCCAAAACTATTTTTGCTCTTGTTTCTAAAGGTGATGTCTCCAATCCTAATGACATGCCTCAAGAAGTTAAAGATCTTTTACATGAATTTTCTACCATTCTTCCTATCAAGTTTCCGGATTCTCTACCTCCTATGAGGGATATTCAACATCACATCGATCTTGTTCCGGTTGCAAGCTTGTCAAACTTACCACATTACCGTATGTCACCAAAAGACCATGCAATTTTACAAGAGCAAGTACAAAACCTACTTTCTAAAGGCCTTATTCGTCCATCAATGAGCCTGTATGCGGTTTTGGCACTCCTACTCCCAATGAAAGATGGCTCTTAGCGCATGTGTGTTGATAGTCGAGCTATTAATAAAATCACGGTACGTTATCATTTTTTGATTCCTCGCCTTGATGATATGTTGGATATGCTATCCGGTTCAAAAATCTTCTCTAAAATTGACCTCAAAAGCTGTTATCACCAAATTCAAATCCGTCCTGGAGATGAATGGAAAACGGCTTTCAAAACTAAAGAAAGATTATATGAATGGCTTGTTATGCCATTTGGTTTGTCTAATGCTCCTAGTACGTTTATGAGGCTTATGAATGAGGTTTTAAAGCCTTTCTTGAACAAGTTTCTCGTCGTTTATTTCGACGATGTTCTTATTTATAGTAAAGATGAGAAGGAGCATCTTTACCATATTCGATAAGTATTTTAAGCACTCCAAGGTACCTATCTCCAAATTTAACTCAAGAAGTGTACATTTATGCAAGCTAAACTTATTTTCTTGGGATTTGTCGTTTCCGCCGATGGTATTTATGTTGACGAAGACAAAGTCAAAGTTATTTGTAAGTGGGTGGCTTACTCCGAAAACTATTTTTGATGTTCGATCTTTTCATGGCTTGGCATCCCTTTATCGTCGTTTTGTAAGAAATTTTTCTACTATAGCGGCCCCTCTTACCGATTGTTTAAAACAATCTCACCTTACTTGGAGTCCTGAAGTCGAACAAAGTTTTGCCTTACTCAAAGAAAAACTATCTTCGGCACCGGTTCTTATTATGCCCGATTTTACATTACTATTTGAGGTGGATTGTGATGCCTCCACCTGTGGTATAGGTACCGTTTTAACTCAAGAAAGAAGACCGATTGCGTATTATAGTGAAAAGTTATGTGAAACTCACCGTACTTGGACTACTTATGAGTTGGAATTTTATTCAGTTGTACAAGCTCTTAAGCATTGGAAATATTATTTGCTTCAAAATGAATTTCTATTATCTGCCGATCATGAAGCCCTCAAGTACATCCAAAATAATACCAATATTAATCGAATGCATACTCGTTGGATTGCCGAGATTCAACAATTTAATTTTTCTATCAAGCACAAACCAGGGAAGCAAAATAAAGTTTCCGATGCCTTGAGTCGACGTGTATCCCTTCTTGTTACCGTTCATACATTTATCGTTGCTTTTTATTATTTTAAAGAACTTTATGTCGATGATGCGGATTTTTCGGAGATGTGGGAAAAATTTAACAATAATCAAGGAGGTACGGCCGACTTTCTTCTTCATGATGGTTTTCTTTTTCATGGTACTCGTCTTTGTATTCCCCAAGGTTCTTTACGAGAGTACGTTATTAAAGAGCTACACGGAGGAGGTCTTGGTGGACATTTAGGTTGTGATAAAATAATTGCTTTGGTAGAAAAATGATATTTTTGGTCTTCTTTAAAGAAAGATGTTGCGGACTTTGTTCACAAATGTTTTGTATGCCAACAAGCCAAAGGTCGTGCTCAAAATATGGGCCTCTACACCCCTCTTTCGGTTCCGGAATCACCTTGGACCGATATTTCTATGGATTTTGTATTGGGACTCCCTCAGACTCAAAGAAGAGTTTATTCAATTTTTGTGGTAGTCGATCGCTACTCAAAGATGGCACGCTTCATCCCTTGCAAAAACACTCATGATGCGGTCCAAATCGCAAATTTATTCTTCCGAGAAATTGTTCGCCTTCATGGTGTTCCACAATCTATTACTTCCGATCGCGATAGTAAATTTTTAAGCCATTTTTAGCAAACTTTTTGGCAACGTTTGGATACATCTTTAAAGTTTAGTAGCACCGCTCACCCGCAAACCGATGGTTAAACGGAAGTAGTTAATCGCACTTTGGGAAATTTACTTTGTGTTTTATCTGGTGCAAAGCCAAGGCAATGGGATTTATGTATTCCTCATGCAGAGTTCACCTATAATGCTTCTAAGTGTAGAACTTCCAGATTTTCTCCTTTTCGGATTGTTTATTCCACGGTTCCTAACCACCCCCTCGATCTTGTAGATCTTCCTAAAGTTCTGGGTGTAAATTCATTGTCTAATGATTTTCTCGATCAAGTTGCCAAAATTCATTAGATGGCTACAAAAAATATTGAAGCTTCAAATGCCAAGTACAAAGCTTCGACCGATGCACATCAGCGTGTTCAAACTTTTGAAGTTGGTGATCTTGTCATGGCCTATTTGAAAAATGAACGTTTTCTGGTTGGCACTTGCAATAAATTGAAGATGAAAAAGATTCCGCCATGTGAAGTGCTTAAGAAGATTAGCGATAATGCATACGTCATTTTCTTACCCGAAGGTTACAACATCTCGCCTACATTCAATGTGGCAGACATTTCTCTTTATTATGGTGACACGCATGATTATCTTCCTTTTGAGAACTCGTGGGCGAGTTCTTTTCCACAACATGAGCATGATGTAGGGCCTTTAAATGATTAAGCCCAAAGGCTTGGATGATTTTAATCTCATTAGGTTTAATTTTCTTTCTAGTTTTATTTGTTTCTAGATTAAGTTTATGCCTAAATAATAAGATCCTTCTAATATGGGAATCCTCTAGCTCTATATTTTATTTGTTTCTAGATTAAACTTATGTCTAAATAATAGAATCCTTCTAATATGGGAATCCTCTAGCTCTATTATATGTAATAGTTGAGAGATGCATTCAACCAAGATCAATAAATTTTCTCTCTTTATTATTTATTCATTGGAATCTCTTTTATTTTCTCGATTCAAATCGCTTCCGCTACGTGTTCTCTATTATTTAGACTTGTTTTTCATTACAACAATTAGGTTGTTTCGTTTTTTTGTTTGTGGACTTTCTTTTATTTCCTACCTCTTAATTCTTACTCCAGATGTTCTTCTTTGTCATCATTAGACGACGAATATTTCCATTTAGATTTAAGAAATTTTGTAGTTTTAGAGTAGAAAACGTATCTCCTAACTGTTGTAGATTAGAATTCGTTGACAAAGGCGTTTCATTCGATCCTGAGCTAGCGTCATTCGATCCCGACCAAGATGCGTCATTCGATCCCACCCAAGAAGCTTCGTTCGATCCCAACCTATAAACCCCGCGCGATCCCTGAATACGGGGTGTATCTCAATAATAACGTTATGATTTCTTATCCCAGACGTAACCAAAAAGATTTCTAAAATAAAAAATGGAGCTGAAGAAAGAATACCAAATATTTGGAGACTTACAATTCTAAACCAAATGAAACACAAAATCAAAAATAAGATTAAAAAACTTTTAAATATTTGGAAATTACATATAAGACAAATATTGTAGAAGAGGAAGAAACAATTTTTTCGTATAATCCCTTTATAATATTTATCTGGATAGTTTGAGTTCTATGTCAATAAATGATTAGTACTCAAATCTTAAACATTATAATCGCATTAGGCCCAAGAACTAGAGAGGGGGTGTACCCAAGCGCTTCTCTCACATGTAAGACAAGATTGTTCTCCAAGTAGTATTATCATGTCAAACGAAAGATTAAAAGTAAAGAGGCGCTCCAATACAAATTATCGCTCGACACTTAAGGAGTATATTCTACGTGGTCACAATGTGAGACATGGTAACAGAGGAATAGTCGTTTGACCCTTAAGAAGTTGAGAAAGCGCTTAGATTCACAAAAGGATCGAGACTACTCGGTGAAAAATGCAGATCAACTTCTTATCAGCATAATATAAGAACGTAAGGAAAAAGAATCATGAAATTTTTTAGAAATTTTATGTGGGACTGCTACAACTCGAAATTATAGAATTATGTTATTCTACACTAAGAGCATAGAGGTAAAGTTCAAAAATAAAATACCGCAAGCGATAGCCATTGGTTATGGTGCATCGTCGACATAGTGGTTATAACTAATAATTGTATTAAGCTTGAGAGTAACATGCCTTTGGATATTGCTACAAAACTGTTCTATGATGTTATCCTCGTTGATTTCGTGCCAAAATATTTTATGCGAATGAAGAATGGAAGATTCATCGACCTTTTAGGCATTCTTAAGCCATACTGCCAATATATTGGAGACAAAGTACCGGTGATATATTTAATGAAGAATTATATCTTAGATATCATGGATATTTTCCTGAACTTATTATCGACTCTCAAATTTCTGATATATATCAGACCAATATGCGAATATCTTAAACTCGAATTAAGTTTGATACTGCAAGGTGTTAATTTCACTCAAATAAACTTTTAGGGGGTTGCTAACTATTAGAACGTCTGTGTAAAATAGTGTGATGCATCAATTTATGTTGATATTTACTTATTAGTACAAAATTTGTGTGACCCCCCTACATGCATTAAAAGTCTTGATAGTTTCATATTTTTTGCATGATGTTTGTCACTTATTTATTTATGTATCTCTTAATCAAATTTTAAGTTAATTTAGAGGGAAATCATACACGAGTCTCAATTTGGCAAGGTCTATCACAGAAGTTTTTGCAACTAGAGCCACGAGTTCAACAAGGAGAAAATCTTGTGTAGGAAAGTCTTCAGTAGATTTAAGAATGCCTTTTTGTAATCCATTTCTTGTTATCATCTTATCTTCTTCTTTAATAGAAGAACACGACTGCTTGGAACCATAATTTCCACGTTGCCCTATGTGTTGGAGTGCGTACAATAATCAAATACACAAAGTTACAGATGTAACCACTATGTACGTGGTCCACCAACTTCTCTCGCAATCCCCGTAAAACAAAGGAGCAAAGAAATAGCTCAATCTAATCACAAATTGAAAGACAACTCCTCCCAATCGCTCATCTTGCATAACCACTTTACCATGCCTTGTATGCGTACATATTCGTTGTATCCCCACTATCAAACACTCATCATCTATCATGACGAGAACCCTCATCGAACATTACAAGGAGTAAATCTTCAACATCATCACTAGTAATTAGTGTCAGTTTGTTAGTGCATTCTTCATATGCCTTTGTTGAACTTGTATCTTTACATTTCCCAACTTTGCAAATGAATCGATAATCACCCTATTAGCTCCAACCCCAACAAGTCTTTATTATAAACTTATTCAAGTTTATCTTCCCACTAGCGTACTTGTGATCTCCTAAAAACTTAAGGTTTTCTTGCAATACATTAACGTAAGTTGAAGATGCTTAAATGTAAGACTAGAATCTACTCTGCAAATGTTCGTGATTGTCGTTCCTTCAAGAACAAGAAATAGTAAAGAAGAAAAATAACATATGAATCGTCTTATCTTCATCCTTAACCTTCAATTCGATCTATTCACTTTCTGAAGAAGAAAAAAAAATCGTTCAAAGAACCTAGGTGACCATCGAAGTGTATACTAACCCTTATAAGCGTATGTAGTCGTTCTTGAGATACAAACAATTTAAAAGACTTTTCGTTTGGTGCAAAGTTTCATGCTTCCCGCAAAGACTATTTACAACCATATTTGCTTGAAATTCCTAGACGCTCGAGACTAGTTGATTTTTGAATAAATTAGGTCTAAATCGATAGGCCCGAATTCCTTTGAATTAATGGTTTAACCTTAACCTAGTTCAAATTGATTCAATTATCTAATGTCAACAAGCAATTGGAAATTAAAAACAAGGCCAAACAATTTTAACCATGTGGGAAACCTTTCTCAGGAGAAAAATCTACAGGTCGCCGTCGAATCACCCGACAGATAAACAATCCACTATTTAAATCAAAATACAAGTATTTAATTACTTACAGACTCGATAAGCACATCTCGTGGTTACCTCTCTTCTAATTGAACTCCTCGCAGTTGATTCCTCGCTATCGCAATGCCCTTCCGTTCTAGCAACGCCTCGGCTCGAATAACGCACAAAAGCTTTAAATCTTGAATTGCTCAAACTTTACAAATCAATTATTAGGTTTTCTAAATTTCTCCGATTGATTCAATTTGAGTTTTACTTCTCTTTGAATCGATCGTTAAAATCTCTTCTCTCTCTAAATATCAAGCTCTGAAATAATAGGTTTTGGAAGAGGTGAGTTCTGAAAAAAGGAAAGTTGTCTTTTATATTCAAACAGAAATCACGTTCTCTGTTTGAATAAAATTAAATGTATTCGAATAAAAATCAAACTGAGCGAATCTATTCGAATATAAAGAAATCTATTCGAATAAAAAGAAAACAAAAAAATAGGCTAAGCCAATCTATTCGAATAAAAAAGAATCTATTCGAATAAAAAATAGCTTAAGACATTTTATTCAAATACAATAAAATCTATTCGAATAAAAATGTTCTCAGTTCCATTCGAATAGAAAATAAAATCTATTCGAATAGAAGTTATGTTATCAACAAAAATGTACTTATTACCTTTGTCATTCTCTATAAAAATACATAGGGGTTTTAGAATAAGGAGTTTGAAACCCGCTTACCTGTTTAGTGTCAGTCCAGATGTAGTCGCTCAAGGTGTAATCTCTGACGACGAGTAACCACGAGATAATGCTGACATCTAAACTAGACACGGAATGAAACAAACTCCAACTAATTGCTAACATATTATTCACGAGACAAAGACAAATCTCACTCGAAGTCCTTACAGAAACTACTCTCATGGTCATGTAGCAAACATTTACTCTATGACCTAATACAAAGTCCATTCAAAGTTAGGCCTCAACACCAAAAAAGTTACCGCATGTCTAAGGAAATATGACACCCTGAACGATAAAGAGATAAATATATGTAATAGGCTTGTCAATGGGTAAAATTTGACCCTGTATGTGATTTGGTCCGTTAACAAAGGATCAAGATCGGGAAAAAAATTCTCTATATTTTGATATGCCAGTGATTCAATAATTTACCTAACAGATCGAATTAGGATTCACTTTAAAAACCCAACCAACATGGGTATAATACCTATTGGTTATGTACAATGAGCCTAACTTAATATTTCGAGGATGGATTGTTGTTATATTCATGACATTCAAATTTCATTGTATTTTTTTACGAAAGATGTTATCAAATAAGTTTATTGTATTAAAACGTAACTGATAATATCTTTAAAGATGTTCTCAAATGGTATAAGAGATTCAGATGGATTACTCTACAAGATAGGGTTTGGACCTTAAATGATCATATTAAAAATTTGCCAAAGATTTAAGCATAACGGCTTGGATTGGGTCGGATTAGGATCACCTAAATCCTTAAGAATCGAGCCAAGATCATGAAATTAGTGATCTTTTAGTATCACTGATCAGATCAGGATCTCTATATTTCTTAACTATTCCAATCAGGATCGACCTTACGCTACTTTTACATTTACAAAACTCCTTCAACACATCTGAACCTACAGAATAACGATAAAGATTACCATAAAACTCGACCTAACCCTCCCCACGACTTTCGCTCTCTGTATTTCCTTCCCCTTCCTCAATAGATAACACTACAGTCTTATTAAACCTAATACCGCTAACCTCAACCCCTACATCCTCCTCAGCAATCAAGTGACCTGAGGTGGAAGCATCCATCTGGAATGACAAGCTCAAAATAGAAGGACGTCTAATACTTAGGTCTTTCGCACGCATCTACACCTGTTGGGTTTTATCTCTAAAAATCGAAAGCTAATCTTTGAGGGTTCAAACCCATGATCTTTTGGTTTGGTAGCTTTTTTTTTGTTCTTTGAACATAGTCCCACATTGCTTAGAAAGTGGGAATGTGGAGAGATGTATATCATTTCACTTAATCATTGGTTGTAGACATGAGTAAGTGGGAAGCATGTGAGTGTGTGGTGGGCTTTTATTCTAATATACTTGCATACACACCCTTGGGCGGCTCGGCCTCGAACCTTGGGACTTGGGCAATTGGCTCTTCTTGGCTCTGGGGCCCATGGGCCTCCTATTCTTTTTATTGAAAAGTTCTTTAGAGTTGGGCTTGGGTTTTATCAGACGTTACTAGCCATTGTGGATCTATCCGTTGATAGACGTTACGTGTCCCACTAGCCGTTGTGGATGACGCGTCTTCTCCCATAACGACTCTTTTTTGATCTATAAAAAAAACCTAACCTGCAGTATTTTTTACACATCACAGAGCAGTTCTTCATCTCTTTTTCTCTCTCTCTCTCTCTGCTTCACAAATTTCCAAATTCAAGTATACCATAGAAGTGCAAAATACAAACGATTATCTTCCTGCAAGAGGGAAACCTATTACCATAAAACTACCATTTTATCCTAGGGGCGATCGTGCAACATTATACTATTTGCTGGGCAGTGCGCGAAAACGTCTTAAAGAAAATGACATCATCCACGACTCGATCGGCTCTACATTTGTTCCTAATTTTGTTCTTGTTCAAGTGCTGCTACAACCTTTCTCTCCGGTCAGATTACAATATCTCTTTTCGGCTTCTTACATATTGCTGGAAACGAGATAAATCAGTTTATTATTCCAAGAATGTCTACATAAAAGGCCAGGTATTTCAATTAATTTATATATTCTTTTTCCGCAATTCTTTTACACCAAATAAAATACATAAGTGAAAAAAGGAAAAGAAAAAAAAATATTTTGATATATTTCTATAGTACTTATCCGTCTAACAAGTAGAACACACATTTTCAAACTTCACTTTTTCCTACTGATCCAGGAGGATTTGAAGATTGAACCCCTTTAAAAGATGCCAACTCATTCGAACGATCCTTGGAACCGTTCGAACGAGATATGAGAAGAATGACCTAAAGTTCCCAGAAGATTAGTTCAAGCTGAGTTTATTCAACCAATTCGAGCTGAGTCTATTCGACCTAAAGTTCTCAAAAGACCAATTCGAGTTGAGTTTATTTTTAGACAAAAATAGCCAAGTCGTTCAAATGATATTTGGAGTCGTTCAAATGACATAGAGTTCTAGAAGACCAATTCGAGCTGAGCCTATTTTTTGACAAAAATAGGCAAGTCGTTCGAACGACATTTGAAGCCGTTCCAATGATCTGAAGATCCCATAAAACCAATTCACGCTAAGGCTATTTGTAGGCAAAATTTGGCCAGCCATTCAAACGACCCGAGGGTTTGTTCAAACTACCCATGGTTCATTATTTTAGGCGTTTCAAGGGCATAATGGTCATATTTGGTAACTAGAAAACTTGTAACCCTCATAAAGGGGCAAGGCTAGGCAAGATAAAATTATCTTATATCAATCCAAGTTTTGTAAGGGGGTTTGTAGAAGAATTTAATTGAAATCAAATCATTTAGCAATTGAAGCTCTAAAAGGGAAATTATCCTGCCAATTATTTGTTCTTCGCATTAATTCTTTAATTTAGGTTACTCTCAATTCAATTATGAATTAAGTGGTATTAGTTTTCCAGTAACGATTCTTGGGGGGATTATGGTTTATGGTTATTGCACGCGACCGACTTAAGCAAACGAATGAGAACCTAGTGAGTCCATTAGAGATTCACCATAGACCTAGCTCGGGGAAGAAGACAAATTTGGAGATGGGCGATTCTAAAGATAGTCTCACAAAGTTGGAAACGCAAATTTCTGACCTAACTACTACTCTAGGGGAGTTGGCAGAACAATTACATCTCGCGAAGGCTTCCGCTTCGGTGAAATGTCGTGAGTGCATAAAGAAGAAAGGGGTTGCGGTGGAGGATAGAGACGAGGGTACTGAGAAGGTAAATAGTTATTCTAGTGAGGTCAAATCTATCGAGGAGCGATCAGTTATTGGTAAATCAATTAATCATATGCGTAATCTTCGTATCGACTTTAAGATTGAAATTTTGATATTCGACGGTTCAATCGATGAGGAGAAATTAGATAATTGGTTAGATAAGTTAGAGACCTATTTTTCCGTCTACGAATATTCAAATGCTCAGAAAAAATGCTTTTCTACATTGAAATTCGCAAGTTATGCACTCACGTGGTGGAAATCCTATAATAAATTCCCCAAAGTAGGAAGTTTAAGTTGAAAGGAGTTCAAGGTGTTGGTGAGAAATCAATTTTATCCGATTGTGTATGAGTGAGAGAGATAGTTCAAATGGCAAAATTTGTGCCAAAAGTATGAGCAATCCGTACAAGAGTTCATTACGAATTTTCATAACCAAGTTTTGGTTTTGGACATTGATCAATGTGGATGAGTATGAGGTGTTCATGAAGTATACGGAGGGGGGGGGTTCGGAGTCCATTAGGAGGGAGTTGAAGCTCTTTATTGTGGAGAATATCGAAGATGCTACCGTAAAAATAATTGATATTACAGGCAAGTACTTAAAGAGTGACAAAAAATATGACAATAGCAAGTCGAGGTATAAGTCTAGTTGGACGAATGAGCATAAAAGGGAGTACAAATGAGATGGGTCTTCATCCAAGGAGAATTACTACAGTTATTATAAGGCAAATGGGCACATTTAAGATAAATGTTGGAAACTTTACCCGAAGCTTAGGCTGAAGGAGAAGCAAAACAAGAAGGAAAAACGTGCACTAGCCACAACGATTATAGCTTATTGCTCCTTTTGAATATGTTGTAGGGTATAATAGCGACAGGGAACTCAGTGTGATTCACCAGAAGTTGTTGTAAGACAAGACATGCGAGTATGTATTGAAGAATGGTTTAATTTACAGGGGCAGTCTATTATGTATTCCTGAGGGTGAAGACCGTTTGTATTGGATTAGAAAGCCACATTATTCCCGAGTGGCAGGTCATTTCGGGGTTGAGAAGACTCTATTAAATTTATGGCGTTATGTCTATTGGGCGAAAATGCAGGTGGGTATTGCTCGTGTGGTTCGTAGTTGTATTTTATGTAACACATCGAAGCCTTCTAATTATAAGTTAGGACTGTACTTACTATTACCAGTTCTTAGCTGGCCTTGGGATAACATTTCGATAGATTTTATGGGTGGTTTACCTATGACCAAGTGTAAGAATGACTATTTGTTTGTGGTGGTGGATCGATTCAGAAAGATCATTACTCGTATTCCATGCTAGAAGATAGTCACCGGGGAATGAGCGGCGCGATTATTTTTCAGAGGCGTCTGGAAGTATTTTGGGCTCCCTTCTTCTATTATTTTTGATAGGGATAACCGCTTTTTAGGGCATTTCTGGAGATCATTATGAGGGATAATGGACACTAAGTTGAAGAGAAGTACCACCTTTCATCCTCAGACTGACAGGTAAACAGAGGTAGTTAATCGTACTTTGGTTCATTTATTACAGAGATTTTATTCTAAGCATCATAAGACTTGGAATGAGAGTTTACCGTATCTTCAGTTTGTGCTTAACCAGGTGATTCATGGTTCCACTTTGAAGTCTCCATTTAAAGTTTATTTTGGGTACTTGCCTAAAAACCTTTTGATTTGGCTTATAGTCTTGGTGACAAGACGGTGTCAGGGAAGGAGGAAAAGGAATAAGTTAAGGCTTAGCGTTTCATTAAGAAAATAAGCAAGGTTCATGAGGCAGTTGTAGTATAATTGATGAAGACTCAAGCAAAGTATAAGGCTCGACACGACAAATATCAGGTTGAGTGTACTTTTCAAGAAGGCAACCTAGTTTGGTTGCATTTGGGTAAGAAACGTCTAAAGGGAGAAGGTAAGAAACTCAAGCCTATCTGTTATGGTTCGTTTACTATACTGAACAAGATTGGTGGTAACGTATTCCAATTGGATTTGCCACCTTTCATGAAGATGTATTCGGTGATTAACGCCGAACATTTGAAGCTGTTTGAGCCGTCTCTTTTAGATGAAGACTCTAGAATTGATACTCGCTTACCATCAGTTGATGACTTATGGATAGAAAAAGAAGATCCATTGCAGGAGGATAGTATTCTAGAGAGAAAAGTTCATGTTACAAGACGGGGCAGTATCGAGTCATTCTGAGTTGGGAAGAAATGTCAACTACCTAGCAAGTTGAAGTGATACAACAGGGAAATGGGCATGACTGCATTTCCTCATATCTAGTTCTAGCTTGAGAATGAGCTCAAGGCTCCTAAAGGGAGGAGCCATGATCCAGGAGGATCTGAAGATCGAACCCCTTCAAAAGATGTGAACTCGTTCAAACGAGATATGAGAGGAATAACATGGTATTCTCAGAAGACCAATTTGAGCTGAGTCTATTTTACCTAGAGTTCCCAGAAGACCAGTTCGATCTGAGTCTATTCGACCAATTCGAGTTAAGTCTATTTTTAGACAAAAATAACCAAGTCGTTCGAGCGACATTTGGAGTCGTTTGGACGACCTGGAGTTCTAGATGACCAAGTTATGCTGAGGCTATTTTTAGGCAAAAATAGGTAAGTCATTCGAACGACATTTGGAGTCGTTTGAACGGCCTGGAAATCTTAGAAGGCTAATTCACGCTGAGGCTATTTGTAGGCAAAATTTGGTCAGTCGTTCAAACGATTTATGAGTTCGTTCGAGCGACCCGTGGTTAATTGTTTTAGGCGTTTCAAGGGCATAATGGTCCTATTTTGTAACTAGAAAACTTGTAGCCCTCATAAAGGGGCAAGGCTAGGCAAGATAGGATTATCTTAGATCAATCCAAGTTTTGTAAGGGAGACTTCGGGTTTGTAGAGTAATTTAATTAAAATCAAATCATTGAGCAATTAAAGCTCTAAAAGGGAAATTATCCTGCAAATTATTTGTTCTTTGCATTAATTCTTTAATTTAGGTTATTCTCAATTCGATTACGGATTACTTACTACAGTAAGTGACAAAACTTTCCAAATATAGATAGTTTTTCAAAATTAAAAACCCAATATAAGAAATCATCAAAAACACACGAAAACAATCAAATTCACACATAAGTTAGAAATTCATACAAACCACTAACCTTCAACGACATAAAATGAGTATGGAACGGCAAACATTTCCTCATTTACCACATAAACCAATAATGTCAGTTTTTTATCCTCCAAACAAATGCAAACTTTCTCCCCTAAATACAATGAGCACTCTCTGGGTTACTCTATCTACAATAACGCTTTAGATCTCTTTCCCTTTCTCTAAAAGTTAGTTAATATGGGTTTTTCTCGCTCACAACCATGTTATCAAAAGTTATTTCTATTTCTCTAGATTTTCTTCTCTTTGTTTTCTGTAAAATTTTGATAAGAGAGAGAGAGAGAGCAAGGGTATTTATAACATTTATTTCTAACACCTGGCAATTTTGGGAACTCGTGTAAGCCGCCATCAGTTTTCCAACGAGGCGTCTTTTCTACGGCTCCTCTCAGTTCACTCATGCCTTTTAGAAAAAAATAACTTTTCATCATTACCACCACACCTCTCATTAAATGTATTTTGTTCTCTCTCTCCTAATCGTCCTCCTTTCAGGTCTCTCCAATTCCATAAGAACAACTCACTGCACAACACACTCGAATTACAAATTACAACCCTTTTTCAGGAAATACAACCAAAAGCTCAATCACACAACCCAATTTATTTATACTAGCATCAACGACACTACCTATGCTCACATAAATTCAAATTTCGAAAATATCCAGCATAATCCACATAACAAGGAGGTACTTACGCAAAGTCAAATAACATAATTTATTTTTATTCAACCCCCTTACAAACTTTGACTTACAATACAAATGAGCTCTCAAAAGTAATTACATCTAAAACATCCCAAATGGCCTATAGCTTCACACCTAATCACATCGCCACCAGCAATCATCTCATCTTCATTTGTTATCTCATCCAATGAAATCTCTTTTACAACAATCTTTCAAGCTTTAAGGTTGATAATCATGTCACGAAACACATCACACCAGAAATGACGATCCACCTTGATATCTCTCTCCCTTGACGTCAATCCTTCGAGTTGTAACACATATATAAGCATCTCGACATCATACCCGAGATGCCCGAACAACCGTTCACAAATTTCTGCTACTTTTTATCGCTAAATGACCCTCAACCGCATGCATGATAAACTTTTTGAGAATGAGTCCTCACCATGTTTACTGATTTTAACATTTTATTCTACTCCCTCTATTTATAACCACATAGTACGATAAAATGCAATCTTATTTTTAAGCCCCACATATATTAACAGATAATCTTCACAGCTGTTATAGTCATCCACCTTAACAAATAGACACTTGTCAACTGTCAACCTTCAGCTCGAGTCATACGATAATATTTTTGTCATACGAGTTCCCCATTTTTTACAGTTCGATACACAATTTTTAACAAATTATAATAGCATATGACACAGGTAACTGAGTTTTCACATATAATATTAGAGAAAATTCTTTTTATTTCCTCAAAATAACACAAAACAGGGTACAATACTAAAAAGATAAAAACAAAACAAAACAGAGTACTCATACAAAAAAGATAGAGAACAAAGCAAAACAAATACATAATGATTTTTAAGAAAACTAATCATAAGCGCAACAGCGGTGCGACCTCCTGGCATGGACATTGGCATCTTCATTTTCCTCCATTATAGCCTCCTCCGCAAGAACACGAAGATGCTCCTTGCGTCGCTGCCCCGATATGTACATATAATGAATGCAGAACATTTGGAAGTAGTCGTCGTCAGCCTTCACTGCCTCATAGATTGTCATATATTGGTAAGTAGGATGAACAGGGATAAGAGTGGGAATATTAAGGGACTTGGTTCTAAAATAGCAAATTTACAGTTCTTGCACTTTCGCAAGAACTTTTGCCTCATATGCTTAGCGACTGGTGGTCATTATTTTCACCATAGAAAGACTACAACGAAGAATACTTGCAGAAGATTTGAAACAACAAGAGTACTTATAGATAATAACAGTTAGTAGAACAACAACAATACTTATAGAAGGTACTACATCCAATGTTAAAGGGATTTCCAACACAATCATCATTAAAAGAAATAGTTTATGGAAAACCCAACAGCCAGTTGCAACAGTCACATTATTACAATACTTCAGTCTATAAAAGTGATTTACAATTCTAAGAAGAAGACATCCATATCAGCAAAGTCCATCATTACCTTGGCCAGACATAACCTATTTACATTCCAAAAACCAGCTCGATTGAAACTTCTCAACTTAAGACACCCGTGCCTTCAATTGAGAGAGGGCAATTATAGGGACTTATCCCTTGACCTGAGATAATATCGAACTAGTAGCATACCAGACTCACACAACATAAACATGACATACAACCAGGGTTGGCCCTGGCTATAGACCCGAGAGACGGGCCCGTCTAGGGCCCCCAATTTTTCATGTAAATTTGGGGCCTCCAAATTATTCAGTACTATATAAAAAAGGGTCCCAAAAATAACATAAAATGAAGTTGGCTTGTTGGTTTAAGGTGATTGACCTCATCTTTAGGTTAAGGGTTCAAATCCTCACCTTGTTTCCAATTTTTGTTATTTTTATACAAGAAAATATATACTACCAAAAAAAATTCCCCGGCAGGGGGCCTCATTTTCAGACCTCACCTAGGGCCCCCTAAACCTCAAGGCCGATCCTGCATACAACTTGTTAACAGTGACATTTGGACCACGAACTAAAGATAAATGGGGATCGAGCATTTTAAATAAAGTAGAATGAGTCAAAGACACCTGTCTCCCACGAACTAGCAGTTACAGGAGTAACTCCAACTTTCCCTCTATTACAGGAGAACGTGCTAACATACTGAGGATGAGGTCTATAAAAGGAATAAGATACAGAGGAAAAATGGACCAAGTTTTTCTTGCTCAAGAGATCAAAAATTGTAATCAAATTATCAGACTCAAGCAATAAAGTTATTTTCATTAAATCTTCGAGTTGAGGTCGCAGTTTTTACCTATTTAGAGGTTTCTACGCTAAACACCTGTGTGTCAATTTATATTTTATGTTGTTATATTTGTGTTACAGGTACATTTGGTGTAAGAGCCATTTTGAGCTACAAAAATAGGCCCTTACAGGACCTTTTATTTGAATCAACATTTTCATATCCAAGCCTTCTTTTGTCACTTTTAGATTTGCCCATATTTAGCATTTTATCAATGTTTATCGCTCCATGAAAGAACATTTGAAATTTATGTTCAGATAAGACTAAATTATGCTTGGTCTTATCAAGTTCATCCATGGTTGCTTTAATCCTCTCCTGAGCAGTATAAACTTTATTTTCTAAATTGTTTACTTTTTCAAAAAGTTCATATTTCTCACATTCAAGTCTTTTAAGTTGAAGATTTGTATTCTTAGTAAAAAAAAAAAAATTATGAGTGAGTGTGTTAACTTGTTATTTCAAGCCTTTGTTAATTTTCTCAAGTTTAGCACACCACTTAATTAATCGTATACAAAATTCTTCAAGATTAAAATTATTATGTTCAACATCTTTTACATCGAAGAGGGGCAAACGATTTATAGGACTTCTAAATCTTTCAAAATCCATTAATCTCAAATACACGAGTTAAGATCCATACTCAGCTTGTTAAGCCTTCGAGCGTGACCGCTCTGATACCAATTAAAGTTTTTTGGTACTTAAGATTTATCGATATCGAATTATTAGGTCAAGTTAATTTGATCTAATAACTTAGAATCAATTTTCTAACAACTATGACATAATTCCAGGTTAATCCTATAATCAATTATCAATAGTTAAGCACCAGAACATACGATATTAACCATGCGGGAAGCCTTTTTCAAGAGAAAAGCCCATAGGTCATTATCGAATCCTCGACAACTAAAATCCAATATAAAGAAAGAATTACATGAATCTAAATCATTTACAGACTCGATAAACATATCTCGTGGTTACCTAACTTCAATCATTATTCTTGCAATCAATCCCCCGTTCTCGTAACGCCTCGCTTCGAATTACTAACCAAAGCTTTTCAAGCTCAAATCCATAAAGCTCTCAAATCACAAATTGAAATTAGGTTTTTTTTAATTTTAGATTGATTCAACTTGAGGGTTAATTCTCATTGAATATTTATTTGAAGAACTTTTCTCTCAAATATCTCAATCCCTAAAAATTTGTTTTGGATGAGTTGAAATTGAAAATATAAAATAAATCTTTTAATAGAAAACTAAAAGTTGTGTACTCTGCTCGAACATAACAAAAGTCTATTCGAACAAAGAGACATCTTCCAAGTCTATTCGAACAAAGCAAAAGTCTATTAAAATATAACAAGTCTATTTGAGCATAACAATATTTCCTTAAAAAATAAAACTCTTTTGAATTTTTGTAAAATACTAATGGGCTAGAGTATTTTAGCAAATAGGTACAAAACCAACGTACTTGTTCAGTGTCAGTCCAGCTGTAGTCGCTCTACTTGCACTCTCTAGTGATGAATAACCACGAGATAGTGATGACACTTATTCTAGACACGAAATAAAACCAATACCAAATATGAATGTTTTACATAGTGCTCGAGGAAACTGAGCCCAATTCATTACACCTATTGAATATTTCATCCAACGCCACCATGAGATTGCATCTAGTGATACAAGGTGGACAACAACAACTTGGACCATATGTGCATTCGGAATCCCATAAAGACCTTGGTATTGTTTCGCGTGATACAACCACCCATTTGGATCATCATCTTCAAACTTGGAAAACTCAAGTCAGACGTTACGACATTGGAACACGCCTCTATGAAGAGCGTCATGAGGGCCTTGATTTCCATTATCAAACGCTACCCCTGGAAATTGCATCACGTCTTCTTGGTTTCGAAAAGCCTCCTAATGTCAGCGAGGAAGGTGATTACGTACTCTCAGATCCTGTTTTAGTAGAATATGAGGGAGATGAGCTGGTTGTTGATTATGGCTTGCGTTGGGTTGTAAGTCAATTCCCTGTTAGACATTGATTAGAGTTTTTAAGGCATCTCAAATTTTAACAACGTCGGTGTTAAGTTGCTAAAAGTTTATGGAGAGTAACTCAAGTTTGGTGTCGTTCGCGTCAACTCGGCCACACAGGTCTTTTATGGTAACCATGGTTATGAAAAGAGGAAAGAAAAACAAAAAACAAAAAAACAATTACTGTACAGGGCTCAAAGTTGTACTAAAATTACATTTCATACCCTAAAGTAAGTTTGAAAAACTTTGAATGGACCCCATTTTGTAAGTATGGTTGCATTTAGTACCGTAACATTTCATAATGCCAATTTAACCCCACATTTATTAATTAAAATTAATTAGGAATTTGAAAAAGGAAAGAGTTTGAAAGTCGACTTCAATCTTGTAAAACACATGAGATATTCAATGAAAATAAAGTGTGAATGGTTTTGATTTATCTCATTTTGTGTATGTAAATGTTTGTGGTTATCTTAGTCAAAGACAGTGACAGGATGAAGACCTTCGTACAATCTTCTATCTACCAACGACCAATAAGGTAAGTTGGTTAAGAACTATGATAAAGGTAGCCAAAAATGTTTTTCTAAATTTTCTAAACTTTTTGGGAATCTCGTTCGAACGACACAAGGTCTCGTTCGAACGAATTATGGGCATTTCGTTCGAGCTACCTTAGGTCTCATTTGAACGAGTGCTACGAGTTCAAAACTAAAATGTATATTTTTTGAAGGTTTATTAGGGATTTCATTCGAACGACCAAAGGTATCGTTCGAACGAGTCTCGAGAAAAGATAAAACACTATTTAAGTGAACATTGCTTATCTTTTCTTTCTGGCTCTTTTTCTCTCTTTTTTGGCAAAAAGTAATTTTTAAAAAAACATAATATTCTTTATCAGAGAGATAATTTGACATCAATCAAAACCTAAAAACCTTAAGGTTGATGTTGAGTTAGTTTATCCTACTTCTCACATATTGTTCTAGAGTGATTCAAGAAGGGTATTCCTTGCTGTGAGTTTAAGGAGAGTCGCTAAGAGAATAAAACATAGTCGTTGCAATAATGAAGGAGAGTCGTTGTAAGAACGAAAGCGATAGGGCGTGATGTTTGGATCAGAAGAGAGATAATCACGAGACGGGGTTATCGAGTTTGTAAGTGTAATTTAGATTAAACTCTTTTTGATTAGTGGATTTTTGGTTATCGTGTTCATCGATAATGACATGCGGTTTTTCTCCTGAGTAAGAAGTTTCCACAGGGTGAACAATTGTTTGTGTCATTTAATTTCTTGTATTTACTATTGATTGTTTCTGCTTAATCATAGATCATTAATCGATAGAAATTGTTTTGACCTAATTTCTCGAAATACATTAAATACCAAGCATATAGAATTTCAATTGGTATTAGAGTGGAATCGCTTGAAGGCCTTATATCCTAAGCGGTGATCCTGATTTTTAAGTGTTTACTTAATTTAATGGATTCCGAAAAATTTGGAGGTCCTATAAATCGTCCACCACTCTTTAATGACACAAACTTTCCCTACTGGAAGGTTCAAATGATTTCCTTCTTGCAATCCATGGGAGAAGTTGTCTGGATTGCCATTGAAGATGGATGGGTGCCCTCGACTGTTATGCGGAGTGAGCTAGTAACAACTATTGAAATTCCTAAACCTATAAATTAATGGACTAAGGAGGAAAAAGAAACATCTAGGTATAATTCTAAAGGTCTTAATGCTATCTTTAATGCATTGAGTCAAAATGAGTATATGCACATCTTTGCGTGTACCACTTCAAAAGAAGCTTGGGACATCTTAATGTGTACTCACGAAGGTAATTATACAGTTAAAGAGAGTAAATTGCAAATGCTCATCTCTAAATTTAAAAACATCCAGATGAGTGAGGATGAACCGTTCGGTGAGTTTTATGCCAGACTGAGGGACATTGTCAACAACAATGCCTCTTTAGAAGTTGGATATACTGATATTCAAATAGTTCACAAAATTCTAAGATCTCTCCCTAAGAGTTTTAGATCTAGACGTGTTGCCACAGAGGAAGTTCAAAATCTTAAAACTATGAAACCTGACACACTTGCTATTGCAAATATTTGAAATCGAGATGGAAATGGAAAAACCCTAAGAAGAATAAGAGTCTGGCTTTTAAACCTTCCTCCAACTTTTTGTCTTCTCAGAGAACTAGAGAAGTTGATAACTCATGTGTCTCTGACAATAATGATGAATTGAACTTTGATTCACAGATTGTTATAAGCCAACAGTTTAGAAAACTCTTATAAAAAAAATTTGAGAAACAAAGGCAAAATGAGAATTATGAGCCACCTCCTCATCACCGTGCTAAGTCGTATGGCAAATAGACCAATTTTGAACAAGACTTAAATAAAGTTGAATGTTATAAGTGTCACAAGTATGGTCACTATGCTCACAGTTGTCCCACTAAGAGTTCTAATAGTAACCATAAGGTCATGAATATTAAAGTAACTTGGGATGATGATAATGATGAATTTGATGCTAATAATGATCATCCCCAAAAATATGAAAATGACAACTATTGTGCGTTTCCTAGTATAATAAACTCTAATAATAATTATTCTAACTATTTTAAGCTAGAAAACTCTATTGAAGATCAAAGTGATTATGAAAGTGATAATAGTGAAGAACCCAAGTTTGAAGATTTGTATTCTCAACTTATTTCTCAGTTTGAGAAACTTAAGAATGAGAAAGATGCTCTTATTGTCAAACTTGATATTTGTAAAAAAGAAAAACATATTGCTGTGGGGAAGCTAAAATTGACTGAAACTGAGCTTGAGAAGCTTAAACTTGACTTAACTTCCACTAAGCAGAAACTTGAAAATTTTCTCCATGGAGCTAAGAATATTGATAAAATGCTAAGTATGAGCAAAAATGGTACTGACAAAAGGGGACTGGATTTGATGAGCAAAATGCCAAGTCTACTACACCTCAAATTACCAAGTTTCTCAAAGCTATTCCAGTGCCATCTTTGCCCAAACAAAGTGTTACTAATGCTCATCATAGGCAGACTAAGAAGCCTTATATCTTTCGTGTATTTTATTGTCAGACTTATGGTCAAAAGGGTCATCTTGATCCCTATTGCAGATATGTTCCTGAATTCTATGATATGAATGAATTTCCCAGCGAAAGGGGGAAACTTTATCGACCATATGCCTAATCTATTGCTAATCCCTCTTTTGTCAAAAAATCTTTTAATGGTTTCAGGAATTTGACTCAAGTGACAGAAGAACGAAAGAAAGTGAAATCCGTTTGGGTTTAGAAGAAGGATCTTCTACCACAATTACAATGTAATGTTGCAGTAATGGCTCAAAATGAGACGGTGAAGAGTGTCTGATATGAAACAGTGAAAGATGCTTTATATGATGAATTCTGGATTAACACCATTGGTGTCTATTCTATTGAGTAAATCGTTCCAGTCATCCTGACTGTTTGTGTCGTTATTTTGTGAATATCGTCAGGTATGTATTGTTTCTCTTGTTCATATTGGTTATTTCCCTTGATTTTTGCATTACAGTCTATCTTAGTTATGCATGTGCATGATTCAGGATTTATTTATTTATCATATTTTCATCTAATGCTTGAGCTACTTGGTATCACTTATTCATCACTAGTTCCAATTGTTCCTGACTCTAGTCGTAACTAGAATCCTTGAGGATAAATGCATATATAGACTTCGTTACCTAACATTATGTGAGGATCTAACATTTTGTGCAAGCTTTGAGGGTTATTAAATGAATTTTTTCCCGCAAAATCTCTCTTTGTTTATGATCTCATTATTTTATGCATTTGTCAATTGTTGGTGGTGACATCTAGTTCAAGTTAGTTTAATAGAACATTCACTATACTTGATTCGAGATGAAAATGACACTATCTGAGACCGAAGATATGATAATAGGCTTTTTATTGTTACACTTTTTTGGCCTTCGTCTATGCTTACCCAAAATTTTATCCATTTGTGGCCCTTTTGTGCCTTAAAATATGTCATTTGTTTTATATCCAACTCCTTTTAACCCATTTGTTCTAAGACGTTTCAGTAAAATCAAAGTGAAGGAAGAAGTGAAACCATGTGGTCTAAGTGGGGAAAGATGAATAGAGAAATAGAGTATCCCTAATGTTTTTGCTGAAAAATAAAAATAAAAATAAAAAAATCGTTCAAACGATCTTTTGACAGCCCTATGGAAATTTGGCCCAAGATCTCAAGTCGTTCGAACAACTTCATATTTCGTTCGAATGAAATCTGGGAACTCTGTTATTATGGTTTTTAAACCACTCACTTGCCTCGAGATTTGAACGATTGTAAAGAGTTTCCCTAGTATATAAAGGGAAACTTGGGGAAGAAGTATTTTATTCAAGGTTAACTCAATTTAAAGAAAGAGGGGGAGAAAGTATAATTTGTAGTCTGAGAATGCTAGTAAAATATCTACTCCGTCATGTCCCTTCCCTTGCCTACAATATAATATTTTCAAGACCTGTTTGATCTTGAGTTTAACATAGTCAGTTTAGTGGGGATGAGAGATAGGGATTCTATATTAGTTAACTTGACACCATCTAAAACAATTGATTTTCCTTCCATGAGATCTTTCAGTAAAATAACGTTGTTCTTTTTTGAATTATGAATTTTAACTCCAGTCTATTCATATTCATATTTCCTCATAGTGATATCTAGTAAATTTTGTGACTTTGAGTGACCAACCATGAGATGCCTAAGTTGAAACATATTTCTAATATAGTGATCTTCATACGTCTAACTATTAGGACCTTGATTGGACTACACACACACACCAAATTCTTTTACATTATTTGGTTTAAAGATCAATAATATTCTCTATATCATGTATCTGCTGTGCTTATAGATTTGACTCTGCATATTTTGAGGGGAAGTGTGTTTGGTAGTCTTCAGTTTATCTCATAAGTCTTGTGTCTTATCTTATGCTTTTTGTCGATGTTTGATGATTGCATGGCTATTTTGGTTAATTTTGGTGCGTTTACCTATTTCCATTCTTTCGTTCGAACGAGGTTTATTATCGTTCAAACGAGTTATGGTCTCATTTCTTCCAGTATAAACTTGGTATCTCGTTCGAACGAGTAATCCTCTCGTTCGAACGACTTTATTTTATTTTTTAAATTTAAAGTTTTTTTATGTTTTGGTTTGTCTGTCTCTCTCACTCTTGTCTCCATCTCCTACTGTGATTTTTTTCTCTATTTATTGATCAATTGGTTTCGATTGAGAAAATGTTTGAGTTTGCTGCTCCTTGCACTTGATTTTCCCTATGTTTAAGGTTTGATTATAAAAGTTTTCCCATGCAATTTGTAGTAGTTTTGTTCGAAGTTTCCCAAAGATGCACCTTCGGGTTAAGTGGTGATTGGGTTGGTGTGAGTTCCTGTGATTATTGGTTTGTACTGTTGTTATTAGATTTTGCAGATGGTGAAGTTTGGTGTTGTCGACTCTGTGACTTTGAGTTGTGTATTGGAGTGTGTTTTGTTTCTTATATGACAAAAATTAGGAAAAAATGAGTATCCCTGACATGATAGCACAAGGAAATGATATTTGATCATGCTTTTCTGGTTTAATACTTTTATGATACATTCTTGATTATGTCTTTCAGTTATCATAAATTTTTGTAAGTTCTTCTTTACACACGTATCATAAACTAGTTTGCTGAGTGTGCAGATATTAAGTAACAAACTTTTTGATGAGTGTTGAGATGTAAGAAGATATCATCCATTGAAAAGGTCCAGAGATTAAGCATGTTCATGAAAGGGGTGGTGTCTTTCTAAGGTCTATACTGTCTTTGTAGCTGGGAAGTACTACAGAGTAATGTGTAGGTCTTATTTTTTATTTGTCACGAAATAAACCAAAGGGGGAGATTGAAAGGTTTTGATTTGTCTCATTTCGTGTATGTAAATGTTTGTGGTTATCTTAGTCGAAGATAGTAACAGAATGAAGACCTTCATATAATCTTATATCAACCAACGGCCAAGAAGGTAAGTTGGTTAAGTAGAACTCTGATAAAGGGAGCCAAAAATATTTTTCTAAATTTTTTGGAAATCTCGTTCGAACGACACAAGGTATCGTTTTTAACAAATTATAGGCATTTCGTTCGAACGACCTTAGGTCTCATGCGAACGAGTGCTACGAGTTCAAAACTAAAATGCATATTTTTTGAAGGCTCATTAGGGGTTTCGTTCGAACGACCAAATGTATCATTTGAACGAGTCTCAAGAAAAGTTGAAACATTATTTAAACGAACATTGCTTCTTTTTTTTCTCTGGCTCATTTTCTCTTTCTTTTTTTCCCAAAGTTATTTTCGAAAGAGCTCAATATCTTTTATTAGAGAGACAATTTGACATCAATCAAAATCTAAAAACCTTGAGGTTAATGTTGAGTAGTTTATCCTACTTCCCACATATTATTCTAGAGTGATTCAAGAAGGATGTTATTTGCTGTGAGTTCAAGGAGAGTTGTTGAGAGAACGAAGAAGAGTCGTTGCGAGAACGAATGAGAGTCGTTGCGAGAACGAAAGCGATAGGGCATGATGCTTGGATCAAAAGATAAATAATTACGATACGGGGTTATCGAGTCTGTAAGTATAATTCAGATTAAACTCTTTTTGATTAACGGATTTTTGGTTGCGTGTTCATTGACAATGACCTGTGGTTTTTCTCCTGAGTAAGGAGTTTCCACAGGATGAACAAATACTTGTGTCGTTTAATTCATTGTCTTTACTATTGATTGTTTCTGCTTAATCCTAGATCATTGATCGATAAGAATTGTTTTGACCTAATTTCTTGAAATACATTAAATACCAAACACATAGAATTTCAAAGTGCATCTCCCTCAATGTAGAGTCGTCATTTCGATTCATATCGCTTCATCTTTCCCCAACAAAAATAAGAAATGAAAATGTTGTTTCCCTTCATTGATTTCATTCTCATATCCATGTTTTATAGCCAAAATAAGATCAATTTGATAAACAACATCGTTTTTCCTCTACTTTTCTCACATGAAAATCTTGGGGCCACTAAAGTTAGAGAAAAGATTCAGTGTTTGTAAACAATAAACTTATAGGAGTTGTTGGGACTCCCTAATAATTTAAACATCAAGCATACAAAATGCTAAAATTTTGTAGGAATTTGTTGAAATCAAACATATTGGATTTTACAGAGACAATGGATGAAACATTTTGTTTATTCTTTATAGTTTATAACATTGGTACGGTTTAAAGTGGGTGAAAACAATTTGCAAATGAAGAACTTCGAGAATTGTGAAATTGAGGGTAACGCTGGTATTTTAGTAATATAGGGTATTAGATGAAAGTAAACTTGAAAAATAAGGTCGGAGATGAGTTTTTTAAACGTCAAGGTATCAAATGTAATTTATGTACTACTTTGAGTCTCATATGGTAAAAGCTTCAAAATAAAATAACGAATCTATTGGAAAACAAAATAAATCAAGGAAATCGACGAAGAAGGCAAAGAGAATTTGATGGTAAAGATGACGAAGGGAAGATAGATCCACGATAAAAGCGAGGTACGCGAAACCTTGCTTTAGATACCAGATGATAGGATACGAAATCCTATCGATTTGATTTGATTTGCTTCAAGGGAAATCAACCTCCAATTCGATTATAAGGGGAATCTTCCTCCAAAACTTTGATATTTTTATTGATGAATAAATTGAATTACAACCCTTCTTTAATAGACAAAACTCCTAAATCAAAAATATGAAACTTACTAAATCTACGACTCAATTCCTAAGAGAATAATATAAAATCTGAATGTTAAAAGATTAAAATATAAGATACTAATCAAAGAATACCCAACAATATATTAATTAAGCATTCAATTTTTTTTGAAATGTTGTTGTGAATGAACGTTTGCACATGAATTTCATCATTAAAAAATAGGATGTTGTCGTGAAGGACTACTTGTGCACGAAGTTCATTATCGAAGTACACGTCGTGGAAGAGGATAATTTATAGTTTAAAGGTTAGACTAGACGTAGAAGATTGAATTTAGATCAAATGGGTTCGTACTTTTAAGAGAATACCTATGAAACAAAACCTAACAGAGTAGTATTGGGGTATATTTGCTTGATGTGTGTAGATTTTATGCTAATGTCGAATTAGCAGAATCTGCAATTAAAACAGCTTATTGAATTAGAATCCTCCAACGAAGATAACAATGCTCTCATGTCAAATATCTAGAAAGCAAATGTCCAACGAAACAAAATTTATAGGATGACGTTCATGAAGAATACAAATTTTTGAAGACCTATTTTTATGGTTAATATTACATATATTTGTTTAATTGATATTGAGTTGAGGGTAAATATGTCAATCGAATAGAGAAGGGAGAAGGTGACGAGATTTACGGAGAATAAGATATTAATTTAAGAGAGAGGAGGAAACAGTTGTAAAAGGCTGCGGTTTTATTTTGGTTTTGTGGGGAATGGGGGTTTAGAGCGTCTCCTAAAGTACCTCACTCAGTTAGTTTTTGAGGTGCCATATATGATTTTCGTTCTCTAACGGTACCTCACTCATTTGATTTTTCTCCTCAAAAAGTAAGGTTGCTTTCCAAGGTGCAACCTTGCTTTTTACATCCTGATCGGGCACCCAAGTGTTGGGCGTCTGTTTGTTTTCTAATCGGGCGTGCCCAATTGTTTTAAAAAGTAATAATAATTAAATCGGGTGTCTGTTAAAAAAACTAACTGAGGTACTTTAGGAGCTCTTACTTGCGTGCTACTTCACACATCACTGTGAAACACATACGAATTCGCGCGTAACTATCACGTGCAAGACATCTGCTCACTCCAAATAGTTTTAACCAATTAAACACAACAAAAGCAGAAAGAGGGAAAGAAAGAGAAGAAGATGGCTGCTCTATCACCAGTGTCATCTCTTCGGCACACTCCAAACTCAGCTTCTCGTCTCCTCTATCTCTACACAAAACGAAACCCTAATAAAACCCCTCTCTACTATGACTACACCAATTTCAAATCCCTCTCAAACCCTCTAATTTTCCCGCCAATTCTCCCCTTCAACCCTCCTCTCCCCCTCAATTTCTCTACCTCTCGATCGACATTCACCACTTCTAACCAGAGGTGTTATTGTAGTGCTGTATCTGGAGCGTTGTCGAGTAACGAGACGGTCAAGAGGGCAAAGTTTGAGACGGGGGAGGGGGTTCGGAATTTTAGGAAGCGGGCGAGGATTGGGGATGTAAAGGGTGGTCCGGATGAAGGGGTGGGTCGATTGGGGGAGGAGTTGGTTGTGAAGGGGTGGGTTAGAACGGTTAGAGCGCAGAGCAGTGTTACGTTTCTTGAGGTATTATATACTGTTTTGAGTAGTTACATTGATAATGTAGTTTGAGAAAGAACTAATCTTTGGAATTTTCCTATGTGGAAAGCGAAAAAGATCACCTTTTAATTGCTTCAATGAAGATTTTTTTTGTTAAAGACTGGTTCTTTGAGTATAATTGATTCGTTTAGTACATTAAGAACGAATTGTAGTGGAGGTTTCTTACTATTTGAAAGATTTTGGAATTCCAGGTTAATGATGGTTCGTGCCTTTCGAACATGCAATGCGTGATAAACTCAGATGCTGAAGGATATGATCAGGTATTGTTTACATGCGACTTATTTTGCGATATGAAAAATGATATGGTCATGTTTTATTGAAGCATGGTTAATTTATAATTGGATATTTCAAGGTGCTTAGTTTGGTTTATTAAAGAGCAAGTGTTGTATTTTTGTTTGTTATTTCTTTAAGTTTTGATTCATTCACTCTTTACTTTGTTCTCAGCGGTCATATAGATTTTTGCTGGATCGATTGAATAACTTTTGTTCTAACTGATGTCAGTCTACAGTTATGGACTTGTAGTACATATACCATTGCGAGTGAGATATTCTTAGGTGAAATATGACCCGTTAGAATTGGTAGTGCAAAGTATTATAATTTTAAAAAGAAAACAGTTTTGGACTAAGTGGAGGTTAATTTTTGACTGAAATGAATCGCCAAACATGGCACATCCTTTTCTTTTTTATTTCCAAGCACCCGTGCCATTACCATTTAGGACGCTAAGTTAGATTTTCATTGATGAAAATAGAAGTTACAAGTAGTAAAAAGGACGTTGACAAGTAGCAACGCTATCCTTACCTACACACATAGGTAAATATGCAAGCTATATGTCGGAATTACTAAAAGTAAAACAGAAAGCTATCATACTACTGCACAAAGCCATAACTTCCAAACGACATCCCAAATTATTTAGGGAATTTTTGTTGTGAAAGACCATTTCCACAGTAAGTCTAGTAGTAGACCTGCTCATAGCCAAGGAGGACATTCCTTTATTCGTTTTCAAATTGAATCCTTTCTTGGTCTTAAAAATTTATCCGGAATTGTATACCTCAGCTTCAACTTCATCTACCGAATTATTTATCTAGTTTATCGAAGACAAGTTTTTTGTAGTAGCACTATCTGAACTAATATCTTCAATACTTTTGGTGAAGTCACGGGGTCATCTACGACAGTCGTTCTCCACGTCGTAGGGTCTCTTTCTAAATTAAGATTTAATTTAATGTTTTGTTTATTTATTTAATTAGGAGATAATCTTCACTAGCTTATTTATAGGAGAGAATTATCCTTTATAAGGGTGATTGGAGTTAGGGTTTTATTCACTGAGTTTGCCAGAAAAGGCTTAGCCTTGTAGAAAGAGATTTAGTGAGATCTAATATTGAGATTTGCAGAGAGAACTTTTAGAAAGATTAATAAAAGAGATTTTATTTCAATTATCGTTTAATGGCTTTCGCAACAATTAGTTTTAATTAAATTTGGTATCAAGAGCAAGGTTGTTTCTTTGGGGATTTTTTTTACACAAGGTGGAGAAGATTTACGTGAGAATCAATCAAAAGATGGACACAATGTTTTTCCTATTGCGTGCCTTTGTAAGTTTCGATGGTAACGGAAGATTTGCCGATGTCATTGATGATGAACCTGAAGAAGAGGGAGAAATTGGATTCGAAGTAGTAGGATCGCCGAAAAACGGCGATACAAACCAAGAGTTGCCGCAGGGTTTGCATGACGAAGCCATAAAGAACGGGTATATGTATGGCTGAATTCCGAGGGTTTGCAAATCGAAGAGAGGGACCGACTCGAGTCGCCGAGAGCTCAAGGGAGAAAATCTTCAGTGTGTAAGCAAATTTCGATCAATGGAATACCCGAAATCAGACCTAAAGTCGTCGGGGAAGGTTGTGGATGTACCCGGTTGCCGAGCAAAGTTAGAGATCACCAACAGTCGCCGAAAAATGCAATCGTTGGATCACGGAGATTGGTAAAAAGGCGAGATTTTTCTCGCAATTGGAACACAACGGAGTTGTCAAATCTGAGTTTAGAACCATTGGGGAAGGTTGCCTAGTTGTTAGGAGGCCAAAAAAGGGCAAATTTGGTTGTTGTTGTTGGTTATGCAGGGAATAGTTGGAGAAGATGAAGTTATTAAGTACCTGAAACTCACAAGGGCTGGGCATGTGGAAAGCATAAGGCATGGCACGAACAGTGGTACACAAGGCACTGAGTCAGGCATGCTATTATTTATAAGTAACACACTTCATAACTTGTTAAAAGAAAAGGATAGATGTATAAGAGGCACGGGCACGGGCACCAGTGGCACCTGGTAGGGTATGCCTTTAAATAGAACATGTGCGCCTCATGTGTTGCCCTCTTTAAAACCAAATCATATGGCAAATTATCTTGGGCAGACTCCTTATAAGTTGTTTCATATGGCAGGTTACGCCAGACAGCCCAACAACACACCACAAAGCAAAGAAAAGCGTGGAGGGGCATCTCGAGATCGCGAGAAGGTTAGTGATCCATTTTGGGATGAGTTTAACGAACATTCTCGTACAAAGATAAATTAATTTTTATGCACTCAAGACAACGTAACGTACTGGGTTTTTGGCCGAGTGTCTTTATTCAGTTGCAGAGTCAGCGGCTACGGCAAGTACTATGGAAGGATTCAGACCCGTCTTATCCTCAAGGCTACTCCTCTCAAGTTCAAAATTTGTGGTTGAATTTTTTCGCAGCAGGGGAGAGTTGATAGGTCATGGGGTCATCTACGACAGTCGATTTCCACATCGCCTCTCTAAATTAAAATTTAATTTAATGTTTTGTTTATTTATTTAATTAGGAAATAATCTCCACTAGCTTATTTATAGGAGAGAATTATCTTTTATAAGGGTGATTGGAGTTAGGGTTTTATTCACTGTGAGTTTGCCAGAAAAGGCTTAGCCTTATAGAGAGAGATTTAGTGAGATCTCAGAGTGAGATTTGTAGAGAGAACTTTTAGAGAGATTAATAAAAGAGAGAGTTTATTTCAATTATTGTTTAATGGCTTCTGCAACAATTAGTTTTTATTAGAACCAATAGTACCCTTGTTAGAAATCAATCTCCCTTCAAAGTTTTTCTTCATTATCCAAATCATTCACCTTAGGTCCCTTAACAACAAAAGTAGACAAATTAGCATCATCGTAAGCTACACAAGATTTCAGTTCAGACGTTCCATCAAGTAGTTGTGCTGCACCATTCGTAAAATCAATGGGAACCAAAACTCCCTCCTTCACTATATTTTCTCCTACTTTAATATCATCAGTTCTTTGATCAACTAAATTGCCCTTCCTAGTCTTCAAACGCCAGCTTTTCTTCTCAATTGCATCTCATCAGCCCAAGATAAAAGTGAATCTGTTTGAGTAATCATATCTAAAGTTGCATCGGGTACTATAGCCTTATCACTAAAATGGAGAACCACATCAGTTACTTCTTCAACGACATTACCGAAGCATATGCTCGAAGTGATCTAGGATTTTCATTGGTAATGTCACAATGATCACCAGAGGACTTGGAATACTCACCAATTTGAACAAACAATTTGTTGAACACCCTCTCAAAAAGTTTTTTTTTTCTTCTTTTATCAATCTCCACCTTCTCACTCCCAATAACACTCTTCATATTCTCTTGTTTTTCATCAATATGATTCACGACCATCTGCATAACTCTGCATTCCCACTAGCTTGCAATGATTACATAATTTAGGGTACTTTGGTGACTTGAAACGATTACCGAGAATCATAACCCTCACTCGCCATCAATATATTCTTAGGAATTGGAATTGAGAAATCAATATCAATCAATAGACTTGCAAAAATGAAAAAAAGAAACCCTAGTTCTTCTGGTCAAGTGTACTTTAATCGACTTGACGCCAAGAGCTCAATACATCGTAAGAAGTATTTCTTTATGTAACATTTCAATTCAAACCCTAGAAATCTCATCCAAATTAGAGCATTCGTCTAGTGATTTATCCTTGGCCCATGGAGACAATTTGAGGAATTGCTTATTGAAAATCCAAGGACCCCCCAGACTGCACAAGGCGCAGATCATCTTCCAAATTGAATTTAATAAAAAAATAACTTTTGCCCATGGGAATAAATCTATACATACCCTGATACCCCCGAGTTTCCAAATTGTTTTGGACAACTTAATTTTTTTGTTTAACTACGTCTGTAATTCCAAACGCCCAACCAAACATGAATCATGAATCAGTGAAGTATAACCCTTTTTCCAGGCAAAGTTAGCGCAAAGAATCTTCCTAGTAATAGAAGAACGGAGACTGTGATGATTGTTTCCTTGCAGTTTCAGTATAAGAAGGTTCTGATGTTTTGTGAACCCCATTATAAATTTACCAACTTTCCCTTTACCTTTCTCCATCAAATTCAATAAATTCCTTATTTTTGGAAGGCGAGCCCGTTTTGGAAATCAGTAACTCAAAGCTACGTAGAGTGAGTAAATTGTTTTCTGTACGGAAGGATAATGTTTCTTCCATCATATTCATTATCATGTATAATTTCCTATTTAGAAAAGAAAAGTGTCATGTTTAACTACATACGCCATCAAGTTCATTTTTCACAATGCCCTAGAATATGTAAAATCAATAAGTAAATTAGCAATACTTGGAATTAGTAAAAGTTAAGTTCCTCATGATTGCAAAGATAAAAAGAAGAACTAGTTCGCAAAATTGGATTAACAATGTGTTTCTTAAACAAAATGTTTATAAAAGAGATAAGCGACATACATGTTCAAAACTTAAATCCGAGTACAACATAGACCATATTAAAATGTAAAGCTCTACTCCATAAGTATGGATGTTTCATTTGGCTGCTACTATGTTGTAAACTTGTAATCTTTAGTAGGGCTGTACACGGGTCGGGTTGGCCCGGGTTTAAGGCTAAATCGGATCCGGCCCGGAGAACTCGGGTTCCCACTTTCCAAACCCGAACCCGAACCGACCATACCCAAAACCCGAACCAAAACCGAACCGGTATAGTCCGGTCGGGTCGGTTTCGTGGCTCGGGTTTGGTTTCATTGTACTAAGTTTGTAGGATCAAAAACGCCATTTTCACTCAACTTGAAAGAGAGAGAGAGAGAGAAAATGGAAGATGGAGGAGTTAGGTCAGGAGGAGAGTTGCAGTGTCAATGTGTGGGGAAACTAGAGATCGAAACACCCAAACCAGTTGGATTCCTTTGTGGAACTCTTCCTGTTCCAACAGACAAAGCTTTCCACCATGAAAACTCTTCTCTCATCCCCTCTTCTTCACCTCAAACATAACCCCAATCTCTCCATCTTTCAATCCCTTTGTTTTTTTTAGGAACCCCATCAAGCAACCCCACAACAAGTAACCCCACAAAGCATTCACTCTTAAGTCCATCAATCACTCCCATCAAGCAACCCCACAACAAGCAGCTCCAAGACTAATAATTCCCGCACCACCTACCGAAAGTACAAACAGAAGCATGCAGACTCATAAAGCTTCCAAAGGTAGGCCCACATCAGTAGCACGCAACCCCAACACGAGAAGAAAAGAAACCATAAAACTTTCAAACGGCAGACCCACATCAACACTACGCAAAGAAGCTAGGCAAGCAGAGAAAGACTTCAGCTAGCAGCTTCAATCCCTTTGTTTGTTGTGAAGTTTTACTTAACCCCTAATCTTTAGTATGTCGTTTCATTTGTTTGCTTTTATCAGTTTGTTAAGTACCATGAAAGTCGACAATGGTGAATGCCTTTTTCATTATTAGATAATTTGCTAGTTCTTTCTGCAGCCAATAAAAGAGGGTTAAAGTGAATGCGGAATTAATAATCAAAATAGTAACCAACAAAAAAGTTTCAATATATTTTGAACTTGGAAGAACATAATTTAATGTTACAAGACAACATAGTCTTTATTCATAAATCAAAGTAAGAATCGAAACACTACATACTATCATAATTATAAATTCGTAAAGATTTGGCCTACAAAAAATAATTGATATGAATCATATAACTTGGTGATTATACATAAAAATAAGTTTTTAAAACTAGGGTTCAAACTTCCAAAGCAACAAAGCTAAAACACCAAAAAGAATAAGTTATCTATAAAATTGTAACATATTACACAATGGTTAATAAGTACATAATAGTACATACAATGATATGAACATATTTACTTAGATCGAATATCATTGTAAGATTTGCGAAACCACCAATAACTACCATGAGGTCATTGACCAAAATTTATTAATGTTTAAAATAAAATAGTTTTGCCTATTAAAATCAACTTTGAGGAAGTCTCCAATTCAAAAGGATACTCTAACTATTTTACCAAAAGCTTTTACCAGCCAATGACCACAGACCACAGTTGATGCATTTTATTCAGTACAGATGAAGTCACAAATTTTACAAAATAAAGTTTCAATATAAGTTAACATGTTTTAATCAACATTTAGCTTAAACCCCTACTCTTACTTGGACCATTCAAATTTTAAATTCGTAAAATAGTAATTATCTTGTGTGATGGGTATTTTTGGCCTTGTCGATGAACAAAATCAGAGGAGTAATGTCATTTACCCAACATTGTTAAGAATTTTTTAATCAATATATATATATATATTTTAAGAAGGAAGCTGGGGTTAGGCCTGACCCCCATCAGCAAGTATCATTTCATTCAAATTTATACATACAAGGAAATAAATCTTTGGAATCTACATTACAAATGATTCCTAATTCCAAATGAAATTAGCAAGGAAAAAGTACATATAAATATGTACAGTATGAAACTAAGAATCTAGCAACATTGTTTTGAGAGTTCAACCTATTTCTAAATGTAATTTTCTTCATCCTCTTTTTCATTTTATCAATTTCTCTATAAACTTTCATCTGCCTCCAATTTGAAGTCCAATCAGCCTTCAGAGAGTTGACAATATTTTGACATTTAGTTGTGACTTCTATGCCATCCCAGCCTAGATTACAAGCCAGGTTAAGCCCATACAGTACTGTGTCAGGGATCAAAAGATTATTTCCAACTCCCTCATTTGAAATAGATCTGTATGCTAATATAGGAATCCCATTTTGAAGCCTGAAAATGCCCCCAAAAGCTTTCATTTGCTTTCATAAGCTGTATCCAGAATCAAAGAATTTTCTGAGATGCCATCCCACTCTATACTTGTAGGTACTTTAGGCTGTTTTATTCTTGGATTAGGCCCCATTCTTGAATTACATGGTCTTGATTAGAAGACCAGAAAATATGATTTGAAGCTTGAGCTTTTTGACTGACTGCATTTCTTATCTTTTACAAAACCTCCCCTTTAGTAGAACTTTCTTGCTTGAACTGCCTCTTATTCCTTTCTTCCCATAAATAGTACACAAAAGCATTAAATGAAGCTTTCTAAATCATTTTTATATCTGGATCAATAGAGGTGCTAATCACAAAATGGATCTCCTCATCCCACCCTCTGTCCTGCTTTGTAATACCAAGACTCTGGAGAATACTTGACCATATACAATTTGAAAAATGACATTCAAGAGAGCATTATTTTGGAATAACTGTATTTTTGAAGAATAGGTTGTCCGTCAAGCCATGGATCATGCCAAAAAGATGAGGTATTACCATTTCCAATTAGATATTTACAGTTTCTCATCATAAAATTTCTTCCCTTAAGCATGGATCTGATCCCCCATGAACAATCATCAGTAATTTTAAGAGTCCAAAAGGAGCACTTCTTGAAATACTTATCTCTTTTCCATATAGTCTACATATTTTCTTTACCTGTAACAAGATGCCAAACTGTTCTTGAAATTACAGCAGAAGAGAAATCTTTCAGACTTTTTAGACCTAATCCACCTTCCTTTTTAGGAGTGCACACATCACTCCAAGCAACACTGGATATAACCCTGGAATATGTACACCCTGCCCAGAGGAAGTCTCTAAAAAATGCCATCAATTTGATTGATAACAGACTTAGGGAGTCCAAAATACTCTATCCAGCACACAGAGAAAGATTGAAGCACACTCTTTATCAGCTCTAATCTGCCCCCAAAGGATAAGAATTTATGCTTCCAATTCAACATTCTTCTGTAATTTGCTTATCAAGAGGAGACAATCATGCTCAGAAAGCTTTGAAGAAAGTAATGGTAACCCAAGATATCTCACAGGTAGACTTTCTTCTTTGAATTGCAAAATATTACAGATTGAATCTCTGATATCCCTCTGAGTAGAACCAGTGAAGATGATAGAACTTTTTGAAACATTTGTACTCAGCCCAAACCCTTCTTTAAATTCTTTTTTAAATTGATGCAGGATCTCATTACTAACTGTTGCAGCCTATATATTAGCTTTGAGATAAATTAATAGATCATCAGCAAATAGGAGGTGTGAAAATTTGAGATTCTTACAACTAGGGAACACTTGTAGCCTCCCTTCACTTTTAGCTTTGTTAAACATCTCAGTTAATGGCTGCATTGCTATAGTGAAAATGTAAGGGGACAATTGGTCCCCTTGCCTAACCCTTCTACTGCTAGAAAAGAAGCCCATAATCTCCCCATTTACATCTATCTTAAACTTGGCAGTATAAACATAGCTTCACCCACTTCACAAACTTTAAGGAAAGCCCATCTTAATCATCTCCTCAAACAAATAATTCCAGTTAACTAATAATTCCAGTTAACTGAGTCAAAAACTTTGTGAACATCCACTTTCAGAATCATCTTGTTTGTTCCTCCTTTCCTTTCAAAACCTCTAGCCAGCTCGTGTTAAGAGAATATTATCTTGTATGAACCTACCTTTGATAAAGGCTGATTGGCAAGGATCAATAACCTTATCAAAATATTTTTTCATTCTTGGAGCCATCAATTTGGTTATACACTTGCATAGAACATTGCAAAGTGAAATGGGCCTAAAATCAACAAAACTTTTTGGGTTGGGGATTTTAGGTAAAAGCTTCAATATAGTAATGTTCACCTCTCCCAAAAGCTTTTGCTGTCTGAAAAACTTTGGATAACTTTGATTACCTTATTGCCCACAATATCCCAGCCCTTTTATAGAAGAGAACATTAAACCCATCTATTCCTGGAGGCTTGTCATCATTCTTTCCCAAAACCATAGTTTTGATTTCTTCAGTTGTGAATTTTTTAGTTAACTCTTTTGCTTGATCAAAAGTGATTTAATTTGAGATATTAAAAGGGTATACCAACATCAGAGTTTTGTTCAGAAAACAACTTTGAGTAGAAAGAAACAACTTTATTTTGAATCAACTCTGGACTATCAACAATAATTATGAAAGTATTTGATTCATAACAACCCTCTCCTTAAACATAATTATGAAAGTATTTTGAGTTTGAATCCCCCAGAGACAGTCAATCCTTTCTTGATCTATGTCTTAGTGCCATTTCTTCATGGTACAGAAGATTATTTAAAATAGCTCTTTGCTACTTCTCCAGATTGATTAACTCCTTACTAGCACTATCTTTACTAACCATTTTACCCTGAACATCTTGTAAACTCTTCCTCGCATCTTCTATCCTTTTTATTAGTCTTAACCATACACATCTTTGGACCAGGGTTTTAGAGCATTCCTTAGAATCTTCAATTTTTGAATTACAACATACATAGGAGTTCCTTGGAGATGTTGATCCCAAATTGACTTCACAAAGGATTTGAAATAAAGATGTAAAGTCCATTCATTTGTGACCTAAAAGGAGCCCTTTTTCTTCTCCTTGCTTCTATCATAGTGATACACATAGGAGCACGATTTGATATTCCAAAATTTTGAAAATTCACCTCTGCCAAAGAAAATGTATCAAACCATAAGTCATTTATTAGAGATTTGTCTAATTTAGAGAAAATTTTGGTTTTAGGCCCTTGATAGTTTGTCCAGGAATACTGCATGCCATACCACTTCATATCTCTCAAACTCAGCAAATTCATACACTCTCTAAGTAGAGATAAACTAGTATACCGCAAAACGGTGTGGACCGACTTAACGTTTTGTTTAGTTTACTAAACTAATGTAATCTGAAGTCAAATTTTCTATATGTAGAGCAAATGTTAGATTTTGTTCACCAATTGAAATCGTAGTAGTGAAAAATGAAAGATGCATGAAGTTATGCAGGGATGAAAGAGAGTGTTTATCGTAAGGAGAAGAGATTGTCGGTGCAGAAACCTTTTAATGAGATTAAAGAGAAATAAAGAGTTTAAAAGTTTGGTAGAGATAGTAAGCGAGATTAGAGTAGATTGTGTAGAGATGAGAAAGTGAGGAAAGAGAGAGAAAGAGAGAGTTTATAGTATAGAAAGAGAGACATTAGGGGAGATTGGCATAGAGAAATAGAGAGTTTAGGGGAAAGACGTTTATAAAGAGAGCAGTAGTTATTGAAGTGGGTTGAGGTGTGCAAAAGAGAAGGGAGGGATTTAAGGAGTAATTTGGGGAACAAAAAGAGAAGTTTAAATTGGGTAGGTTCCTAAATGACAATAACCTTCTAAAAGTATTATGGTTGTTTGGGAAGAAAATTAAAGTAAATTAGCTAAAGTAAAAAGGATACTATTGTTTTTGAAAACACTTCAGTCAATACTCATAACCAAGTCTGATCAGAATCAAGAAGCAAATTCCCACCTTTCTTGTTATCAGCATAAGCCATTGAGTTAAAGTCACCTGAGAGCAACCATGGAATATTAACTCCATTGGCTAGCTGAACTAGATGATCCCAAAGAAAAATCCTCTCCACTGAACTATTTGAAACATATATGAGAGTCATCAGAAATACAATTGAGGACTCTAATATTATAACTCTTGACATGTATAAACTGCTTAGTCAACTCTATAAGCTCAACCTCATAAACCTTCATATCCCAAAGCATGATCCTTCCATTTTGGGGCATTCTCTAGATTATTGATAGTCCCCCAAGAAGCTGCAATGTTCATTTTTATCTTCTCAAAGTTTATATCTTTCACCTTAGTTTCAGTCGATCCTAACATTGATATATGCTGTGTTTTGATCTTTGTCTGGACTTCTTTTTGCAACTGTATTCTATTTAAGCCCCTCACATTCCAAACTAAAATCTTAGACATCAATAACATTTGTTTTTTTCTTACTCAATTACTTATTCTTAGCCTTTCCTTTTTCTCAATTTGTTTCAACTTCTTCTTTGCACTCTTTCTCCGGTGTCTTGTAAGAAAAGTATCCCCAGCATGAGAGTTTAGTTTATCTATATTCAGAGTTGGACTAGTAGTATTCCTGCTTATTGGAGTACTAGGAGGACTATAAGTACCTGGTGTATCAGGAGATTTTGGAACATTATCCTCGGGCCTTTTGGATGTGGATGCCCCCTGCTTCTCTTTATCTGCTCTTATTTGTGTTTGTTTTTTTGAACTTTTGGATCTATAAGTCTCCCAGCCCTCTTCATGATCTTGTGTGGTTCCCTTTACCTTGTTAGAAGATTCAGTTCTATCCATTGGTCGTTCCTCCCCTTCAGCATTTGTTTTTTCGTTATCAGAATTTATGGCCTCTTTAACATGATCTGGTTGATTGCCTTTTTTTTGCCAAACTTGAGTTGTTTTAGTAGGTTGGGCTGTTACTTTTTTCCTTCCTCTTCTCATATCTATTGGAGTAATGTCCAAAGGTTGTACAATACTCACATTTGGAGGGTTTCCTGGGGTATTTTACCAATACTTTCACCAACACACCATCCCCTCTATCCACGAGAATAGAATCTGGAAAAGTATGATTAGGGGTAATTTCAACACAGATCTTTGCAAAAGACATTCTAGCTTTAGATTCTGTAGCATAATCCAAACAAACATGATTTCCTATAACACTGGCAATATATCCCAGTGCTTTTGCAGACCAGTAGTTCTTAGGAATGCTAGTAAATTTGACTAAAATAGGAACTGTCTTGATTTCACTAACATCTATAGAGCTATAAGGATTCCACTTCTGAACAACAAAATACTTTCCTGCCAAATGCCATGGTCCTCCTTCTAGCACTTTATCCCTTTTTGCTAAATCACCATATGTGAATAAGTAAATTGAATTCTGAGCTGAAATTGTGAGAGGACCTCTTACACCCCAAAGTTCTCTAACTCTGTCTCTCACCATATAGAATGGGATTCCAAAACCAACAAAGTAACCTGTGTGACAGATCCTTTTCATTGAAGAATGCCTTCTTCTAGTATTTCCTGAGGACACTTTATCACAAATTTTCCCTTATCCATGTTGAAACTAGGCTCATGGTACTCTAGCTTTTCTGTACCTTTTAAAGCATAAGAACCCCTTACAATGGAAGCATAATTGACATTGTTGTTGTTGACTCTTTGACCACCGGATATAACCATTTCTGTTACCTTAGTATCAACAGTAGCAACTGAAGCTGTCTTCTCTACAATGGGTGTTTGTTTTCTAGCACTAGTATAAGTTGGAGTCGCCATTAGAGATCGAGGTACACCTTCTAATTGATTTGGTTCTGATTGAATTCTGATCCAACTCTGTTATTGTTGTTATGCAGATGAGCTTGATCACCTGTACTTGAATCCCCCATTAGAACACCAGTTTGATCACCAGCTTGATCCCTTCCAATCGAAACCTTCAAAATCGATGTCTCTTATGATAATGTTGAGCAATTTTGGACCAATTTTTTCCCCCTTAATGGCATATAAGACTCGTTCGATAAATGATATTTTCCTTTAATCAATATTTCATTTTCTCGAGGTAGTAATATGTTTGTTGTTTCCTTATCTACAATGAATGATTTCATCGGGTATCTCACGATTATTATAGCCTCCCAGGCAATTGATTTTAACTACAATACTGTATAGACTTGATTTCTATATACTCGAAACTGATTAATATGGATTATATATAAACAACCCAATTTTAACCCCTTTTCAACAATAACAAAGAGCTTTGGTGTGAGAGATTAACTGAATTGAATCCCGAAAAGGAAGTAAAGTTGATGCGAGAATCACCCCAATTAACAACCCCGGCCTTCATTAAATTATTTCACTTCTAAAACCATATATAAATATAAGGCTGAGCAAATATCCGAAGGAACCGAAAAATGGTTCGGTTTTTAATGGCTTGGTTTGTTTTCGGTTTTCGATAAACGGAATCGAAGAGTTTTGGTTTCGGTTCCTCAACATCAAAAACCGAATGAATCCGAACCGACCCAAGAGATCCTAAAGTAAAGGATAAAGTTGTAAAAACCCATATTTATCTTCTCTTTCTCTGTGTACGAAATAGACCTAACTCCCATAGTTAATGTTTGAATATCTCTCTGTCTCTCACTTCACACTTGAGACCATGGTTCTTGACAACAACTACCTCACAAAGCAAAGAAGATGTATGGCTATATCCAACTCACACACACTCTCTCTTTCTCAGCAAGGGATTCGAGGCTCTTAACTAAGTTTCAATGTTTGTTTGATTGAATTTTTGCTGGAATTATGCCTAATTTAATCTGATTAACCAATCAACTAAACCCTATACTTGAGTTATCAAAGATTAAACCATTTATTTGCATCTTATAAATCCATGGTTTAATGGTTTTTCATTTTCTATGAATGAGCAAGCTTAAACTAGAGCAACAAGAGGTATGCAGCTCTGCAATTCGAGATCATGAATTCAGTTTTGAAGTTATTAAGATTTTAATAGAGTTCGCAATGGGTAGGAAACTTTTTTTTTGCGATACACCACTTCGGTTTCGGTTCCAGTTTCATCGCTTTTTATCGGTTTGGTTTTGGTGCGGTTTTGTGGTAGGTTCGGTTCGGTTTCAGTTTTTCTTTTAGGCCCAAACCGGCCCATGCTCAACCCTATATAGATACAAAAAATCATGGCAATCGAATTCGATTATCGGACCACAAAAATTGAATTGCCCGAAAACTCAACAATCAAGCCAATTAAATAGATTGATCAAATCAAAGCCACAACAATCGAGTAAGTTTAGCCCAATTAGACCCTTAACTTTATCAGGGTTAGTAACTCATTCAAAAACCATTGCAATAACTCAATCAATAACACAAAATCACATACAATCAGAGAGCGAAGACCGAGAGAGAGATTAACTGACTTGGCGCTGTTCTTGAGTTGCAGCAATAGAGGGGAGAAAGAAAATAGGACTAGGGAAGAACAAACTTCTAGGCAAGAGAGGGGTTTATGAATTGGGTTTTCAAGTAGGGTGTCTTTTTTAGTGTTATTTGAGGCTTTTGGTCGAAGAGTTGCATGTAAGTTTGTTACGACTTCTCACTTCTTGAGTTGTTACTCATCAATGCTTGTTCATTCAACCTGCAAAATGTTGTACGCAAAGTCAAGTAGAGTTTTATGGTATTTTGTCAGATGGTAGACACACGAAAGAACTGTCGTTAAAAAAAAGGGTATTAACGTAAAATAAAATTAGACATTAGGCGCATATTTGTAAAATTGCCCAATGACCAACCAAACCAAAACGGTTACTGGAAGCATCAACCACTTAATAGTATAGTTAAATGCGTAACCACTTGGCTTATTTCATTATATATCCATTTATTCCCATGAGTTTTTTATGTGTACATTGTATAACCATATCTCCTAATGTTTTCACGTCTCTTTTAGGGCGTACATTCTCCTCACCAAATGTCCTGGTTGTGCTTTTAGGTGGAATCTGGTTTCATCGCAACTGGTGCATCTGTGTGGGTAGAGGGGACTTTAGTGGCTAGTCAAGGGTCCAAGCAGAAAGTTGAACTGAAGGCGGCAAAAGTTATCACTGTAAGAATTTCTGACATTGTGTTTGTTATGTACTAGACATTTTGGATACTCGCTGTTCTTACTTTTTTTTAATGAAAGGAAGGTGGAACTATATTTGCATCTGTTGCAACTTCCAAGTGATAAAACCAAGTTAGTGCATTCCTTACATTTTTGCATAAAAGATGTAGTTTGCACACTGCGGTTTTCGTTTATGCAAGCAGAAAAGCAAGATTATTTAGGACCTTTTTTCCTCTTCAAATGAATTGACTTACATTATTGGAGACACATTTTTGGAAGGTAAGCTGGGGGTGCAAAGACCCCCCGTGGATAAAAATAATAATATGTACAAGGTGGGACAACCCCCCAACCACAAGAAAACAAAAGCAAAAATGCAAGTACAAGAGAGCAAATAGGATACTGATGAACTCTAGCATCTTCATGAACTATAGTCTTCAACTCATAACAAAAGTCCAAGGTCAATCTCAAAATGACCAAAAGGACCAGGTCTAGTCAACAGGTCAGCTGCCCTATTAGTTTCTCAAAACGGATGAAAGACTTCACAAAGAACAAAACCAGGCATTAATATCTCTCTCTCAACAGTCTTCTAACCCTCCAATTAGGAGCTTCAACTCCTTTGATCAGATTCAGAACAGCTTAGGAATATGTACATATATGAATCTTATCAAAATTATGATTGATTGCTAATTTTAGCCCCATAAGCACAGTTTGCAGTTCATGAGTCACAACAGAGATAGGAGCAGCATGCTCAGTGGCAGCAATAGGTTTCCCTTCCCAGTCCCTAATAATAGCCCCACATCCTCCTGTAGTAGATAAAGATCCATCTGTGTTTAAAACATAGCAGTTCTGAGGAGGCTTGATCCATTTACATGTAACAGGTTTGGAATTAATCCACTGAGCATTTAAGTTCCAGGCTTCAACAGTGTTCATTGCACTTTGTTCAATATGCATCTTTAGATTGCCTGCTTGCAGCTTGAATCTAACATCATTCTTGATCCTGTCCAATGTCAGAGCTGGAGTAGAGTGGAGGCTATTAAACAGTCTCTCATTTCTCTTCTTCCAAATATTATACACAAAGGCATTGAAACACATCTTTCTGGATGTACCTGTTATACCTGGCCCTTTTAGGTGGAGCTCACACCAGAAAGTCTCAGCTTGCCACCCTAAGACTTGTCTGTTGAAACCCATGGTCTTCAGCAGCTCACCCCATATAGATCTTGAGTAGGGATACTCAAACAGCAAGTGTTCCTTAGACTCCTCAAGACCTCAACATTTCAGCAAAGTGAACATTTAGATATTGAGACAATTCCTCAACTTTACAATCTTGTTTTGAGTCTTTAACCTCTTGTGGAAAGCCAGCCAGCATATAAAACTGTGCTTGGGAAAGTTTCCTGGAAGCCAATCCAAGCTAGACTAACTAACTTTATCCTTAGTAGTCCTCATGGATTATAAGTATCTTTAAGGTTATAATTACCTTTTGAAGAAATTGGCCACACAATTTCATCTTTAACTTCTTGGAGAGGCCCAATATCATGGATACTTTCCCAAAGTCCAGGTCATAGACAGAATTAGTGGAAATAATCCAATTGTTGCTCTGAATACTCACCTTAGCATCAAGATCAAGGGTGGAGTCATAAAGATATTGCTGAGGAAACTCATTTCTTAAAATCCCTAGAGACTGCCAGGGGTCCCTCTAAAAGTAAGTGTTTTGACCATTGCCAATAACATGAATTGCCATCTTTTTTGCTGCATCTCTCCCTTTAAGAATGTCCCTCCAAACCCGAGAGCTGCTTTGAGGAACTTTGAGCTCCCAGAAATTTCCTCCTCTTATCAAGTTATGTTGCATTCAATTAATCCCCAGATCTAAAAAAATGTCAATCCCCTTTAGATCATTTAGGGGTGAAGAGTAGATCCCTGAAAGTTTTGAAGAGTAATAATGACCCAAGCTGAATTAAGTCAGCCACTATCATATTGTCATTGACAAGATTATAATATGTGCCTGGTTTCTCATCTATGTACGAAGATCAAGAACTTAGAAAGACCCCTCCATTGTCTCTCGTGTTGCCGATAAGGTACACTGAGGATTGAGACATGGTCTCTCAAATGAAGCTGACAGCGAAAGCTTACATACAGAATTGTCTATTTCTCCTAATAATCATTGACTAACGACAGTAGGCAATTATCATTTGCCTCGAGGTTTTATTTCCAACCTCAATATGAGTTTCTTGGCACCTCAGAACCTATTATACTTCCAAGTTATTATTGTTGGTTCAAAAGCACCATCTTAGCTGAAACCTTCTCAAGGCTCTTAACAGATCACATCTGCCCAATCAAACCATTTTTGTGAGAATGTATTGCTAGGACAAACTCTTACTTTTCTATGACAAGCTAAACTCGGGGGTTCTTAATTTCGAGATTTTACTATGTATTACTATTTTTAGTCAGGTTCAATAGAAATCATTTTAGAGCGTAGAAGTAAAGGTGAAACATATCAAAGAGGTCTAAGTTCTTCAAACAAAAAGATAAAAAGAAAAATATAAGAACAATCCTGGGTATGGTGGTGGGGATGAGCAAAATCTTATTGTAATTTGCTTCATATGCTATTGTCGGATAGTCTATGTGGTAGGACTGTAGGAGTTCAACTGGAATCTTTAAGGGAAAATGATATTTATATTAGAGGTTTTCACTGTCAAATCTGCAAATGGTATTGAGTAAAATGGTAGATCTGAAGCTCAAGCATGGTAGAAGTTCTGGGCATCGTGTGGATGTTCCATCCCTGAACTGCATTTTATTTCTTCATTGAATTGAAGTGTTAACCTGCTCAAGAGGAAGTTAAGCGAAGTATATTGCTACTTCTTTTCATGTCAATGTGTACATGGTGCAAGTTGAGGTTAACGTTTTTTTCCCGCAAGTTTTCATGGATTACCTTGTTCATTATCTCCTGGTCTCTATTCTAACAGATTGGTCGGAGCGATCCTTCTTTTCCCATTCAAAAGAAAAGGGTGAGCAAGGAATTTTTGAGAACCAAAGCTCATCTTCGGCCTCGAACAAACACATTTGGCGCGGTATATTTCTTTATTTCGTCAATTGTGGTAAATTCACGAATGTCATGTTTTTATTTTTTATTTTTATAAATTATAGAAGTCTTGCTGTTATTGTTAGTTGCTTTGAATAAGAGATACTGCTAAGTTTTCTAATCATTATACGCGTTGTTCAAAAACTTGGACCGAATTTGACCAACTCGGCCGATCGTCTGAGTTTTTTCAAGTTGGATCAGAATGGCTCGGGTGATTTTGTAATAATAATTTTCAGCATCACCAGAAAATAAAATAATAATATTATTTTAAGTAAATTACATTTGATGTACAAAGTTGACTAGGTCCAACTCGGGATTGGCAGTGGGCCATCCGGGTCCCGAGTCCGAGTCCGAGAATTTGAATATGATTGTACATCTGTACTGCCATTCACGTCTTGCATTTTATGTTTTTTGAATGTTTGATGTCATCTTTATAAGGGAATGTTATTTTGAGATAAATCACGCGCAAAGCTAATTTCATAGTAACTGATGGCTACTTCTATTCTATCATATGTTCATCTCTTATTTATCCTTTTGTAGTCTTTCCACTCACGATTAATTGCTGTAACATCTTCGTCCCTGCCAATTGCAATTTATCACAATATTGCAATATTTTCTGGTTCCGAAAAGTTGACTTTATAATGGAACTCATGGAAGGTCTTATTTCCGACTAGTGAGATTTTTCTTTAACTTGATAGGAATATGCTGGCCCCATAAATTTCAGCACCGCACCTCTATGTCACCTCATAATTTATAGGGAGAGTCGAAGCAGTTGCCTCATTGTTGCTGTCAGTGTCACTGCTGCTAATGTGTACCAAAATCAAGTGATACATCAATATGTCACCAACTTTCTTCCAAAGCGACCTAGTTTGGTCTCTTTTGTAGGTTCAGATAAATCCTAGTCTGTTAGGATACTCATATCGTGATGGATGCTCCATTTAAACCATCAAGCAATACCCTCTTCCATGCACAAATCTTTGCTCAAAATAACCTCATGAGTTATTGCAATTGTGGGACCCATGAATGTAAGCAATTGGTTCTTCAATTACATGGTTTCTCTGAAGTTTTATAAAGTCTACAAATGTTCTTTCAAGCCAGTTTGGTTGAGGCCCAATCTCCAAAGTACACCATCTACAAATTGAGACATATAGATTGTCTATGATGTTTTTATGCATTCCAGTTTTGCACGTCTTGTTTGTTCGTTGGTTTTAGGTTTAATAAGGTATTTTTCTTTAGATGTATCATTTTAAGATATTGCATCTTTTATAGGTTTCCAAATCCTATACTCACTTATCAGTGGTCTTGGGCTTTCTGGGCCGAATTAAAAAAATGTTTTACTTGGTGTTTCCCCTCATTAGCTATACTTCGCATTAAGATCTCTATATAGACTATTCTATCTTGCAAAACATGCATACATGGTGTACATATTTGCTTTCGAGTTTATTGATAGGATCAGGCTCTCATGTTTACTCTTTCTGGTGAATAACATTCTTGTTTTAGGTTGCAAGAGTGAGAAATGCTTTGTCATACGCTACTCACAAGTTCTTTCAAGAAAATGGGTTTGTTTGGGTTTCGAGCCCAATCATTACTGCTTCAGATTGTGAAGGGGCGGGTGAACAGTTATGCGTGACTACTTTGGTACTTCCACTGTCCTCCTGTCATTTTATTTAATGTACTAGTGATAAATCATGTCTTCGACAGTCTTGTAAAATATATACGTTTTATGTGTGCCTAGCTCCACGTGGCTCAGACCCTCGACTAAGATCATATGTGCCCGTCTATGCACTCAATTATTCTCCAATTAACGGGTGTTTTGGCAAATTCTCAGATTTCTCATATCTAAATATCTCATATCCTGAAATATTCATGATCTAAGCAAATAAGAGAACAATGAAATCTAGTTGTGAAAATATGAGTCAAACAAAATTAGCAAAGAGTGGAAAACTTGTCCTCTGTAATGATTCTTTTACTGCACTATCTTTAAAGTGGATATACCAGGTATCAGATCAATATGGCGGAAAACCAAAATCACCACATGGAGGCATCCATCAGTATTTGTTGCATACACTGAAGGGATGGACTCCGTGCTACGAATTTGAAATTCTTCATCTTCAGAGGCTCAGGCTTTAAACACGAACTATGTAAAAAATCTCTGATTCTGGGAGAATCATGAAACTCGTAAGAAGAGCACTTAAAACAAACCTTAAACTTTGTTTTGATTAATGAGGTTTTCTTCATTTCTGCTAGTGTAGTGTCATATTCGTAATGCATCATCATTCATTATGATGTTTAAGGTAATCTCCTTAGGAGAACCTGATAGTGATTATTACATTTAATGACCCCAGTTGATCATCCCCCTTAGCTAATTTGTGCTCCTTACCCGACTTCAATAAGTCCACTAATGTGTCACCGGTGGTTTACCATTGCCTTTTCATTTGGCAGATTCCAAGTACCCAAGAAGGTGGCTCTCCGGTTAGCTCCATTCCTACTACTAAGGACGGTTCAGTTGATTGGTCACAGGTACAAAACTTTCAAGTAGGAATATACTTCATTTTGCTATTGTTAATTGATGTTTAAAGCATCCTAAAAATCTAAATCATACCCATCATCATTTTTGCGTTTCTATCTTGCAAAAGGAAAAGAAAAACATCTTGGCAAGTAAGTAGGAAGATCTTTAATTTATTTAGCTGAAGATTTTGGATTGAGATGGTGGCCTTGGTCCTTTTCGTATCCTGTTTGAGTTGTTTATTGCGTTTTTCCATTCAGGTTTTGCCGTGCATTCCATCTTGGGAAGCCCTCTTTTGACTGGTTCTGAATAAATTTACCCTATTTTTATTAATATCTAGAAGGCGAGTTTATTGATTTACGGATGGAAAAAATTATAGCTCATATTACAGTAAGAAAAAGGCCCTTCTACTACTTGTACATTAGTTGTAGTTCCATCTAAAGCACCCAGGATCCATCATATCTAGATGAAGGATGATCCTTAGATATTCATGTTTAGAATAACCTTTATCTTAGGGGAACCCCACTTCCAGCAGTAAGTCAGCTGTTGCATTCCCTTCCCATAAAGTGTGCTTCAAAATAATAGCCTTCTCACAATCCATAGAGCATTCTGAATCTTGTTAAGCTTACTCCATTCAACCAAAACCTTGGAATCAACCTTCACAGTCAAAGGAAACAATGATTTCTGTTTACAAGCTTTGAGACTGTGTATTAGGCTCATCACTTCTGAAAATGTATTACTCCCATAACTAGCATAGCAATAGAGGGCATACACCAATTTCCCGTTGCTATTTCGAGCGAATTAACCTGGGTGGTTTAATAACAAGTTTGAGAGCTGAATGGACAACATATCTTGAAAGGAAGGGCTGCTTCTAGGTTTAATCTTACAATGTAAATCAAAGACTCATTTCTGAATTTTCCTCACAAGTGTACCTGTATTGAAATTTGTACTTTCATAAAGCTTTTTGTTCCTTGCATTCCAGTTCTCCCAGATAAGAATAGCAGGTAGTATGGCTGTAATGATCCCCATTTGTGCTTTCTGATTGGACTTTTAGTACTACCACTTAATCCTGGCCATTATGGACTGAGCTGGTAGGAAGGAATGCCACACACCTTAGAAAATTCAATCCAAAGGACTGAAACCAGTTCAATTTGAATGAACAAGTAGTTCACAGTTTTAACTATATTATTGTAACAGTTGCACTTGGATGCTAGATATACATGAGATTTTTGAAGATTTTCATCCACTGCAACTGTTCTGTTAACTAACCTCCACATGAAAACCTGAATTGCCTATTATACATTTTTGTAGCATATCCATTTTGAGTATATCGGCACCTACATGTATTGATTTGATTATGATGTGACACATCACATTGGTCGTTTACCATAGCCCAACTGTGGTCTCTTATGTTTAGCTTGAAATTTTAATTTACTCTGTTGGAATTGTTCTTGTTTTGTTTAGTAGTTTAGATAGTTTCCTTAATTTGTGGGATTTGGAGATATTTTAGGAGAGATCTAGGGAAACCCAGATTAAAGGAAAGGGTGGTGTAACCTTTGTTTCTTAGTTTTGATTGAAGAAAAGTTAAAGTTCTTAGTAGAATTTAGTTTGTTTTGTCGTTTAGTTTTGTTATTAATTGACGTTGAATTTAAACGGATCTGCTTCCGTGCCGTATTCTTGTAATATTTGGCATCAAAGCGATTTTTCACATCCACGGGATGGTGTTGATTCAATTTGCAATGGTTCGAGAGAAGACCAATGCCGCGATGATCAAAACCACGGAGGAAAACCTCGCCAAGTTATCTACCATGTTCGATAAGCTAGTCGAAGCTTTGGGTTCGAGAGGATTCTTACCCCTCCCCAAAAGGCCCCGCTTGGGCCAACGACAGGTGTCGAATCCGACACCGCACATCTCGTTGGAAGGTCAATCGGTTCCCCCCACGAGAGAGAAATCCTTTCCAAAGTCGAAGGGACCAATCAAATCCGAGTTTTGTCCGGTTTTAAGGTTGGGACGAAAACCCGAATTGTAAGAGTTGCCTGGTTTTCGAAGAAGAGAGAGGTAGATCGGGGGAGAGAGGTGAAATCACGTGGGTTGCTCATGACACAAACTGGGAGTAGGGCTGTACTCGGGTCGGTTCGGCCCGGGTCCAGGGCCTGATCCGACCCGAACTTACCGGGTTACCAAATTATAAACTTGGACCCGAACCGACCAGGTGCATAACCGGAACCGGAACCGGAACCAAACCGAGTTGGTCGGGTCGGGCCGGGTCCTGAGTTCGGTTTGTTAAATGTTTTTCAGATGCATTGCAAACCCAATTAAATAGCCCAGATGCAAGCCCAGATGCAAAACACAAAGCAAGATCAACAAAACCTTGTTTTCGACTATTATTAAACCAAAAGCTCAATCCACTTCTTGCATCTTGCTTTCCTCATTAGCATCTTCCTCTACCGTCGGCATATCTGCATTTTTACCACCAGTTTCTTTTTCCTCTTCGTCAATACTCAGACCCAACTTCAACATCCTGTAAATTCTTCCTACAAATGTATTCGGATCCTCGAGAATGAAGCCGGACGTCAACAAAGCCGTCTCATACAACAACCACACTAGATCTCTCACTGACTTATCATTCTTATCGGCTTCAGCTCTCTTCCTCAACTCCTCCATTATTTCGTGATCAGGATTAATCTCCATAGTCTTCTTGCTTGACATATAAGCTCCCATGGTAGTATCCATTGGCCTGTGCCTTCATGATTCTCTCCATGTTTGCCGTCCATCCATACTCGTCTGTCACGAGGTAACAAGGAGAATCCACAATCCTATTGGATACAATAACTTTCTCTACCTTGTCTTCCCAGATGTCCTTAATTGTCTTGCGCAAATTCTCAAAAGATTTTTTCTTTTCTTTCCTTTTCTTCTTCTCTTCTTCAGTTTCGTCCTCCAATTGCAACCCTCTCAAAACACTTAATCCAAAAATAATTTCCCTCAAGACAGAGACAATTATTCTTCCTCATAGGGGGTCATCATGACGATCATCTTAATTGCATCTCGGGAAATGGGTAAAGAAAGAAATTGGAGGAGATCATGAAAAAAGAGGCAAAGCGAATCCACAGGTTTAGAATTCTCGACATCTAAGGGGTAAAACATCTGAGAAGGTTGAATCTTCTATGACTATAAGATGAGGAAGTTTGAGAGTGAGAGAGGCAGATCTGCATTCACTTTCACAGAGGGAGGTGAGACTTCGAGAGTGAGAGAGGAGATGTGGAGGGAGGGAGAGAGGCATATCTGCATCTGTTTCTGTTTCCCTTTCCTCTACCTTTAACAATTAACCCTAAAGGTCTAAACCGGTTCGGGTTTGGTCGGGTCTTTCGAGGTCTAAACCAAACCCAAACTGATGAGATCCGGGTTCTGATATATATAACTGAAACCGAACCGGTTGTTCTTCAGAACCGGACCGAACTAGCCGGGTCTGGTCGGTTTGGATCGGGTTCACCAGTTTTATGTACAGCCAGGAGTGCACCATACGTGAAGAGCAGCGAGCAACCACACGATGCAGAAGGTACGTATCGCGAGAACCATCGTGCAATAGATCTTAGAGGAATCACGATAATTGCGGTAGTCCCTGCTACACCAAAAGGGATCCACCAAAAGCATTGAGTACGACACCAGCAAATTGTGGATGCGCCTCCACTTCCTGTCCCCCCCACCTATGCTCATCCGTAGAGGAAACTGTTCCGATTACGCCAACATCCCTATCTATGGCGTCATCATCTATTGTTTCACTATCATGTGATTGGAATAAGTCAAACCGTGGGTCTCAAGGGTTGCATCAGTTGTTATCAACATAAGTCACGGGTCCAACAATGGCTTGTCAGAACGATGTATACTTTGAAGGAGATAATTGGTCAAGAAACTATTGAAGAAAACAAATTTATGATATATGTGGTGGTAAATCTAAGACATTAATAAGGATACACAAAACTTAACTATAATAAGAGAAATAAAGATATATATAGTAAGAAATTGGTTGCAATCGTGATCGAAAACACTAAAATAGTCCTAATCAAAATTATAAAGGTAATACCCCAAAAACAAATGATGGTTTAGAGAGCAAAAATCTCATATTAAGCAAAAGTAATCTCAATCTTCAAATGAATCCAAAAGGAATCAAATTTCAAAATCCCAAACTATTAAGAAAAATGATAATAGATTAGAGGGAGAGATTAGAATGGCACATACGTGGCCATGTCAAATTATTGAATGATTTAAGATACTGTAATGGCCATTAATTAGAGAAGAAGATGACTTGTGCTTTGAGAGAGAGATTCTATATCAACCTAAAAATACAATTAAACCCTAAATCACTAGAAACACAGAAATCAAAAAAGGGAAATCAATTGAAAATTGGTTGATCTAGATTGATTTGGTACCTTTTGTAGCATATAATAATCCCTCTCAATGAATTATAAAACTAGAGGATCGGGGGAGATCAAAAGTAAGAGAGAGAGAGAGAGAGAGAGAGAGAGAGAGAGAGAGCCGTTTGAAATTCATTCGTGTCCAGAGACATGAAAGTGGAGACGCCTGAAATGGTGTGAGTAGGGAAGACAACTGGTTGTATATATTGTTTGGGAAGAAGGAAGAGTTGCAACTATTGAGTTTTTAAATTGTTGCGATTGGTTTAGAGTATCCGATAAAACTTGCTTACGTGGAATAATAGGAATGAATAGAAAAGCTGATGTGGCATACCGGGAATCACTTCTACATAAGCGTCTCCAATTATGTATTTATATAGATGTACTTGTAGTTGTTTTGAACAAAGTTTCTTCTCTTAAACAGTCCTTCAACTCATGCACTTTCATTGTCCAAAAGCTGCAATCTTGCAACTATATATCTCTAATCCGCAGAGTCAGAGGCTCTTCTTTCCTGAAATTAAATTCCATACAGTTCTTGTGATGATGGAATGTGCAAAGTTCTTTAAACCCTTTATCCCAAGCCTTCCTTCTTGGGTAGACAAACCACTTTCCAAGCTACACATGATATAACCTTTGTTTCTATAGTACCAGACCAGAGAAGTGTAGAAATAGATTAGAGGGAAAAAATATTATTATTTAGATTACATCATACTCTCTCTATATATGAGATAGATATTAAACTACTTCTATGAATAACCAATGTGGGACTAAAAGAACATAAAATAGCCTTGCTAACAAGAAGACGAGAGAAAGTCATTGAAGATTTTTTCAATACTAACAATAACACTCTTAGGAAGTCCAAAACATCCCACCTAGTAAAAAAAAAAAAGATTGTAGCACACTCCTAATCAATTCCACTCTTCCCCCCAAGGAAAAATTTGTATGCTTCCAATTCAACACTCTTTTGGATCTTGTGGATTAGAGGCATGTAGTCTTTCGCAGATAATTTGAAGCCAGCAAAGGAGGACCCAGATATATAATTGGAAGAAATTATTCTTTACGCTGAAGAATATGACATGTCTTCTCTTATCTTCCTTTTAGTAGAACCAATGATCAAAACTGAGCTTTTGCTTGTATTGATTTTTCAATCTTGATATGGCTGCAAACTTTTCAAGAGTCAACTTGCACTTTGTAGCTAGTTGAGCACAAGATTTGAAGCAGACTAGCAGATCATCTGCAAGCATCAGATGGGAAATATGCAAATATTTGCAACTCTTGAACACTTTTAGTTCTCCTGCAGCTGTAGCTAAATTGGATTGCTCAAATAAAGGCTCTAGTGCAACTCCAATGCTGTGTGAGATATCTAGCCCTTTTACAAAGGCTCCTTAGTTCCCAGAATTCAACTTTGGCAGTATGTTAGTTAATCTCTTAGACAAAATCTTAGAGATTATTTTAAACCACTGAACACAGGTTTATAGGATAATTTTTGAAACCAACTGGGTTTGACCCCCATTTGGCATCATTGTAATAAATGAAGAACTATAAAAGTTAGGCAGCGTATCTTCTTGAAGAAAATTACTTAACCGCTGCATAAATATCTGTATGAACTGTATCCCAAGCCGTATTAAAAGTGAAAAAGAGACCATCATGCCCTGGTGCACTATCCCCAGGAAGGCTCCAAAGACTGTCTTTGACTTCCTCAAGATTTGGTACTGCACATAATGCTGAGTTATCTGCAACAGTGACCAAAGAGGGAATCTGATTCAGCAAGGCGGGATAATTAGCAACTGGTTCAGCTGTAAGAATGTTTTCATAATATTGTAGAGCTGTTTCGTTGGTGCACTACTTTCACATCAGTGTAATAGTCCCATCGTCTAGTTGAAAATCTCATTAGTCTTGTAATTAATAGCCACATTCCTGTGAAATAATTTGGTGTTGGAATCACCTGCTTCTAGCTTACACATCCTATTGCCTCCAATTAATCTTTTCTTGAAGTAAAGGCTCCCCATGTCGAATTCTTGCACACCTGAGATCATTGGAATGGAATTATCCCAACTCAACTGCAACTGATGATCTAAGGAAGTGATTTGGTCTTCTATTTGCTGCAAATTTTGAAGCACAATCCAAATGCCGTTATGTTCCAACACATCAATATAGGCTTTATATGTTTAATATTGTGTGCCAAAGAAATGAGTCCATTGTCATACCTGCCTTGTAATCTCATCAAAAGAAAATTTGCTTATGCCCGAAGAGCTATTTAACAAGCACAAACACTTAATCGGTGTCCAACATGGGTATGAAGTGTTTGCCTATCCCAGCCAAAATCTATATGTAGTGTTTTAGACGTGGGATACGCTGGATCACATGGGCCAGACGACAATATTTTAGGAAATTAAGTTTCTTTGAACATAGTTGGAGTGTACTATAAGTCATATCCACAAGAGAATCCAAACTCTAGCCTGATATTAAAGCATATAAAATTTGACTCTTGACATTATCTATTTACTCTATATTTTTCCCTTGAGTGAGTGCTCGGTTTCAGATTTACCTAAGACTTTTTCTAGTCATGGTGATAATATTTAGTATTTTGTACTAAGTATTCTTAAATATTATTGACATTTTCTGTACATTCACTTCTTTCTCAGGATTTTTTTGGAAAACCAGCGTTCTTGACGGTCTCTGGCCAACTGAATGCTGAAACATTTGCTTGTGCCCTTTCTGATGTATATATTTTCTCTCTCTCTCTCTCTCTGTGCTGATTAACAGAAAGTGTGGTACTATGACTTGGTCTTGATTGTAGCCGTCATTTTAGGCACGTGCATTATTAAATGATTTCATTGGTCCCAGGTGTACACGTTTGGCCCAACTTTTCGGGCAGAAAATTCTAACACTTCTAGGCATTTAGCAGAATTCTGGGTATTGTTTCGACTCTCAACATTTTATTGTTTCTGTGTAAGTTTTGTTTGCCTGCATAATTGATCACAATGCTGACGTTCCTTTTATCATTCAAGATGATTGAACCTGAACTTGCTTTTGCCGATCTAAATGATGACATGGCATGTGCAACTGCCTATCTCCAGTATGTAGTAGGTTACTTTTCACATCTATTGTCCATCAAATACCATGATATGTTCCTTTATGTGCATATTCATGTTTTATGTATGCTGTATATAATCTTGTATGGCAGGTAAGATATATCCTAGAGAATTGCAAAGAAGACATGGATTTCTTCAATACTTGGATCGAAAAAGGAATAATTGAGAGATTGACTGTATGAGCTTCTCCTTCGAGATTTTGTTTCTACTTGCAATCTGATCCAGTTAATTAATATACATAATTGCTAAATCTTTTCGAAATGTTCCAATGTTTTTATAATCCCTTGTGACCGATTATTGATTTTTGGCCTCACAGTGGTTTATAATAGGGGTTATCAAACAGCCCTACTGGTTACCTTCTTGGATTGTATAATAGATGTATCTACAAGTGCTTGTTCATATTGCTGCATTCAATTTTCTTGCCTCCCTTTCTCTGACAGGATGTGGTTGAGAAAGACTTTGTGCTGTTGACGTATACTGATGCTGTGGAACTTCTTTTGAAAGCAAAGAAGAAATTTGAATTTCCGGTACTTGACATTTCATTTCGCTTGTGAAACCGTATTTACTAGTTTCCGCTCATCCGTTCAATGGGATTAAGATAATTGAGTACTTGATAATTCTTAACCACGTCTCCTCCTGCAACATTGAACTGTAAGGTCCTCTTAAGATTTCGAAGTGAGTCCTCCAGTAGAAAAGGATAACTTTGGCATACATTGAACTGTAAGTTTCTATGAACTATTTCCCCTCGTCTCATAAGCTCCCGAATCAGTTATTGCAGAATTCTCTCTTCAGTGGAGCATAAGACCCCGACAGCCACACAAAAGTGCCATACTTGAGTCCAGCATAACTCAAACATAACTAGGTCCCTTTAGGATTTACGACCAAATTCCTCTCGCCATCCCACAATGAATAAGTATGCAAGGTTGTGAGGCTACGCCAAAGCATTGAATTAAGTGACTGAATTTGATGTTCGTGCAGTAGGTGGGGATCCAGAGTATGTAAATCTTTTTAAAAGTTTGGAATAACAAGAGGGCAAGATTATAGATGTGACTAAGTAGGAGACATTAGAAAGAAGTGAGCAAAGCAAGAGATTTGACCAAGTGAGATTCATAAGAGGAAGGACTAGGGATTGGAAATGCAAAGAAAGGACTAGAGATAATTATTAATAACAATAATATGAAGCTAAATGTAAGAGGTTTATGCTCTTAAAATTGAGGATCACATATAGAGCTTAATACCTAAGGACTTGGGGGTTACATTACATAATGTATTTCTCCCTTCTGAGCCTTTGAACTTTTGCTGGTGTTATTGATATAATCTTACTTTCTAACGAAAAATGTGTTCACTGAGCTGTCTTCAGTGAAGATAGGTAAGGTCTTAGGTCCAGATTATATTCTTTGAGGAGTTTGGGAGTGAACACACGAAACTAGTTTGTCCTCGTCAGCTAAGTTATTCAATGAAGTCCTTAAGACTAAAAAGTTGGCGCTCCATCTAATTTAAGAGTTCTGAGTAGTTCTGTACATTGGTTCTGTTGTAGCTACTGGGTGCCAATATTATGTTTCTTGCCATCTACATCAATAAAAAATGTGTGAAAGTTGGTTCTATTGTTATACTTTTCCAATGTTAGAGGTTATGCAAAATTGGACATGTGTGTTTCGGGGTGTCCACTACATTCAAGATAGTCATCTTGCATAGTTGCATATATGTAATATATATAGCAGAATGACACTAAGACAATCACCCACGACACATTTTTATTATCACATCTCTGGATACTTGTAAATATTCATCTACAATTCTATGTTATTGTGGTAGTTAGTAGCAATGAATTATTATAGATAAAGCTACCAGGGTATCGCATCTCTGGATACTTGTAAATATCTCTGACATTTAATAAAACGTTGTCTCAAATTGAGCTTACTAATCTTATGCATTTCTATTAATTCTTTATAATGATAGGTAAAATGGGGATGCGATTTGCAAAGTGAGCATGAACGTTACATCACAGAAGTTGCCTTTGGAGGCAGTCCTGTAATAATCAGGGATTATCCAAAGGCATGTCTTTAATAGCATTTATTTTATGATGTCGCATCTTTAACTTGTTGGGAACCAGCTCATATTTTTCATAATCAACACTTCCCAGGAAATAAAAGCATTTTATATGCGGCAAAATGAAGATGGAAAGACTGTTGCAGCGATGGATCTGTTGGTTCCTCGAGTAAGAACAGGATTTCTTCTTGTTATATAATCTTATAACTCATTATATTTCCTTAAATGTTTTCACTGAACCTTCTAATTCAAACAAAATCAATTTCTGTCAGGTTGGCGAGCTCATTGGTGGAAGCCAACGTGAAGAACGTCTTGATTATCTGGAAGATCGTTTAGACGAGTTAAAGCTTAATAAGGAAAGCTATTGGTGGTACTTAGATCTGCGTCGCTATGGTTCAGGTCAGAACATTTCTAATTATTGGGACTTCCAACTTTTTTTATATACAAAATGGGGTAGAACCAAGAATTATGCATCATTTGGTGGAGGGATGTAGAGCAACTTAGCTACTTAATGCATTGTTTTGGTTGTTATCTTATTTCACATGAAAAACCACCAGTCTGATTTTCATTCGTTGGATTTGAATTTGTTCAATCTAAATAAATAGTTAAAGGTGTCAGGCTGAAGTAACAATGCTAGAGATATCCATAATATCAGCTTTAATCTAGATAGCGTCTTCGTTGCTTATTGTGGTTTTAATTTATGTGCTTGTGTGACTAGTTCCTCATGCGGGATTTGGCCTGGGCTTTGAAAGGCTAGTTCAGTTTGCAACTGGCATGGACAACATAAGGGATGTGATCCCTTTTCCTCGGACTCCCGGTTCTGCCGAATTTTGATATTCAAACATTTAGTTATTAAAAGGATCTCACATACATCATTTTAGTACTCATCTGTTGTTAAATTCTCAATTTTTTTTGTCTTCCTCTCTAGCTTTTGTCATGAGTGACAAGGTAGTAAAGGGAATAATGTGCAGTTGAGCTTAAGTATTATGGTGGTTCGGGGAGTTATTAAATCGTGTTACTTTTGTTCGGACTATCTACCTATTTTTCTTCTTCCTTTGTATCGACACTGATTGTACATATAGCTTAAACGGATTGGAAACTATTTTTATTTATACAAATCCTCATTTTCTGGTTAACCTAGATGTCATATTCACAGGGTTACAGTTTTGGGAGTAATTGAAGTATTAATATTGTCTACTAGGTTTTTATTTAAGGTGGACATATTTGGATACACTTATACACCTAAAACAAATGCTACCATGCTTTTAAAATTCAATAATTTGTTTGCAAATAGTTGGAAGTGCATGTTTTCATTAAATTGCGGCTAAGGAGATCTTGCTTGAGATCAACGAGACCAATTACCATAGGTCATGCAGGTTTTAATTACATTTGTTCGATTCAAACATTTTTAAGTTGCTCATATTTCAACATCTTCCAAAACCTTATTCGTTTGGTGCTAAGATGACGGAACCCCCTAAATAGGTCTGACTATGAACCATGAGATATTGCGAACTACATATACTGGGTTTTGCGAACTTTCATGCTTAACTTACTCAACCCACCCAATAGATACATTTTATTCTTTTAATCCAGGGCGGAATACTCAATTCTTCAGTAAACGTCAGCACCGAACACTTGCACAGATTAGAAAATGAAGTTGTAGTCTTTTAGAATAATTTGCAGTACACAAAAGCTTCAAAACTAAGAAAAAACAAGGAGAGACGGAGAATCGTATTATTCAGTCTCTCCAGAGGCTTTTTAGTTTAACAAAGATACTGTGTAGCAAAGATCTCGGTGCTTCCTTCAATTTACATGACCACTTCATGGGAAAAGTGAACTCAATAGGTACTCCAGGTTTTCAAAATTTAGAAGCTGTCAACATGTACTAAAAGAGGAACAATGAAAGAATACTCGTAAGTTACACCTTAGGTATTTTACAATAAAGGTTTGTACATTGGTATGCTACATTCTAGTAAATAAAATTCTATTTCCCCCAAAGTGTAATATCAAAATCACTCTCCGCCAAACAAGGCGAGGCAAACCCAGTGGATATTTCAGCTTTATGACGTCCATTGTGTCGAATCAAATAAAATATCAGATGCTAATGCAATAAAAAACACATCATCTTATTTTTCTGCAACATCAATATGCTCTTTACCCCTAGAGCAGCAGGAGAGCTACCCTCTTTTGTCCAGAAGGGGATGGTTCCTCAATGCCCCACTTAAGGCAATGAGAATTCTCGTGTCCAACAAATCAACAAATGAACTATACAGTGATGCCCTGATGCTTCTGGCTCCAAAGATCTGGCATTTCATGAAGTACAACTACTTCTGCACCAAACATCCCTCCGCTAGAGATCGAATTTAGAGGACGGACTGGAAATATTGGTGTGAGGTTGAGAAGAAAAATGAAGCCTGGCTTAGAGTTCCACTTCTTGAAGATCATCTGTGTAGCTGCCATCACCATTCATTGGTAGACGAGATGGCGAGGGGTTGAACAATGTCTGGGGCATCCCTAAAGCCTCTCCTAAAGATGTTACTTCACTCCTTTTATTTTGGTTATATGAATCACTAAAGCTTCCTCCACTCCATGAAACAGTTCTACGTGAGCGTGAAGAGAGGGAGCCACTTGCGTCCCTCATATCTCTGTTCCTTACGGGAGCAATGTTATCCATACTAGGGAATCGTTGCATGGGTGACGATAATGATGATGCTGATGCCGATGAAGGTGGTGGAGTTGAGAACAAAGAGTCCTTATTTGGAGGATCTTCATTGGTGAAGTTTTCTCCTATAATTGTATCTTTCATTTGCTCCCCTGACGCAGTAGGGATGAAAAACTTGGCATTTGTGGCACTCCCAGGTTTTGAGGTTGGAACTGGGTTTGTCAGGAACGAGTTTGTCGGGTTGCCACCACCCTTGTTGAATGTGTCAACATACCTGCAAAACCAGCTTAAGTATAAGATATTCAACATACCTGCAAAACCAGCTTAAGTATAAGATATTTAAGTAAGAAAATAAGGTACTAGGATGGCGAAAATTTTGCACTAGGACACGTGACCAGTTCTTTTCAAAATATCAGTATATAAAGTAATACTAAATGTATCAGTATATATCGTTCATAAGATATCAATACTATATCTGTATGAAAATTAGAATAAGTTTAGCAAAGATCATTAATATAATTTATTATTATTATTTTTTTCCAAATTAAGAACTTAATGATATGTTTGGCATATCAAGGACATGGACATTAACGACTTGGGAAAAAATTGCAATAATTTTAAGGCCACAGTATCATTGAAGGGCATGATATAACTATAGCAATACACCATTGAAAGTCGATAATCTTTTAACGCAAGTCACATGGCACATTTTTAGGAAGTGAGACTTATCTTTCTTCCAAAAGAGTACCATTGAAACAATCAATATGAAGGTAAAACATATTCTTGCATTTTCTTAAGCAAAGAACATGAGTGCTGAAGGGACACAGTCAATTCCAAATAATAGTACAGAGGATTTTCAAAAGAGGGCCAACCACATGGTCATGGACTCTAAAACTCCCCTCTCGATGCAAGTATTAGTAGACCATCATTATGTTTTATATTCCACTATATCAGTACCTCATTTTTAAGCAAAGTAAGTTACTAGAGTTATAGGATAATGCAATGCAAGTGTCCTGTAAAAGAAATTAAAAGGATCTGAGAGACTTCACCTTGATCGAACACCTATCCTTCCACGAGCTGAGAATTGGTTTGAGTTGGGAGGAATAGGTGGAATTCCTGAATTACGTTCAGAAGGCGTTGGGCTTTTGATTGTGGGCCCTCCATTGCTACCATAACCTTCTGTTCTGAATGCATCATTCATGTTGTAGTCTGACATCCCATTCTGGAATGACATAGTTGGTGGGGGTGGAGGTGTTGTTTCTTCAATAGGAGGATCAGTTCCTTCCTCTACCCATCTCTTAAGCTTTTCATCATAATAGAATTTATTCTTCTCCCCCAATTTAGCCTTTTGGTGGCAAGATAAGAGAAACAACCAGCATTAGAGTAAGAGAGAAATGTATTAAAGAGATTGGGTGATAAAAGAAGCTACCTGGCGGTCGGACTGGGATCTTGAAACCCACCCCATGGTCTTTTGGAGAATCTGTGAGCCAAAACGACCAAAACGAGAAGGGGCACTCGATCTGCCTTGGGCATCAGATGAGACAGCTTTCTTCGACGATACACCCTGAGGTTAAGTGATGTCAGAAAAACTCGCAATATGGAATAGAAAACCCCTACATGCCTGAGAAAAGTTCTAAGCTGCCTCTCCACAACTTTCTTGGGCAACACTTCAGAACTCTTGAATGGTGTATAGGATTTTTTTAATATGCGCAAACATCTTCGGACAATGTTTTGCCCACATAATTCTTACATGGCTGTAACCTAACACGCTCATATCCAATGAATTAACAATTTACGGAAAAAGGTTAAATGCATATGCAGATTCCTTTGAATATTGATTGCTGCGGGCGCAAGTCTGGTGGTTTGTTGAGATTTCATAGTGGTAATGTCTATAATGCTATCGGCTATGATCAAATAGCTTTATGACAATTTTGTAGTGGTAATGTCTACATTCGCTGCACTATTGGGCATCGGCCATGATCAAATTACCAGCACTAGAAAGCAAAACACGCCAGTAATTTTACAATATTACAAATTTCTGATTGATAAACAGTTTTCATTTGGCAAACGTTTTCTTTGTTACACTTCATGTTAAAGACTTATGGCATAGCCAAATAAATGTATTCTCTTATGTCCAGACCGGAATTCAGTTGGTTTTTTTTTTATCTTTTCTTTAGGGCTGTTAGCCCAGAAAACACATCCAGTTCAGTTCGGTTCTAGTCTGGTCTAAATTGAAAAATGCGTGTTTGGCAGGTTGTGGGACCCGTCATTCTAGTTCTTTGTTGTTCGTGGCTGCATTGTTTTTAGGCGAAAAACTAGTTCCCTCTCGTACCTACTGGGAGTCGTTTCACATAAAAACTAGTTTTCAGAATTTCTTCAATATTGAAACTCTTCTTCCATAGTATTTTCTCTTCTATTCTTCAGATTTGTTTTCTCTCTTATCATCGACTCATCAAGGTGGGTACTGGGAATGAATTTGCCTCTCCTTTAGCATAAAACTACTTTAAGACTAGGAGAAGAGGTGTTCTTCACTCAATCAAGATTTCAACCTCTGATGTTGGAAGTGATATTGTGAAATAAAAATTATGAAAAACAACTCAATGAATTTTTTATGATATGGGAAGGGTATCTTGAAATCAATAACTAATTCATAGTCTAAAGAGGGTTTCATGTAAAATTATGTTTCAATAACTTTGTTCTGATATGGGAAAGGTATCTCGAAATCAATAACTAATTCATAGTCTAAAGAGGGTTTCATGTAACATTATGTTTCAATAACTATTTCACATCTTCTTAATTTGAATTTATTAATTGTTAAATCGTATGTGTTTTGTCAAACTTGAATATGAAATTGAGAAGGTGGAAACGATGAATAATTTGGTATCACTGATTTGTTTTAATGATATATTTTCATTGAAAACACTTATCAATGAAAAAGTTAGAGATATTGTGCGATCATTTGATTTAGGAAACCTAAGGAAGAATGGCACTAAACGAAGTAGAACCAGTTCAAAATCATTTCTATTTAGAATAGGCCAGCCAAGGTTGAACTTGAACTTGGTCGCACCAATTTTTAAAGTTCCCAAACAGCCCTTAGTGTTTTTATACATCTAGACAAGAATTGCAGTCTGATTTTTCTTTGCCAAAGGCTACCAAAATGGGTTATCCGTTATCTCCTTTTAACTTTTAAATTGCAATTGTAATGTCATGTTGTTAATACTAAAATTTTGATGTATGTTTTTTAATTGAGTTATTCCCATTTCTCATACAATTATCCATATTCACCCATCTATTGTTCAATTGCAATTATATCTCAAACTTGTAAATATGAATACAATGATATGCAAAGCAGTGCTTAGGATATAATATACTGTTTGTGCACATTGAAGGACGATGTTACCTGTCTTGGGGTTCTACCAAAATCTGGCTCTGAAATGCTTCTATTGTACATACCCTTTCTATTGTTATCACCAGTCCATCCACTTATTGGCTCCATTGAATCTGAAGGCACTAATGATGACATGGCCATCGTTGATTGACTATTAGATACTCTTGGGCCAATTGAATGGTTATCATGTTCATTGCTTCGAACGCTGTTTGGAGATGTTAATGGGGCAGGCGGGGGCGAGGCTCCAATCATGCGGTGAATTGATCTATCAATAAAAGGAAGTAATTTACCCACAAGTTTGGGGGCTAAATTGGTGCCATATCCACCCTGGATGTAACACATTCACAAGGAATCAATACAAAGTGGCCTAATTAATGAATACTTAAACTTAAAATTCCAGTGCTTTGAAGATTACCTGCTGGTTGATTCTTAACCGATCTTCAAGCGTTGACACCAATTGTCTCCATGTCTCGACTTCTGGTGCTCGGCCAGTCTTCAAAGACTTTAATATTGCTTGACAGTATCTGCCACATAACACCAATATGTAAATTTTCTTAAGAAAACAGCCCCTGATTGATTGAAATTGGTTGTGTACAACTATCAAGATTCAAAATGTATCTGCTTACTTCATGGAATCAGAAACTTTGCCAACTTCAGCTAGCATGTATGCATATACAAGCTTATATGGCTGAAATGGTAGCAACACTGACTGCGAATTTCCGAGCACCAATGAGTATTCATATAACTCTGTCCTCTGCCAAAATATACAGCGGTTCAATTCGGGAATAAGAAATCAAAATATAAATAAGTTAACAATTCTATATAAGAACATTGGACGCTGCAGATAATACAGTTAAAAAGGAGATCTGATTATTTTTTTCCAATTATATAACAAGAATTATGTAGGTCTTTCACCATGACAGGTTCAATTAAGACAAGAAATAAAAGTTTAATCTGAAGAGACATGAATGCATCCTTTCATTCCAGACGTTAAATATGACAGCAGTTGGGTGTAATATAAAAGCGGTTAAAGCTTAAAAAAAACCTAAAGTTTTTCTATACCTAATGCATATTTTCTAGAGAGAGAAGCTCCCTCTCTCCAAACTTTTCTGAGGGTACACTTGTCCTAACTCTTGAGATTAAACCAGTTATGTCCATCTTGGACTGGTAAGATTGTTAAGGCAGATTTAGGGTATTATTTTGCCATTTCTGGTAAAAAGTAATATATTTCTATGTTTCAAACTTGTAGCCGTTTGCCAAACATAGAAACTTCTCCGTGAAAGCTACTACCAACACCAGCCATGGCCCGGGGGACTGTGAGGAAACCACCGAAACTGAGAGGCTCTGGTGTAGAAGACAAAGACTGGCCTCTCAAAGGTTTTGAATGAGTTGGGTTCACCCAATATTCTTAACGGTGTTACTAAAGAAGAGGACAACTTTCTTCGAATGATTCACGAATCTCAAGATAAAATAGTAGCGGAGGATACATTTCAAAGAAACCAAAACGACCCATAACCAGAGCTTGTTCCGAGACACCAAAAGAAGCAACATTAAAGGTTGTTGATACTTGATAATAGAGCAGGGGAAACAATTGTACAAGTGGAAGTTGGCGACCCTAGGAAGGAAGGGGTCAATGAGCAATGCCAAAATCTCAAAGAACTGAGACCCAATTGTTCTAAGATGCTAAGGAGGTGCCACACTCATCTAGAGTTTTTACTTGGGTTTCTCTGCTTAAAAACCCAAATAAGGCTAAGGGTAAAACAATCTTGGCATAACGCCACTTACCATTGTTGATGGAAAATCATTGCTAACCTAAACTCTGATTTTGACAATGAGCTACAATAATGTAAGGTCTTACAGGCAGGGGCGGAGCCAAGGGGGTCAGTAGAACCCTGATTGTCAAAAACTTCCATTAGGTGTTGTTGTTTGAGTTAATTTTTGGTTTACTTGTTATATCTTTAAACTCTTTCATAAATTAGCTGAAAAGCTATGCAGCAGCCTGACTGATTCTTTTATGTAATTTTGATTGAGTAGACATTAGTTCAAGTCTCAATTCCAACATAGTTTTAGTAAACATCTTGTTCATTTAAAAAAAAAATCCTAATAAACTTTTTAATGTACCTGATTTATGCTATTTTTCCTTTTCTAAATGGCTATGTAAAGTTAAAGATACTGAAAATTACAGTCACTCCTAAAATACCCTTAAAATTTTTTACAAGGATCCCCCATTTTGAACCCCGTGGGAAAAAAACCCTGGCTCCGCCGCTGCTTACCGGTGGGAAATTTTGTTGGAAGGAAGTTGGCATATAATTTCTCAAGGACAGCTTGACTAAAAATTTAAAAATTAATGGATACTTTATGATGACTACCAATGGGGGTAAAACAACTTTACCTGTTCACGAGATTGTTAAACCTGATAAGAAAGGGGAAGATGACTTAATTACCAGAAGACCAAAGAAGTTTGTTAAACAAAAGAGCCAAAGTCTTACGCAGAATATTAAGACCTCTATACCTATCGGTCATTTTGTTCTAAATGAAGTTGACAAGGAAAGGGTAGATGCTCAAAGTGACCATACTCAAGTTCAAGTTGATAAAATGAAGTAACAAGAATAGGTAGTAAGCCTAGATTCCATCAAACCTCAAGAGAGAACGGAAAGGTGCAAGTCCTAATTCCTATAAGGTCTGGAACCAAACCCAATTTGTCCTTAATAAATAACGAAATTGGTTAATGGAATGTACGGGATAAATGGTGATTTGAGATAAAAAGAAATAACGAATCTGCAAATCATAAATAAAAATATATATTTTGGGTTTGACGGAGACTAAAGTGAAGGAACCTAATATTACTCAAGTTACTAATGTCTGCGGTAAGAATTGGATATTATTAAACAATTATGCTTACTCTGAGCTAGGAAGGATATGGTTTATGTAGGACTAGGGCTCCAATTGGGTTGGGTTTATCCCGGCCAACTCGAACTTTGGTTGGGCACAGTCAGAAGTTTTGAAGTACGGGTTGGTCATGGGCAAAGAAAATGTAACCCGAATATTTTTGGGTTCGTCATGGTCAGAGGCTTTGCCCAACCCGAGCCCGAAAAGGGTACAAAAAGTAATTAATACATATCTAGGTTTCACTTGGGTTTAATTTAACTTCTTAAGTTACTTGACAACCTTTATTTACAACAACCCTCACTCCTCTCCCTCTCTCTCTCATGACTAATATATATTTGAAGTGAAGCTTATTTTGATGACGACGTATTGTGTGTTAAATGAAGTTTATTTTATTGAATTTGGTGTTGGTAAATGACACCTAACATAACCACCCGATCAACCTGTTTGACCAACCCGAATACCTTTGGTCATTTGGTCTGCCCGAACAAGTCGGGGTAAACTTTGGGTTGGTCACGGTCAAGAATTTCCAACCCGAAGCGGAGTTATTGTCATGGGCAAAACGACCAAAGTCCCGGTAGGGATTGAGCACTCTTAAAAACCCGTCCAACCCGACCGATATGTAGCCCTATGTGGGACCCATATGAAGTGTATGTGGCCATGCTTAAAACAAAAAACCAAAGTAAATGGTATACTTGACATCTTTAATAAGCTATAAAACAAAAAACCAACAAAAGACAAATGGGAGACAACTACTGCTTATCACATTTGTATGTAAGGGGTAGTTGTGGCGGGCGGCCCATTAAGGGTATTAGTATGTAGTTCCTCACTTTCGAGCTCTCTGGTAATTTCCCTTAAAGATGTGAAGTATAACTTTTACTTTGTTTTGGGAAGACAAATCTCAATTTCTCTATCTACCTTTTTCTAGACAAATTTTTTCTCCTATGATTATTTACTTTATTTTGGGAAGACAACGTTTTGTCTTTCTCTACTTTTACTTTAATGTGCATCCAAACAAATTCTAAGTTACCGACAAATGCATTTACAGATGAAAATAATCAATATTCATTTGTGCAAACCAAACAGACCATAAGTTATTCATTCATGAAAGAATGCACCTTATTCATTCATGTTATTTTCGGCGAATCCCTGTCAAACGAGGCCACCACCGGATTAAAACTTGATTAAAACCCTATTGGTTTAATACATATTATCAAACAAACCCATACAATTAATTGATTTTTTTCATAGGGATTACTTGAAGTTGTAGGATTTGGTTAAAGGTGAAACAACTAAAGCAATTAAAAGAGGAGAAAAACAAAGATAGATTTTTTTGGGAACAACTTTTATGACACGAGAGAGAATAAAACAGTGGAGAGAAAAATGATATAATGGGCTAACGGGAAAATTTTAACAAAATAGTAGAATACGTATCAATACAAGTATAATAAATTTTGCCAGCAATATGAATCTGTCATACACTCTCATGAGAAAGTTGAGAGTGAGGACCTGAGGCCCCTAGGGCCTTTGATTTGGATGATATTTTGAACTATATAAATACAACTCAACTCCGTGATTGCAATTACAAAGGTGCATTCTTCACTTGGTTGCCAGCTGGGGTGAGGACAGGACAAGAAAGGGTCGTCTCTATGATTGACAAAGTTTTTACTAATTATCTCTGGATGAGTGTGATGCTTGAGCCTTTAATTTGGATGATATTTTGAACTATATAAATACAACTCAACTCCGTGATTGCAATTACAAAGGTGCATTCTCCACTTGGTTGCCAGCTGGGGTGAGGACAGGACAAGACAGGGCCGTCTCTATGATTGACAAAGTTTTTACTAATTATCTCTGGATGAGTGTGATGCTTGAAACTGAGGCGAACTTTCAGCTACCGGGTTTCAGATCACTCTAGTTACTATGGTGGTATCAGTGTTGCATAAACAAGCCTCTTGGCCCCAAACCCATCAAGTTATTTAACTATTGGGTTGAAGATGATGGTTTTATGGAATTAGTTCAGATTGCTTGCTAAGTAACAAAGTCAAGCAGGCAAGAGTTAGGCTTAGGCTGGATAATACTCAACTTGAACTGCAAGAGGATGCGATGAACCATGAGAAGACTGCTGAGGAAAGAGCTGCTATGTATCAATTTTCCCATCTAGCCAGGGCTGACGAATCCATAAATAAAAATTGTCTAAAGGAAAGAGTTGCAGATACTTACAGAAAATGTGTACTCCTCATGACAACCTTTCAATCCAATTTGATTGAGAACATTGAATTTGATCCAATCCCAGTTGACGAGTACGAAAGACTGGGTGTTGGGGCTACTAGGAATGAAATTACCGAAGCTCCTGTTTTATTGCTTTTTTTTCAAGAAGTAAAGGAGGATCGTTGGAGACGACTTTGTTAGAGCAATTGTTTGCTTCTTCAGCACTGGTCAGCTATTAGGACTTAAGAGAAGTGAATGTCACTGTTGTTACTTTGATTCCCAAGACTCAGAGCCCTTCTAGCTTGAGGGAGTTTAGACCCATTTCTTCCACCAATGTGATTTATAAAACTACTACTAAAGTGATCACAAACAGAATGAGGAGTGTTATGCCTAGAATTGTGAATATCAACCAATTTGCATTCATCCCTGCGAGAAGTATACAAGACATACCAACTGAGGCTTAGTCAGTTGGTAGAGCTACTGCTTGGAAAACCAAGAGGTCATGGGATCAATTCCCATCATAAGCAGCTCACTTTTCCCAAAAAAAGAAAAAGTATACAAGACAACGTTATTATCGTTCATGAACTAGTAAGGAATTATCATAGATATATGGGACCAAGCACATGTACAGTGAAGATAGATCTCAAGAAGCCTATGATATGGTATTCTAAAACTGTAAATGGGACAACGGGAGGTTACATCAAAGGGCTAGAGGTATTAGACAAGGAAATCCTATGTCTCCTTATTTGTTCACTTTGAGTAAAAAAGACGGTGGAGTGTAATTATAAACCCCACCCAGAATGTATACACCCTATTCTACATCACCTAGGTTTTGCAGAGCTTTCATGAGTGGAGACTTAAACTTTGCATATGCTCTTGTAAGGGCTCTTGACTACTTTTACAAGTTCACTGGCCTTGAGGTCAACCTTCGCATCTGCATACGCTCTTGTGAGGGCCCTTGACTACTTTAACAAGTTCACGGGCCTTGAAGTCAATTTTAGCAAGACTTTTTTTTCTCTGAGATGGATAGGGATATATGGAGACGGGAGACCTTAATATAAGAATTTTTTCCCACAATTACCAGACTTAAGGGAACATTGTTTCTGCCTAAAGAATAAATTTGCTTGTGATTTAGGTAAAATGAAGTAATTAGGAAGGACCACAAGAAAAAATAAAGTAGTTGGAGAGCTAAAAAAGAGCGGAGGGTACCTGGATAGCCTCAGGGCTGGCAAAAGTGCGAGGGAACTTCCAGTGGTCTGCACCAATAAGACAAAGTCTTGCAATATCAGAATATGACTCAAAGTTTGCTTCTGCGACCAAGTAGCAGGTGTGCGCGGCAGTAATCTGTACCAGAATTTTTGGTGTAAGGATAATGCCATCTTCAGGAATCATGTCTTTCAGAGAGATGGAAGAAAAAGATACATAAAACTACAAAGACAGTATTTGAGAGACTACCTCGCCTCTCTGCTTCCATAGACAATCTCCAAGATGAACAATTACTAGCTCGTCACCTTTTGTACGATTTGCAGTTATAACAGCCAAATTTTCTTCCCAATCGTCTAGCATACAATCGGAAGCAATCTGTAGACAGTTTGAGAAAAAAAGATGAACTCACTGAACACATAACGTATGAGCCCAGATGTTGCATGTGATGATAAAAATTATGATTTAGAACCCAGATAGTAAGATCAGGATGAATTGGAAATTAACACTATCAAACAGTTGCATTCTGTAAAATATTTTGAATAAACTACTTGAGTAAACATATCACCTGTGCAGGTTGATGATACATATTTGCAGCAGCATTTGGGCCATTACTAGTTGTGTTTTCTGCAGAAAACACTTCTGCTGGTTGCCCTGCGATTAACAGACATAATGTCCGCAAAGGTGATCCTGCTACTAATTGGCGACATGCCATTTGCTTCACGGTTTCGACATGAAACTGCATCAATTTCAAAAGAAAAGGGAAGTCAGCTTTGAGTAAATCTTAGGTGTGGGACCCTAGTTGCCTAAAGGATAATTTTGGCTAGTTTAGTTTTGGCATCTAAAACTCATACAAATATTCAGAAAAGAAGTACTAAAATCATGTGTTACCTTAGGTATTTAAATAAAAATACTTTTTCTCTAGAATATTACATGTTTTGTTTAACGGTAACCAAGTGTTATTATCTCCTTAACATTGTGCAGCCTTTATACAGTTTCTTATTAAAAAAAACATAAATTTAATATAAACGTGAATTATATGACATATTGCTAGCTAGAGAGGGGAATATTTGATCATGTATCCATGTATCAGGGGTAAATATTTCCGATAATTACAAATTGCTCCATTTTGAACACATGGAAAGTGAAAGAAAAAAAAAAGGACAACAGATAAGCGTGTACAAACCTGATCGCCAAGATGTGCTGCAAGAACAAGCGCCGTTCCCCACAGTTGACCTTCTTGTGCACATTGAAGGGCCTCTTTTGTTCTACCAGAAACAAGAAGGTTCTGTACCTCAATCGCAGTTGCCTACAGAAAATTCCATATGCATATATAATTCAAATTCTACCTATCAATAAGGAAATATGCAATAATAATCTTTGATATACCTGAACTTGACTTTCAGACGGCAAGTTCTGTAAGCAATGGGTAAGTGCACCATACCCGTTCGGCTGAGCACCATTTCTCTTGGCAGAGGCAAAAAGCTTCGCCACAGCTGATTCTGGACTGTCATTTTCCTATAAAAAAAAGGAGGGGACATAACCCAATGTTGACCTCTAAACTCTGTAAGATAGCTATTTACCAACATCTTTTACATGGGGAAACTAAGCAATTTAGACATGATACCCTCGTAAGACAAATAAAACATATACTTCACTAGAATGCTAAATAAAAGAGAGAAGCATAATACTCCTTGTGTTGAGCAATCATAAAAGAAAGAGTATATATTATGACATTTCTCACAAGTTTCAGCTTTGGTACTGAGACCTAATCTTCTTAGTAACTAACTTCAGTAAATCCCTTTAAATTACTATGACACCCGACAAACTTAGAAATGGTAATTTGCTCTGCTATGTGACTATCTATTCTATAGGTATATTTTGATGCCTTAAACATGCATTATGAGTGTCTTCTCTAGCATGACTACTATATTAGCTAAACAAGAAAGCTTTTGGTTTTTTATTTATTATTTTTGGAAACAGGAAAATATTGTAGATCAAGTATCATTATGACATTTCTCACAAGTTTCAGCTTATGAGACCTAATCTTCTTAGTATCTAACTTCAGCAAAAAAAAAAAAAAAAATACTAGGCAAGCGGGTTTTATATAGGGATCCATAACCCCGAGTTTCCAACCCCATATGGGGTTTCGAACCCACGACTCGTCTTTTGGTGGAGGGTCACAACCACCGCTCGACCAAAAGTCCAATGTCCTAACTTCAGCAAATCCCTTTAAATTAGTATGACACTCAACAAACTTGTGAGAAACGGTGATTTGCTCTAATATGTGACTATCATTTCTATAGGCATATTATGATCCCTTAAACATGCATTATGAGTTTCTTCTCTAGCGTGACTACTATATTAGCTAAACAAGAAAGCTTTTGGCTTTTTATCTATTATTTTTAAAACCAAGAAAATATTGTGGATCAACGTCAAACAATTTAAATAGAGGCAAAAGAGTGGCAAGAATGTACTAAACTGGTTTTGTTCCTTAAGCTAAAAATAGAGGTTACCTAGCGACACATCCCTCAAACTTTAAATTTGCTAAATAGATAAAGAAAGCCTAAGCATCTACATTGCATAACAAGTTGTTTTCAGTTATGGCGTAGGTAATTACAAAATAAGAATACAAATACTTGGAAGAAAACAATTCATTATCAGCTAAGGCTTTCGTATGTGTATTAACACTTAAGGCTCACAAACTACATCATAATCAGAAATGAAATTCCGAATTTCATAAATAATGAAATTTAATCATCAACAAGTCACCACCTTGCTTCAAATGCCATAGAGCTCGGGGAATCAGGATAACTAAAGAAGCTATTATGGATGTATTAATTGTGGTGGCACAAAGATAGGGAAATGACTTCACGGACAATATATAATAAGAAATATTTGTAGACAGGGATGTACTTTACCTTCAATGCTTGGTCAGTACCGAAAGGAGACCGAAGTTTCCCGTAGTGCTGACAGGCTATTTTGAGCAAAGAGATAAGCAAACTCAAAAGTTCTCCTTTTCTGTAATCCATGTCCGAAGATTCACAATTTGCGATTCTTTCATCGATCCATTTAAATAATTCTTTAGTTCCAACATTCCCACCAACTAGAGGGCCAGGAAATGATTGTTGGCACAAAGTAGGAAAGTACCCACAAGCACCAAAACCGATGTTAGTAGCACCACTTTTTTCCGTGACGACATCCATAAGGTTAAGAATCGAAATCGCACCACCACTTCCGGAGTCCTTCATATAAAATAAACATGAACTTCACACTTAAGAAGGCATCAACACCTTAAACTCACAAAGTAACTATAAAAAGGAGCTAAAAGATCAAAGATAACTGGAATTCGATGTGGCTAATGGACTAACCTGACTTCCAAATCCCGGGTTTACAGCATACGAACTGCTATCTTTCATAACTAATAGTTTCCCACCGAATCCAAATGTGACTAGAGTATGCGGGGGACGTCCTGCAGACGATCTCCCTTCATTGGGGTCACGTGAAAATTGGGAATTGTTCTGAAAAGGCTGATGACCGTAACTTCCCTTACCACCGTAGTAATCATTTGAAAAATGTGTATATTGCTTCTGGGTATTCTCCATCCGTGGCTGGCTATTTTGCTGCGAGAAGTTCTCAGAAGGAACAAAGCCTTGATAACCCGTCATCCCACTGTTACCATCATAAGTAGTTCCCAGTGGTTTAAAACCCGATTGTTGACCATTGTAGTTATTTAGGGGTGAACTTGAATCGTAAATGCCCTGGGAATTTTGATTTTGAGTAAAACCATCCGCAACATCTGTCTTAGCAACTATATCAGGTTGGCACATGTTAACATTTTGCCCGACATGGTTACTACCCAGACTTTGTGGTTCATAACTCCTAACTTGACCGTAATCTTGGTGTGCGCTATGATTGTTGTTAGTTAAGAAACTCGTTGATGAAGCATTCCCATTTTGGATTTGGTGGCCATGAGTCGCAACACTTGCTGATTGAACAGATGGGGTGTAAGATTCCAACACGCGCCATTCCTGGCCAATTGTGTCGTAATACCAACCTGGGTATTGAGGATCAAACACCATATGAGCCGGGTACTCTGTGCCACTAAATACACTACTTGTGGAACAACCCTCAGCTACAGTTCCCACAACTGACTGGGCCGTCTGCTGTAAATATGAAATATCTGATCTCTGATCTGAAAAAACGTTATCACCCGCAAGTTGATGATTGTTTTCGAAATTCCCCTGATAAAAGTTTTGAGAATTTGGAGCTTCTGATACAACATTATCCACAGTTTCATAACTCCCCTGATAAGAATCTTCCGTGACCACTTGATGCCATTGGGCAGTAGTAGAGTCATAACGCCAGCCCGGATACAGATTTTCCCAATACTGTGGATCTGCAGTCTGTTGATGAATTACATCTTCTCCAATACTAGGTGAAGGATCTACATTATCCCCAACATTTGCAAATTGATCCACTTGAGTATTAGTAGACGAATCAACAACTACATCTTCTCTAAAACTAAACATGGGATCTGAAGTATCCCCAAGATTCTCAAACGGATCCACCAAACCATCCTCTCCAAAATCATTCAAAAAGTCAGAGTAAGATCCAAACCCATTTGCCTGAGTTGAATCACTAGCACTAAAGGAACTCCATTGCACCTCTTTAATAACAACACTCGGATTCTTCCCCGTTTCAACATTCTTAGTAATCTTCTCATCAACCACCACAACTTTCTCCGATCCAAACAAACTCTCCTCAATACCCAAATTCGAAAACACCTTCCCCTCATCGACATACTCAATACCCAAATCACTCACCCTAACCTCAGTATCATTATCATCATCAACAAGCTTATCGAAGAAGTCTTCATCGGTTTGATCCTCCACCATCAATGGAGGAGAAGCCATTGAATCAGTTAGATCCTAAAATCAAACCTCAAATCCCTACTTGTATCGCCATTAATTATTACCTCAGATCCCTAATTTACAGATCAAATAATAACTACGAAACCCTAATTAAGCGAGATCTTACCGCAAATCGACGAATGAAAAACGCGAAATATTTGAGAAATTAAGAGTTGCAGAGAGATGTTAATCTTTACAGGTTTTACCGGGAAAAGTAAACGGCGATCTGACGTACACCTGGCAGACCTGAGATTGCAAACTCTGGAGGGAATTGGGCCTTCGGGGATAATGGGCTTTAATTCAAAAGAACATTTTGATGCAATTCCATTTAAGCTATGATGGAGACATGCTTCACTGCAAGAATCTTTTTGTTTTGAGGGGACCGTTACAGAGAAGCTTCTTTCTTAAAAGACCAACTTGCACTGCTCCTACCTCAATGTACCTCTACTGGTGATTCTCATATCCAAATAAACTCTATGGATCCAACAATTGTTATGATCTATCTCCACTGGAGATTCTCATATGCCTAACTATTGAGTATTTCTGAAGAAATGTTATATTTTGGGAGTCTATAAAATATAAAATTGTAATGACTTATTGAATTTACCCGAATACCAGCTCTGCCTGCATGGTGCAGTTGTTTCTGTCATCATTCCTGCCATGAGAGTGTGCCCCTTGAACATCCACATATTTAATCCATCTTTCCCCCACCGTCTTTAGTATATTTTTTAGCTTAAATTCCCCTTTTTTTTTACTTTGTTTCGCTGAAACTTCTTTATTATTTCTATTTTTGGCAAAAAATAAAAGAAAAAAGCAACTGGTAAATTTCTAGCAATTTTATTCTTTAACAAGCAAATATAGTTCACCACTTACCAGTAGTCCTCGCTTTCACGGGTTGTCATGGCACATGTGATGACACTTATCACAACTAGTAAGAAAGTATGAGTGTGGGATGTGTGAGATTCTAACTGCAAAAAGAGCCATAGAATCATGTTGTTTCTAGCGTGAACCAAAGACTACAGTAGTACTCTTTAGGCGTTTCATCCAAACCAAAAGAAAAGTGGGAATTAAAAGCCTTCCTAACATGGGTTTCTCATGCTACTCTCTCTCCCTTAACTTTGATTTATGATTTTTAAGCAATCTCTTAATTATTCGGTAGGTGCATCTATATTTCTGCTTAGTCTGAGTTGTTACAGAGTGGACCAATATGCCTAAACAAGGCACCTGGTTGTGTTCCTTATGGTTAGCTAGTCATTTTTGGTAATCAAAAGATTTATTAAGGATATGATAGCTTGGAAAGCTTGTGATATAATAACTTTTCTTACGGAGTCCGCTAGCTATAAGAGACCTGATGCGTATTTCATGATCCCTCTTCAAATTTGTCATAAACAATGGTGAGATATATGCCCTATAAATAATGAACATATCGCATTTCGGTTGATGCTTCCAATATACATTGTGATCAAAATTTCAAAATGTTAGATGAAGCCAAAAATCAAGAGTGATACTAAAAACATTTTTTTTTTTCCATCTTGCACATTAGACAAATCAAGTCTTGCACTTCAAAATATAATATCTTGGGGCTTCTACTCTCATTGTCATTGGCTTTGAGATGGAACCTCCAGTTCTATTATGGTAATTGAGCGAGAAAGCATGCATTTAATTTATTGATTTTTTTTTATATCTAAACCTAATAGTGGGGTGGTGGTGAGGGGAGGATGATGTATATAGTTGGTTAGAAGTTTGAAGAAAAAGGGAACGTAAGATTGACCCATATTCTCTTTTGTTTTTGGCTTTTAGAGTGATAGGCCGGCACTGGGAGAGGTCTTTGTTTGTTTCTCTCTTTTCCCTTGTTTCTACTCGGTATAAATATACAAGAGAAGCAAACCCCACTCCCCAACTTGGAAGAATATAGTAGAGAGAGACTAAACCAAAGTGTTTCAACTCTCATCCTCTATTGTTTGTTTCTTCTTTTCATCTTTGAACAAAGTCCCGACCGACTCATAACATCACTCTCCTCCTCCTCATAACATAAAGCCACTTCGTTGTTCACCAGTAGTACTACTACTACTTGCTGTTGCAAGCACATGCATATGAGACTATGAGTGTGTGTTTGTGTGTGATTAGATCCGCATTAAACATTACAGGATAATATAGACAATGTGACAGGCATATGTATATATAGTTTGATCATCTAGATAAGTCCTTACAAGAGTGAAGGACCTTATATATACGAAATGTAAATTATAACAAAATATAGCTCATTTTGATGAAATAATAACAAGTTAATTTTGATGGGAGTAGTAAGCAACATGGAAGAATTTCTTTACGGGAATTGATTCCCTTCGAATAATGCTGCAAGAACAATCAACTTGCATTGCAAAAAGTAATGAAAGACGATATTCCTAAATTAAGTTTAGTAGGATATACTCTAGGGAGCTGAATATATTTTGCAGGCCCTAAGTGTTTTCTTCCTATATATTAACGATGGTTAACCATGTGACAACTAATACAGACATAAAAAACCAGATCAGTACTGATCACCCCATCTAACTTGACACTGAAGAAGTTTCTCGAGGGAAGTAGTTGAAGATTTTAAACTGCCAAGGCTGCTCCTTTTGGCAGCACCTCAGCTGTTTATCCTCTTCTTTGCAACCAGGGTGATCCGGGGTAATAATTTATCACCATTTGCCTGACTAATCCCTAGGACACCTGAATATTTTGCCAACCCACAACACCGACACCGGTTTATTTCAAATAGCACCTTCAATATAGTTATCTTTGCCCCCACTGGACTACATTGCAATCACCACAACACAATTCATCCGGCTATGAAAGCCCTAAATTCTTGTGACTTCAACAATCACCAACTTTGATTTGGACAAACAAGTTTTGATGAAACAACTGAAATGTTCTTAGAAGCTATTAAATTCTTATTAAAATTAAGGAAAATTTGAGGAAGAAAAATAATAGAAGAGTAGCAGAGTTGACTGACATCCGTTATTATGCATGGGTGTTTAAATCATATTTAATAGTTTTCATAAGGCGTGCCACACCCATGCTGACCAACATTCTGAAAAAACACTAAATTATCATCACACTCTTATACTCCAAAGTCAAAACTATTATCTTATGCATCGAACCTTTGAAGCATCAAGCATCGTTATACAATTACAATTACAATTACATTTGTGTTAACCCATTGGAAAATAGGTATTTCAAAATAGGAGAAAAGACGTCATTAGCGACATTCTACATTGTTATAAAGTTTGTTGCGCTTGTGGAAAATCTACCAGTCTTATGTTTAGAAATATCTCACAACACGGCTTATTTTCTGAACTTATGTAGGTCATGTGTTACCTGCTTATACTTATGCTAATGCATTTTGCTTAGGGTTGCAACTTTTTCCCAACTTTTGATTTTTTCCGATCCGATTTTTTCGATTTTGAAACTCTATTTTACGTTTCCAATTTCCGAAAATCTGATTTTCAAATTTTTTCGAAAAATGTCGGATCGGAATAGGATAGCCTTTTGTTATTCCGATTTCCCAAAATTTTCGATCTGATTTTTTCGATTAAGATCCGGTTCGATTTAATTCCAAATTCAACTTGATAAAACCTCAAACATAACAGGTCTATCTCAAAACATAACATGCTCTTTTTTCTCCACTCTCATTTTCCCTTTAAGGTATATATATATATACATTGGATTTTATTATCTGATTCACTATCTGAGGACTCAGAGGTGTGTTATGATGTGGAGTTCTTATCCAAAGTGTTGACACTAAACTTTTTGAGTTGGTCAACCAGAAGGTCAACAAATTCGGAATCCTGAGAATCGAAAAGCTTAAAGTCATGGACAAGAAGGGTTGGTTTAATATCAGCTTTGTACATGCTAGATGATGTACTTGCTATATTATCAGAAGAATTTTGACTAATGTTTCTTTGGACTTGGTCTTTTATACGATTTAGCTGATTACCAATCGTTTGAAGACTTAGATTTGTCCAATTATTCTATTTGATAACGGGATTAACATCAGCTATCTGGTTGTTAGGATGAGTAAAGGCGTTGGCTTTCAAAGCCATGGAGCCATGACTCCCTTTACTTAAATGGAGAGATTCAGGGGGAGGTTGAACAAATTGAACTTCTGTACTATCTGCTTTTACCCATTTCTTAGTAAAATCTTCCATATTACTGATAAGGTACTGTTGGTGATGGTACTATTTTGTGTACCATTCACAAAATAATATTACCTTTTGGCTTTTTTCAATCTCAATGTAGTATAATTCCTTGATTAATGTCAATTCTTCCCTACTAAATGTTTGGAAATACCATGTCCTAAAATTTTCATGACTAGAAGACATGAATTTCATACTGATAAGCTGGCGAATAAATGAATTAAGGGTTAAATCCATAAATACCTAAACACAAAAGCTCGCCTCAGATGCAGGAGAAGTAGGTCTTTCTCTTTCTACTTCTGGCTTGGTGTTGGTGGATAAATCAGTATAGACTCCATGAGGAATCTGCTGATCAGACATCCTAATTCCTAGACACAGAGGATAGGTTCAGATATGGAGTTCCTAGACACGGAAGGCCGAGAAGAAGGGCAATAAACCTGGTAAGGAATATTTTCTTCTTTCCCATTCTACAATACATACTCCTACCAAAGGAGAGTTTAATTGGAGTAGAAGCAAATGTTACTTCAACATCTCCGTCAGGAGTTTGGGTGATTTGACTAACCTGGTTGTTAAACCTAGGTCGTAGAACCACTGCCTTAGACAGTGCCCATTATGTTGGGATATTAAGCTCATCCCAATTTATAAGCCTGTTGACAACAATATTAGTTGTCAAACAGTTACTGTATACAACTACAGTTTTACCTAGTTCATTTTTGAGGATAGCTCTAGGGTATAAAGTATTCATAACTTTATAGTGGATCCGGTAAATAACTGCTATAACTTTTGCTCTATGGATAAAATCATATCCTTGTGTTTGAATTCGTAGACTCACAACATCAAATATAGACTTATCCGTAAATGACAAGGTTAAATTGGGATAAACATCAAAATAATCTGGTCCATGACATAGACTAGTTTGAACGATTTCCATAAGAGATGATTTAAACTCTATACTTCTCTCATCCATGAGGTATGCAAGAATACTAGAATTAATTCCTAGGAGAGTTAAAAGTTTGAATGTAAATCTGATATATCCAATATGCAGATAATTGTATTTTTTTACAAATAAATACATTTCCATATCTGTGAGGTTAAGTAATTTCAAGGTATGACATTCATTGTCAAGAGCTATTGATTGCTCCATAATTTTGATATTATCTTGACTTATAAAGTCAAATATACCATTTTTGTAAATTAATTTGAACTTGATAGATGGTATAGTCCATTGATTCAGTTGTTGAGTTTGTTCAAACCCAACTAATTCTGAGTTTTTTTACAGATATTTGATTTTCATGAGACCTATTCATTTTTTCCATATATGAAATATGAATCACATAGATATCTAAGTGTCATATAAGGATGTCGGTATGGTTATTGTTGATCATCTTCCTTGATAAAGATACTTAAACAATATAATCTTATTTAAAGAGTCAGGTACACGTCTGTTAATAATTTACTGACAGGAAACGTCCACTTTCAGGACAACCACGCCATACGCGACTTGGATGATGTCCATACCTTCTCTTCCAAACCAGACTATACGGTGAAACATGTTTATCGAAAAGGAAGATATATAACAATATGCATACTAAGTTCTTACATAAGATTTAACATACCTATGTGACCTAAAACTCTAGCCACACATGGCTCTGATACCAATAAAACGATGGATCGATAAACAAGAACAAGAATTAAAGGTAGCAACAATGGTATAAATAACAACAAGAAGAACGTATAAATAAGAACAATCTAACCTAGAGTATGACATTTCGGTCCCTCTAAGACACTTAGCCACCCTCAGGAGTATGCGTGCAGATTGTGAATACTTAACAAGAACAAGATAAATAGATTTTTATTTATTATAAAATACTTATGAAATACTTATAAAGAGATAATAAACACAAAAAGTGGTTGAAGGTACTACAGAGGAGTTGTAGAGGAGAAAAGAAAAACTTTTAAGGAAAAAACTTGCTTACAAATGGGCTCTTAGACTCCTTTTAGACTAGAGACGGATTCTAAAGCTTTGGAGTCCGGAGCTAGTGCCATCCACGTGTAGTCTTATGGTTGGAGTTGTCTGGTGGCATACCAAAGTCTATTATCTTTTAATCTTATCTTCTGCTTTAATCTTTTACTTTAAATAAAGTAAAGATTCTTTTTAACTTTATGCGTCGGTGCTTTTGTCTTCATGCGTTGGTAGACAAAGTCATTGCTGTTTGCAATTTTAAAACAAAATCATTTCTGAAAAGATGCTTATATTTTTGACTTTATGCATCGGTAGATAAAATCACTTATGTTTTAATTTTAAAATAAAGCTTGTAGCAAATTACTGCAGTAAAAGACTGTAGCAAATTATTATAGCTTTTATCTTTATGGGTTGGTACTTGTCCACCGAATGCTAAGTTTCCTTAGCTTTTTCTTTCGCTGTTACCTTTATCTTATGTTCTTGGACTTCAATCATGATGTCCCAATAGTCTTCCATAGTGGCATCTGTAGATTTCAAGGATGTCATATCCTCATTCTCATAAGGGCTTTGACCCTCTCCAACTAGGCAGTATTGTTAATCCTGGCTTCCACTACCTTCTTGAATATTAGATGCATGTGGTTAGGCCTGCGTGGTGGCTACCACAAATTATTCTTTCAAAGTCTGCATGACTTTGAATTGTTGTTCTTCGGATGATAAATTGGAATAACGATCCTTAATGGAATCTATTAATAGTTGGAAGACATTTATCAAAGAGACTAATATTTCTACTGCTTTCTGTTTTTCTGCTTTAGAAGACAAAACATACTCTTCAGTTATTTTGTTGATGAATTCAACAACTCTTTCAGTTTCAAACCCATCCTACCATCTGTAAAAGAAGGTTCTTTGTAGAATGGGTAATTCAGGTCATCAAAGCAAAGTTCAAGATCTCATTTCCAAATCCATGTGATCTGAAATTCTGTAAAATACCATAGGGTATTTCTTCCGATGGATATATTTTGTACAGTTTTTCCTTTAAGCTTCGGGTGAAATTCGTATTATATGGTAAATGGTTTTTTAAGGGATTTTGGTAAAGTATCAAATTCAGGTCCCATTTTTTCCACCAATGAAGGAACCAAGTGGGGAAACCTGATCTTTTGATGATGTCCAGATTAAGGAAGAAAAGCCAAGTATGCTTTCTAATTGAACTATGATAATAAAATGTATAGTGCCAGGCTTGGATATAATCCCAATAATTATATTGCTGGCCATTTAGTTTACGAGATCAAAATTTGCTGGGATCGAATCCCCATTCGGATATGTGCATAACCCTTGTAATATAACACTTGGAGCGTGTTATAGGGCTTTTTATGTCCTTCAGATTGATATGATGATGTTCAATTTGAGCTGATGTTGTCTCTATTAATATGGCCTTGTAGACATGTCGATAACGACTGTCTTGAACCATTTAATTTTGATTTGCAGAATATCGTTCTTTTAGACCCCAAACATCTTGATTGAGCTTAAGATCATCAAAAGAAAGGGTTAAGATACTTTCCTTAACCAATGTTTTCTGTTGATAGATGATTTCCTGTTTAAGGGCATCTTTAGCAGTTTTCTTCGGGTCCTACTTAGGAACATCCTTAGCAGTTTTCTTTAGGTCATTTTTTCTTCAGTTTTGACTCCAGCCTTGATTAGGAGGTTGCATGTTTAGTTTTGTCATGTAGAAATTCTCTATTTAGAAAATCAGGAAAATAGTTTTGATTACATTTAATATACTCTATTGAGAAATCAAATGCAGATAATTCAGATTGCCATCTAGTAAATATCTGTTTAGACACAAGATTTTTTATATCATTTTGTAAGATATCTTTAGCAGAACTGCAATTAATATGAAGTAAAAAGGGTTGGTTTAACAAATTATCCTGAAAATTTGAAATGTATTTGACAATAGAAAGCATTTCTTTTTTAATTGTAAAATAATGTTTTTGAGCAATTTTCCATTTTCCAGATGTAAAACGAAGTAATTCTTCTTTTTGTGAAGAAGGATTGCTTTGTTTTAATATACCTCTAAAACCTAAGTCAGAGGTATCTGTTTCAACAATCTTTTGCCATTGAGGATTGGCAAGACCTAAGCATGAGAGTTGTTTAACTCTTAATTTGATCTTTTGAACGGCTTTGGTGTGTTCAGAGGTCCAGGGGGTAGGGTTCTTTGTGAGTCTATTATATAAAATAATACTATCCTGGGCCAAGTTCTGGTAGTAGTCTACAATGTAATTGAGACTACCAAGGAATCTTTGTAATTGAGTTTTCCCTTTAATTTCATTTGGAAATTTTGAGGCAAACTCAATACTCCTGTTGATAGGAACAAATTGTTCTTTAGTAATGTTATGTCTTAAAAATCTAACTGTTAATTGGAAATTTTTTATTTTAGAAGCAGAAACAACCAGGCCATTTCTGCGAATAACATCCTTAAGGATCTTGAGATGTCTAAAGTATTGATCAATAGAATTAGAGAATAAAATGATGTCATCAATATAAACAATACAGAAGTCTGAATAAGGAACAAAAATATCATTCATAATATTCTGAAATTTAGATGGAGCATTTTTTAAACCAAAGGGCATGACATTCCATTCATAATGACCAAATGGAACTGTAAATGCAGTTTTATATTTATCTTTCTCGGTAATTTGAATTTGCCAATATCTTGATTTTAATCAAATTTAGAGAAGATAATCGCATTATAAAGGAGGTTTAAAATATATTTTTTATTCAGAATTGGATAACAAATCAAATTGGGGGAGTCGTTAAGAGGTTTATAATTGACAACAAGTCTAGGAACACCTCATTCCTTTTCAATATTCTTATTAACATAGAAGACTGTACAGCTCCAAGGAGAGTAACTCTTTCTGATAAGATTTTTGACAAGAAGATCCTGAATCTCCTTTTTGCAGAGTTTAAGATATTTAGAATTTATTTCGGATATATATATATATATATATATATATATATATATATATATATATATATCTTTAGAACTCTGTTTAAGGTTTTATCAAGAATATCCAAAAAATTTGAATTTTATCAGAATATTTGAATTTTTGGATAAATCTTTTTTTTTCTTCTTTCTTTCTGATTCGAATCCATTTTTGTTTTTTCGAAAAAAAAATCAGATCGAGCCGAATTTTTCGTTTCCAAAAAAATCATAATTTTTTTGATCCGATCCGAAAATAGACCTAATTTTACTTATAATATAAGTTGGCCTAAACGTTGTCTAAATTGGATCGATTACATGACTACAACTAGTACGGTTCGAATAATGTTTGCTTTTAAGTTATATTGCCAACCAAGGCTTGGTCAGTTGATAGGATTGGAGTTACCAGTGTGGAGATGGAGTTACCAGTGTCAAATCTATATATTTTTTTAAAAGTTCAACTTCTAAGGCTAAGACATAACCGTCCATCTATGCGACGTGGTTTTCGAGGATTATTTGGGTAGCCTAGATCATATTTGGCATAAAAAAAATACAATCTTGGTCATTCAAAAAATTGTGACAAGAAATTAATTTTAGCCCTCCTTTTAGAGCAAAATATAATTATAAAGGCAGAAAAAAATGAAAGACCTAGTTTAACCTCATCTATCTCATGAGTCTCCTCTCTCTTCTTATCTCTCTTGTGTACGCGCGTGCATAATTGCTCGTAAAGGAAGAAAAAAGATTATGTTGATTAATGATTTTGAATTATGTAGTTGTACTAGTTAAAAATAATGTATTGTGCAAATAATTTCACAAATTTAAGTAAAAATTGAAAAATCAAAGCATTTCTATAATTTGACCTTCTTAGACATCTTTTGGCACGATACGACGCGTGTTGCAAAGACGACAGTAAGAGCATCTAGTGTAGGATCTCTATAGTTAAAATAAAGATGAGAAAGTACTAAAAACCATGTTTTTAGCCTCCCCAAGTTGGTAGTTATTTTAGGTTTCGATACTCTCTCTCTTCAACAATGAGGAGAGAGAAAAAAATTTGGGTAGCCAACTAGGACAACTTTATTATGTGGAAACCTTTTTTTTAACTAAAAGTAATACGTAGAAAGTGTTTGAAAAAGTTAACTATTTTTTTAACTTTTTTTTTTAACTTTTTATTGTTACACGTTATATTTTCTTTTTACATGGAGTAGTTTTTGAGGAGTCTATTTTTTTTACTTTTTAAAATATCACTTTCCAACTCATCTTGCTAGCTATACTTTAGCTAGGCTGCGCCTGATGCTCTAACGTCTCTATAGTCATTTAAAACAAATGACTTTGAAAATGAAGAAGAGTATCTAATTCATGTACAAAAGTTCTGAAAAGTAAAAAAAAAACAAGCCTGCATGCCCAAATTTCCAGCTCATCACACCAGAAGACCGTCCAAGCTCAGGCCGAAGTTCCAAATTTGTCAATTGATTTGCTGCAAGCATTGGGTGTGTGGAAGTGCTCTCTATTTTTGTTTGTTAATCGTATCTCGAGGTTGTAACCTTGATATTTCAAATAACACCGGTTTTTAAATAAAGGAAGAAAATTAAATTATGTTGATTAATGACTTGAATTTCTGAATTAGGCAATACAATTAAAAATAAAGTAGTGCGTAAATAATCTAACTAATTGCAAGTAAAAACTGAAAACAAAGGTCCTGCGATCAACTCCCATCACATCACAAGCATCTGACCTTTCACAATATTTTTTTGTTAAAAGAATAATAAAAAACATTTTGATTCAATATGCTTATGTATGTGATAGTGTTCATGGCACACTCAAATTGGGTTATCAAGCAAGCACAAGGAGGTGAAGGGTAGTGGTCCACCATTAGCATGGTCCCAATGCAAAGGAATTGCATTGCTTTGCTTAGTTTACATTGGTGTACAAAGTCTACCAACATATATTAGACACTCTTTACTCCGAATAAAAGGTCTCTTTATGGATGCTAGTGTTGTGCGGATAGTGTGGATCACGTATACCCAACAAACAATGAAACATGAACCAATAAAATCCCAATAAATGTGGGTCATGATGTGGGGACTTCAAATTCCAATTGTTTAATAATAGGACTTGGGTTCGGGATCATGTGTACTCCAATAAATTGAGTACTCTCTTAAATTTGGCATTGTAAATGGAGATCCCCATTTCTCATAGTAATGGAGTCTGAACGAGCCATACTAGTTGGCACGTGCAGAGCCCAATGCAATGGGGGGACTGAGCCATACTCATGGCTCATCCGTCCAACAATCAAAAAATGTTCTCATCTATAAACACGAAGAATAAACATCTTTCATTATATACGGTTAGATGTTGCTTAACTCCAGCTTTACTCTCAAAAATACAACCCAAAAGAGGGTCATTGAAATGACCCGAGCGTCGGAATAATACGATATTAAGTCTATTCAATGAAAACTATCTATTCGAAGGTGGGACCAATCCGTCCGGGCCAATTGGCCTTAGACTAGGAGTGCTACATGGGAAGACATGCAAAAGACATTTCAGAGTTGGATAGATCCCAACTTTCACACTCATTACCATCAAGTACAGGTACTGGGAAAGTACTCAAGAAACACAAAACTACTGAGATCAAGATCATACACAGAACAGAAATCATATGACCACATTACCCTCATTTACCAATACAAATCACATCAATCAAAAGATCAACAAAATCAAACTGCATTGATTCCATTTATTATCCCACTAATGTTCCAATATCAGATATTACCACAAGGCCTGCATTTTGCCAGATTCTACGATGTTCACAAAGCAAATATTTTCACTAAAACAAGCGATATCACACACGCTTTTTAATTGAAAACTCGATACCATCTCAAGGTCATTGTTGTTACACTAAGCAACTTTTACCGTTTCATCAAACCTCTAACACTTTGATCAAAAAAATCAGAAAACCTCACACAAACACACTTACACATACACAAAGTGAGAGTAAAAGAAGAAGAGATAAGAAAGAATTAAGCTTCAACACCAACTGTACAAACCACAAAGCTAGTAGTGACAGCTCAAACTCACAAAAATACCATTTTTTTTTAACTATTTTAATTTGAGAAAAAAACAGTTAAGCTAAGAACAGCTGTGAGAAGCTAGAAACAGAGCCCCAATGTCAAAAAAACTGAATTTTTGGATTGTTTCATATCAAATCACTTCTTATCCTTAAAAAAACAACTAAATTAAGCAAACCCCATTATCATAATCCAAAGCTAAATGTAGAATTACCTATCGTTTGACCATCAACTTAATACTACTAATATAAGTCGTTACAAAACACTTATTACAGTGAGTAACAGAGCTAAACCAAGAACAAAAAAAGTCTAATCTTTCTAAGAAGTCCCAAAAGTATGAATTGGAGATGAAGCATTGGTAAGAAAAAGAGAACCCCATTTGGTTTAATTTCCAAATTAAAGCTTAATTTGATCATGTTCCAAGAAAAAAAAAGTTCATTTTTTGTTTTGTTTTAGTACCTGTAAACTTTGCTGATATCTATCACCATAATCCCCATTGTAGTAACTTCATTTGATCGATGGGCGATGGACGATGGAAAACTATGGATCGGAAACTGCGGAGACTTCGACTACGCTAACGTCGTCGTCGTCGTCTTCCATTGGCGCGGGGAGGTTGAGATCTATCATGTCAACATATTTGATTGAATGGGTAGTACTAGTTTTGATAATTGGAGGTGTTGGAGTTGAAGTTGGAGTTGGAGTTGGAGTTGGAGTTGGAGTTGAGCTTGAACCAGAAACATGAGATCTTTTGTGACCACCAAGAGCTTGGCCAGACCCAAAGATCCTGAAACAAACTGGGCATTCATGGATTTTTTGATTCGCCGCGACGAGGACATTAGCATCAACTGCGTGGAGGAACTCGACTTCGTCTCCGATTTTCTCATTGCTACAACCTTTGATCTTCTTGTGACTTGCTCTATGGCCACCCAAAGCTTGATAAGACTTGAACAACTTCTTGCATGTACCACACTGGTACTTCCCCCTAATTCGACTTGAACAATGCTTGATTTCCTCTAACTTGTCTTCTTCATCGTCAGTCTCGTCTCCCGATTTAGATTTCTCAGGTTCATCTAGTACTTCAATTTTAGTCTCCCAAGTACCCCTTGAAAGCATCATCAAACATAAAGCAACATCTTCATCTGGGGTTGTTGTATCAGAGACTGAACTCAATGGTTCTGGCGAGTTTGAATAGAGTTTAGGCTTCTTCATTACTGCAGAACCAGCAAAACATATCTTTCGAGTACGCTTGGATCGCCTTCGAAACGTGTTGTTGTTGTTGTTGTTCCTTGGTGACTCAGTCTCAGTCTCACTCTCTCTATCTTGAAGGATGATCGACGAACCAGCGAACTCGGGATCTACTAATCGGAAACTCTTCTTAGGATTCTCTCTAAGAACATACCCCAATCCTCCTCCTTCTTCTTCTTCGGACGACGAAGAAGTCGAAGAAGACGAAGCCAAAGATGGGGCTAACTCACCACCGAGATGCTTTCGACTCAGTTGAATCTTGGGTGGTGGTGGTGGTGGTGGTGGTGGTGGTGATGGGGTTGGCCTTTGAAGTGGTGCCAGTGCCATGTGAGACCTCATGTGACCACCCAAAGCTCTGCCATTAGAGAAGGCTTTCAAACAGAGATTACAAGTTTTTCTCTCCATTAAAACAGAACAAGAGCAAAACAGAGAGAGTGGTTTGTTTCTCTCCTTTGTGCTTTGAGAGAGTAGGTGACAAGCATTCCTAAACCAAAAGACACAAAACCAAAATTTATAAATTTATATTAAAATAAAAAATAGAGAAAATCTTCATAATTAATTTTGGTAAAATTTAAAAACGGCAAATCAAGTATTGTGTTCATGAAGGGAGTAAGAGAGACATGTAACATGCAAACAGTGCTTTTTTCTTTTTTGTATAGTACCGAAAACACCCTTTTTAATGTAAAAAAAAACCGACTAGAAAAAGCAAGAGCTTCCAGTAACTACAAATAACCAAGTTTCTGGTGATACTAACCAAGTTTCTGATTACCAATAATCTACTTGGAAGACCAGCATATTTCCGTGTAGTCGTACTGAGAAGTGTAGTGGAGATCGGAGATGTTTTGTGAACTGGCTGGATAAGGATAGAAGACGCCGCTATTCTCTACTGAATTCACTTTCAAATCTCTCTGAGAGTTAAAATACTAAAACCAGCTCCTATTTCCTACATTGGTTCTGGGAGCGGAGCTAGTTTATAAGGATACTGATTTCTGTGTGCTCTATAAAAAAAGTGCTTGTAGAAATCCAGAACAGATTTCCTCTTTGAATGAAATGATCTTCTTTGAAAGATTTTCTTTACCAAATATCGACAAGATTTTATCTTGGCCCTTCTCACCTAACGTATACCTCCAAAGTTTCTGATTTAGACTGAACTGTAAATTGAGAAATACTCTTTTACTGAAAGGCGATCAATCTGTCATTTTTTTTCTAAAAAAGTACGAGTAATTTCAAGATTTATAAAGATTTTATTCTCTTTAAATCTTTGAGATAGGGGGTGCCTCCCATTAATTGCATTTATACAAACTTCTATCTTATCATTTTCATGACATCAAATTTATAAGGGCATTTCTGTCAAATTATGCTTTAGGGGCATTATGGGAATTTTGTGTAATTAGATTAAATACGTGCTTTGGTAGTACAAGTCAAGAAAACTGCTGGGTTTGTTGTAACGACGATGAAGTGAAAGATAAACCCACGTGGTATTTTTATTTTTTATTTTTTATTTTTCTCCTATGTTTAAATTTAATTCAATTAATAAATAATTAAATTTAGATTAAATTTTAATTTATGTTACTTTTGGCCGTGTTTATGCAACCAACTGTAACTGTTGGAAGCTTTAGCAAGCCGGCCGGTGCTTTAATTAATTAATTTTTATTTATGGTAATTATTAATTAATTAATTTTTATGGTGGAAAATGGGGTTAAAAGAAGTTATGGTGCAGAAGAGAAGTAAACGAAACAAACTTTCCTTTGAGAGAGGAGTTTTTTGTGGAGTAAATGACGTTTTGTTAAGAGTGGACCGAGTCCCATCTTGCTTCATTCTTACCCTTTCTGCATGCATTGGGTGTGTGGTATTGTTCTTTTATTTTGGTTTGTTAATTGTATCTCGAGGTCATGACCTTGATAACTCATGTAGTGTTATGATTTCTAACCGGTTTTTACTATTTATGTGGAAATGGAGTTACCATTGTCAAATTAGGGGAAGAAATTATAAATGACTTAATGTAATTGTGACAAGTAAAAAGAAAGTAATATGTAAATAATCTCACAGATTTGAGTAAACATTCAAAATCAAAGCGTTTCTATAATTTGATCTTCTTAGACAACTTTTGAGCAAGATACGACGCGTGTTGCAAAGACACTATCCTGGTGACAGTAATGTTTTTATAGTAATTTACAAGAGAAGATTTTGAAAATGAAGAAGGGCACCTACTGCATGTACAACATTTCTGAAAAGTAAAAAAACAAGGTTGCATGCCTATTTCCAGCTCATCACACCTGAAGACCGTCCAAGCTATGCCCGAAGTTCCCAAATTTGTCAATTGAATTGCTAATTTCTTATGTGCATGAAGTGGGTGTGTAGGAGTGCTATGGTTTGTTACTCGTATCTCGAGGTCACGACCATGATATTTCAACTAATGTAATGCTTTACAACCGGTTTTTACTATACGATTATGTGGAATGAAGTTACCAATGTCTAAAGATCTTGTTGTTGAATAACTTAGATTTTTAATTATGCCATACAAGTAAAAAAAAAGTATTTTGTGTTAGAAGTTGGGTCCAGCCCAATGTGAGAACCCAACTGGATTGGGGTGTCCTACTGGACTCCTGGCAAGCCTATAGACCATTAGGGTTTATGGGGAGAGTTTGAGTTATTATAAATAACCTAAAAGGGTTATCCTTTCTAATATAGAACCTATAAGGATACATAGATTTATTCATCAATTAAGATATCCGTACTTTTCTCTCATATCAACTTGCTTTTGATTAACTGATATACTGTATTATCCAATATTATCCAATACGTTATCAGCAAGCCGAGCTAGTGGATCAAAAGGGATAAAGAACTTTCCAAATTAGCGTTTTCCTAGATTTTGTGTGTGTTGCGAAGAAGTATTTTTTACCTATTTCGAATTTCTATATATTAATCATTTGTTCTATGATATAGCATATCTAGATATGAATTGTAAGATTAATATTTTTTTTTTCGGATTAAAAAAACTATTTTTAGTGATTTTTAACCTTTGATAAATGACTATTTCAAACTAAAATAACGATCACTGTGGATATCAGATTCACCCACTATCAATTTTGTTGCGTAGCCTATTCCACAATGATCACATTCGAATATGGCACATCTCAGGGCGATGTCCCAGTTGCTAAAAAATTAGCGTGGAAACTGGGCAGTTTACGACCAAAAACTATTTTTTTACGGTGTATTAAGTCATATTTGTAGTGACGTGTTTTCCGGGAGGAAAACCTTCGCCAATACTTGTTCGTAAAAATTGCGTAATAAAGAACTATCAACCAAGATTTTACGTGGAAAACTCAGTAGAAACTGAGAATAACCACGACCTCGAGGAGGATTTGATGTAAAATCTATTAGATGCTAGTTATTACAAGTTTTCTGAGTATTACTGGTGTTTAGGATAGAGAAATGTAAGGCGTGCGGTCCCTTAGAACCTATTCTATGCCTGTATTTATAGTATATACATGTAGTTTACAAAAAGAAAGAAATAGTCTCCTATTTCAGGGGTAGTGGGCAAACTTGCGGATCTCTAACAGTTCCTTCTTGACCGAGTTGCAACGGCTACTTTTGGTAAGTCGAGGACTCACGAAATCTTCTAGAACGTTGGGTTGTCTTCGACTACAGAGTGCTGAGTTGTCTTCGACTACAATATTTAGGCTTATGCTTGTCGAATCTGGGGAATATGATACTACAATCGTCCTATTCTTGACAGAAGTACATGTAGTTGTGTCGAGAAGTAAACTAGAATTTGAAGAGGTTGCCGAATATCCTCAAAGGTCAGCATAGGTCATTACCGAGGTCAATGTGAACTGTATCTGGTTAAGTTAGTTTCGAGGCGTAATTAATGTTGTTCATTAAATGTAGTTTAAGGATGCTGGGTATAAATAGGAGGTTTATGAAAGGTGGATGATGGTGTTTGGTGGAATGAGGTCGCCCCAAGTATGGTTTATTATTAGGTCTGGGGTTGAAGATGGTGAGCGTTCTTACGAAATTTGGCACAGACCGAGAGACGAGAAATTGTTAGCTGATCGGAGCAGAGCATTGAGGTGGGAACAAAGATTAAACAAAGATAAGATGTGTCTGTTAGAAATAGGGGTAGCATAATGCGGTTTTGAAGGTAATGTATGGAGACAGTTGGGGGGGGGGGTGAAGGGGTAACTGTCATTGCTGGTGATGAAGATACGAAGCTTGGATGGGCGTCCAGAGATCTTGCCGAACGTGTGCGTGTTCTTGCAATTTTTTGTTACTATTTTCCTGCTGAAGCGTCTCTTTAGAAGTTCAGTGACTTGAGAGTCATTGAGCTTTGAGGACTAGAAAGAGGCTTTAATGTCTGATTCTGGTGAAAAGCAAACAACAAAAATATTGACATGTCGAAGGATGTTAGGAACAACAAATAATTTGTAATGGAAGAAAAATTAAGTATTTAAAAATAAATGTACTCGAAAGTGATAGATGTCGAATGTAATTTTTGAAAATTTAATTGAATGAAAGAGATATCGAATGTAAGAAAGAAATTTATGAAATAAATAAGTATGTGTTTATTGAATTGTTTATTGTTTTTGTTTTTGTGTATGTTATCGAATATTGAATATGATTAAAAAATTGTGAAACAATTTTGTTGAATATTGCCTTGTGTGAAAGTTTTGTAGTTGAATGTGTGGGACCAATGAAAAAATTCGAGATTGATTGATTGACCATGAGTCTATGACTATGTAGAGTGTCAAAGCATAATAAATGCAGGGGAGTTTTGTATTGACTGGAAGGTGTATAAATAGCTGTTAGTATTTGCAGATGGATGCATTCAATCAAAATGGTGAAGACGAGAGCTCAGGCTCGTGATGGGGTGTTCCGACGTGTGCAGGCAATGCATTGGGCGTTGTTCAACCGATACTTTAGTTTGCGGAGCATGGAATGACATTTTGATGATCCTGAAGAACCGAATTATGAAGGGACGAGTGAGGCAGAGGCGAAGGAGGCTGAGGAGGAATTTGAGTTTCATGTAAAACTTCAGTTTTGGAGTCCTCCTGAACGTTGTGGTGGTATGTGGACTCGAACAAAGTTATTGGTAAAGAGGGAAGATGAAGCGGCAACGAGGGGTCTATGAAGAGTAAATGTTCGAGATAGAGGTTTTTATAATGTTAAATGTTTTTATCAAAATGTTATGTAAAGAAACGTTCAGCATGTTTGAAGGAATGTTTGTGGGATGAATGTTAAATGCACGTGACAAACTTCAGAAATAAAGATTGTGTTTAAACAAATGTTGTTGAATAAAATGATAGGTAATTGATGTCGAATAGAATCCCATAAGTATAGGAATTGGTAAGACAATATAAATAGGGGAACTTATATGTAAAATGAATATGGCGAGATGTGTTCCATTAGGTGATGGTATGAAGTATAAGGAAAATGATGTAAATTAGCTATTGGAAAAGATGGATCCTACACTGATAGATATGAATGTGTTTACAGAAATTCTTCAAGAATTTGAAGGATTGAAGTACGAATGTAGAATTTTATTAATGGGGAGAAGATTAAGAGTCATAAAATTCGAGAAAAAAATGTATGAGACGTTATATTCGAGGAATTGGACGGTCGCCAAGTAGTGCGACGAACAGTCACGTGGGGTCTATAAATATGTCAGAGGTAGGCGACTGTTCAGATAATTTGCAAATTGAATTTTTTTTGAGGGAGATAACTGCTGTTGCTCATTGCTGAAGTGGTTAGATACGATTGCTAATGAGGAGATTTGTGTATTGATCGAAAGAGCAAAGCGAGCAAAAGAGAGGGATACAGAAGCTGCACGGTTATAAATTAATAGATAATGTGTAATAAATTACAAATGAATGAGATATGTCCATGGAGAAGACAGTAAAACTGTTCGTAGGTCAGTGAATTTAATATTGGAAATTTTGGGTGGCGGTGATTCCGAGTTATATTATAGTTGTCAAAAGGAGAGAATTGGGTAGGAGCAGATGGCTGCGAGATATGCAGAAAGAGTTACGATTTTATGGTTATCGCCGAATTTTTTGCCGGAGAAAGGAAATTCGTAAAATGGAAATAACTGTTTTTGGCGGGAAAAGTCAAAACGTCTTCGAGAAGCTATTGAAATTCCTGTAATTTTGACAATAAAATAACATTTAAAGAGTTATCGAGTTTACTTATTAAACATAGAAAAAACATCGAGAAATAAACAAATGGCTTTTGAATGATAAAATACTAAGATGAATTAATTGATATGAATTAGACCGAGAACTATGTATAAGGATAAATGTAAATGATAATAGTAGATGGTAAAGTGAATGAGGTATTGGAGAGTTATCTCAACAACGATATTTTTATGAATATATGAACTTAGGAATATATATATATATATATGAAAGATTCTAACTGTGTTAAAATATTGAATATGATGTACAGGTTATAATAATGGCTGAACCCAATTTAAATGATGATAAAGATATATTTGCGAGTCTCGAAGATGTAGTACCTTTGATGATCGATATGAGAATGTGTGTACAACAATTGGGGGGGAGATACAGGGTAGGTTCGAGCAGTGCAAACACAGGGGGATGGGGAACAGTTTAGGGTAGTGCCTAGTATGCATGAAGTATCTGAAGAAGAAGTGGTTGAGACTGGTGTAGATCATGAGCCTCAGGCGAGTGATCGAGAAGGGAGTGGGGATGGGGAAGAAGATGTAGAAGAGGACGAAGAAGTTTGTTATGGAGAGGGTTTAGAGACCAAAAAATTTATTAAATTTAAAAAGAAGTATGGTATTCTTGGGGATGTGAGACTAAAGAAGTATCAATACGAAATGATTGTCCAGGACATACCCTTAGATGGTATTCTGGTATATCGATAACAGATAAAAAAAGGGCTAAAGCTGCCCCTTAGGGCGGATTAGAAAAAGTTAATGAATTTCTTTGATGTAGCCCCAGGTTAATTCAATCCAAATGTATATGACCTATTTAGGATATGTGGTACAATAAATGGTAGACTTAAAGCCAGAGGGGAGGAGGTAATAACTGTAGATGATTTGTGTGTATACTACATGATGAAAACGAACCCGAAGTTAAAAGGGTATCGTTATTTGGTAAGGTTCTTGAAGAGGCCGATGTTTTACGATATGGTTTCGACTGGAGGTCGATATACCGAAGAACGTTTACTAGTGTCCAAAAATTATGAGTTCGATCCAAAAGACCTAGGGGAGCCACTTAAAAGAAAAGCGTTTCATCTAGGTCTGTGGTTTGGTGACTTAAATATTTAAGTTTGATGTATTTTTCAAGTTAGATGTATGTTGTGTAAAGATGTGTTTTTCTCTGTGTTGCAACATTGAAGGATATTGGGAAGATAATGGAAGTAAACAAGAAATTGTATAAGATAAGAGAATGATTCTTTGGCAAGATCGATAACTTAGCGATTGATCAAGATCGTATAAGTATAATCTTTCAAGAAGCAGGGCTGAAAAGATCAAGAACTAAAGGTGTTGAAGTGTCAATTATTGGGGGGAAAATGTCGGCTAAGAACGAAAGAGCTGCAGATACAAGTTTTCCCCTGAATAACCCTTTGTTGACAGGGTACAACACAAATATAGGGATCGATGCGATGCTGGGGGAGTCTTTATGCTTAAGCAAGAGGAAAAGGAAGGTAAATGTTGAAATACCTCCATTGCTGAACTCGAAGAGGACTACCCGACAATCATCTTCTGAGGGTATCAAAGTTACTGACAAACGTGCTGTTATGGTGAGTGGGTTACCTCCATGAAGTTTGAATAGTGCGGTTTCCAAGAAGGCGATTGGTGGGACTGTAAAGAAGAAATTAGGGGAGGAGTTTGATACGGAGATGTCAAAGACTATGGAGTCTTTTTCTGTCGGGGCAGATGTGCTAAGGAAAGATATGGCGGAGTCCATGGTGGGGATGGATAGTTTGGATACCTTTTTAGGTGAGGCACATAGTAACTTGGCGAAGGTGAGAAATCTTAAAGCTTATGCTCGAATAAAAAGTTTGGTTAGTCAAACAAATACTCATAATATGACTTTCATGCAGATTAAGACAGTGATGAGTGAAGCAATGGGTCGTGTGGATGGTAGTGGTGATTTGGCAAGCCGGTTGGTTGGGTACAAAAATATTGAGAAAGAATTGACTGCAGAAAATGCCAAGCTGAATGCGACGCTGAATAGGTATAAATTGGAAGCAAACAAGGCGAAGGAAGTTGCATTGGCTGAGGTAAAAAAATACTTGAGAAAGAAAAGAAAGAAGCCTTGGCAGTGCAAAAAATTGAGTTCGAGAAAGATGTTGCCGATGTTCGAAGATCGATGGAGCTGGAGTAGAAGAAACTGCTCGATGAGATGAAAGATCGGATGAATGAAGAAAAGTTACAAAAATGCCATGAAGTGAGGATGTATTTTAAGGAGTAGTTCGATGAGTCTGAAGAAAGAAAGAAATATTACAAAGGAGTTATGAAGGCTGGTGGGCTGCCATGTGATGACAGTTCAGATGATGATGTACCCCAGATGTCAGATGTTCGTGTAGGAACTGAAGTGGTTGACAATGAAATGACTTTGGAGGGCGAAGGTTATTTTCCTGGGGAAATAGCAGATGTACAGGTGCCTGAAGAAGCCTTTAATGCAGAAAAATCCCTGTCCGAAATGTTAAATCTTGACTAGAGAATGTTGGTTTAATGAAAGTCTATAACAAATGGTCAGTGGGGCCAAAAACATTTAAATTTTTGTTTGCGAAGGATGTTGGTGTATGTTTAATGTTTTGTTTAAATAACTATTTTGCACGTGAAAATAAGTTGAAGTAGTGATGTGATAAAGTGATATTAGATTCGAGCAGATAAGTAAAGATTGCTTGTGTGCTCGAAATGTGTAAGATGGCCAATAAATGGCAAGTAAGGAGTACCAGATGTTTATCTGGTGGTAGGTAACTGAATTTAGATTTGGAGAAGAATAAGAGCTCATTAGAGATTGGCCGACAAGTACAGAGTACGAAATAAACTATCCTGTAATTGGATAGTGGTTGCATGAAGTCGAGATAGGCTTGAAGAGACTTGTGTAAGCAAGGACCTTAAAAAAAATCAGGATAGTAAGGAATTATTTTGTCTCGGGTATACTTGGTAAGTATTGATTGAGAGAAAGCGAAGTAGTAAAGAGATCGTTTGTCAGATATATACTTAAGAAGTATATATCGAGAACAAATCAATGTAGAAAGAGATCAATTGTCAGATAGATACTTGAAAAGTATAAATCGAGGACAAATCAAAGTAGAAAGAGATCGTTTCTCTGATAGATACTTTGAAAAGTATAGATCGAGGACAAATCGAAGTAGTAAAGAGGATAATGTATAATAAATTGTTTATTTGATTCGAAGAACAGATTACAGGGAATTATCTGTAGAAGAGTTTAAGGTGAGCAGTGTTTCATGGGTACTCATGCTGAACTTCATCTTCATTCATAAGTCAATAAGTTCCGCTATCTATTTTATTGCATACAATGTAGGGTCCTTTCTAGTTTTCTGATAATTTTCCAGAATTCTTAGGTCGAGCATGATCCTATATTCGTCGTAGGACAAGGTCTCCAATACCAAATTTCTGTTCTCAAACTTTCTTGTTGTATTCTTTTTTCAATGTATCATGGTAACGTCCCGAATTTGTAATGGCTTTGTCCCTGGATTCCTCGATCCAATTGAGGTTGCAAAGGAGGCTGAGTTTATTGTCTTCATCTGAAATTTTTTGTCGAGTACTTGGGAGGTCGAGGTCTGAGGGTATGATTGCTTCAGTACCGAAAACCATCATGAATGGAGTACACCCTGTTGAGACTTGAGGAGTGGTGCGGTTAGCCCATAATACACTAAGTAGTTCGTCGACCCATCTGCCTTTCTTATCATTGAGGTACTTGCATAAGCCAGATTTGATACTTTTGTTGATAGCTTCAGCTTGTCCATTGCCTTGAGGGTAATATGGTGTGGAAGTTGTCAACTGAATTTTTGTATTTAGGAAGGAAAACAAGAACTTTAGCGCTGATGAACTGTTTACCATTATCAAAACGTATCATCTGTGGACAATTAAACCGGGTAATGATGTGCTCCCAAAGGAATTTGATGACCTCATTCTTATCAGTTTGGCATAGGGGAACTGCTTCGACCCACTTGGTGAAGTTATCGGTGGCAACTAAGATGAATCTTCTATTTCCCGAAGCTGGATGGAAATGGCCAATAATATTGATTCCCCATCGTTTAAATGACTAAAGGACATTGCTAACATGTAAGTCGAGGGTCGGGCTCTTGATGTCCTAAGCGTGGATTTGGCATTTGTAGCATTTACGAACAAAGTCTTCACAGTCTTGTCTCATCTTGGGCCAATAGAGTCTTTGTGTGAATGTACGTTGAGCTAGTGATCTTCCAAAAATATGTGAACCACAAATACCTTTGTGAAGTTATCTAATTTTGATCTGAGTCTATTTCTGCGATATACATTCGATATGTGGCCCTCCTCCAGTGAGTCGATATAATATACCATTTTGGACTGTGAATCGGGAGCACTTGGCTAATAGGGATCGAGCTTCTTCTTTGTTACTGGGGTGGATGTTAGAGTTGAGGTAAGCAGATAATGGTTTTCTCCAGTCTTCAGGGTCGTTATGTTCAGTAACGGTTAAGTGGAGTGTGGACAAGATATCGAGGCTAGAGTGTTCGAGGATCTCGATTTCTAAAGATCTTTTTTCAATGTCTCCCAGCATGACAACAATGTAAGCTAAGGCATCGGTATGGTGATTTTCTTACCGAGGTAAATACGAAATGGTGGCATGTTTGAATTTTTTCATCTTTTCTTCGACCAGGGTAACGTAATCAACCATTTTGCCTGTTGTCTTAAAAGTTTTGTTGTAATGATTGGTGACGAGTAAGGAGTCAACATAGACTGCTAATTCCTCAGCTCTGAGAGTAAGTACGAGGTCAAGACCGTGCAAGATGCTTTCGTACTTTTTTTCATTATTGGTAGCATAAAATTTGAGTTTAAGAGTTTTATCTATGCGATGATTGGAAGGCGTGATGAGGACTATGCCAATTCCAGAACCTTGTGGTTTTGTTGATCCGTATGTAAAAAGTCGCCAACCAAAACTCTTAGACCATGTGTCTGGTTCTGCAATTGAGTCGTCAGTGAAGATTTCTTCGAGTTCTTCCCAATCTGGGTCTTCAACAGGAAAATCTACCAAAAAGTCGGAGTCGTCAGTGAAGATTTCTTCAAGTTCTTCCAAATCTGGGTCTTCAACGGGAAAATCTACCAAAAAGTCAGAGTCGTCAGTGAAGATTTCTTCAAGTTCTTCCCAATCTGGGTCTTCAACGGGAAAATCTACCAAAAAGTCGGCCACTGCTTTTCCCTTGATGGATATTTGTGGTTCAAAAGAGTTGTCATATTCCCCAAGGAAAACAGACCATTGTTGAACTCGTCGAGATTTTTCCTTTTTAGAGAGTACAAGTTTGAGAGGGTATTTTGTAATAAATTTGATAGGGTGAGCTTGGAAGTATGGATGAAATTTTTGAGAGCTGTAAACCAAAGCGAGCAATTGCTTCTCTGTGGTAGTATATCGCTTTTCAGCAGGCATAAGAGTTTTACTGATAAAGTAAATAAGTTTCTCGATGCCTGCATCTTCTCGAATAAGGACATAGCTTATGGAGTCTTCAGTTATGGATAAGTGCATGGTGAGTAATTCACCATCATTGGGAGTACTCATTATAGGAGGACGCCCCAAGTACCGTTTAAGATCTTGGAACACCATTTCACAGTCAGGAGTCCATATAGCTTTTTTTTGCTTTTTGTTCGAAAGAGGAGTGGGGTTGCCACGAAGAAGAAGGTAAAGAAGTTTGTATCGATCATATGACTTTGAGATAATTCTCAATATAGGGAGTCTTGCTTTAAGAACACCAAATGTCCTCTCGATAACATTTCTTAACTTCGCATGTGCACGATTGAAATATTCTTCTTTAGTCTTAGGTCACCCTTTCCTATGAAATTCTTTAAGCCAATACCGCACTCCCCTAAAAGGACACATAAAGTACTTGGTATGCACGTATGCTGCATCACACAAGTAGTACATGTTTACAAAATAATTAACAAACTCTAATTATAATAAAACAATAAATTAACAGATACTTCACTATCGTCACTTCAATTTAGATGATTACCTTCAGTAAAAGGTAAGGAGAACTTGTTAGATGGGTCTCTAACTGTTTGGGTTAGGACATTCGAGTCATGAGCTGTGCCTTTCCAATCGGCTTGGACATAGATGAAATTCATATTAAAATTGCATGCTGCCATCACATTCTAAAAGTAATCACCCTTCCCTCTTACCTTAAACAGAATTTGGTTCAATTTAGGAACTTGTGCACTAATCAAGGTGCCATCTATTGCTCCAATAGCCCCTTTGAATTGTTCTTCTCTTAATCGTTTATAAATGCAAATTTCTCCTGGTTCCTGAAAGTTAGGAGGCACTATCATCTCCTTGCTAAGGTGAAGCATTACTCTCAACATTTCATGAAAACACCTACTAATAGTTGCTCCTGAATGTTGATATTTATGCATTATTATGCGGTTTCTCACTGAATGGGCAATAGTTTCTAAAAAAATAGCCATTTTTTGTTCCACATCTATGTGTTTGATATCTATAACCCATCCCCTCGCTCTGAAATGTCCACATAAAGAAATAAATGCATCTTTGTTCATCCTCAACAAATCATAAGCAATCTGATTAGGGCCACTAAGAATCTCATTGATGTGTTCTTTACCCGTTAAGATAGACACACAACTTCTCTCTTTGTTTTTTAGCTAGCATCCTAAGTGCGAATGCTAAGGCCGTTAACCGAATAATAGTCTACTGTCTAGGATTCATATTCATTGCAATAAAATAATTTATACCAAAATTATATACTACTTACAAATTACGAGCGCTAAACGCAATTCAAAGATACATTACATAGTTCACTGCATATTACACTTTTAATATCCATACATAATAGTATTAAGCATAATCAGAGTAACATAAATGCTATAAATACAACAGCTACTGCCAATATAGCTAAAAGATAAAGATGTGAGAATCGAAGCTCATGATTAGCAAAAATCATGTTCTGCTTCCTCCCTCACAACTAAAGAAATGGGAACTGCTTATGGTTTAGGTTTAGTGTACGACTTGAGGGCAATAAATTCAGCAAGAACATGCTCTACTTCCTCCATTGCATCCATACACTGATATATAACACATGGATATCTCCAAACCTCTACTCCACACTCTGCCCATGTTTGGTAAATACCAGGATGTCGCCCTACAAATATGACATATACTTTCCCCCGTGTACCTTTAACCATTTTTTTTATCCTATATCAAAGATAATGTTCATCATCAAACCCAATACCCCAAAGTAAAACTCCCTATCAGAGAAACTAGTCGTAAGATCAACTACCAAGATAAACACAACATTTTACAAGATATGACATATTTTTCTAACATATGCAAGTTCAAACACAACCCACTTTTCAATACCCGAATGCCAAAGAAACCCAAAACACCAAGCAATCATCATTACAAACAAACATCACATAATGATTGAATTTGGAAATTTGTAAAAATTTCCATTACCTTGCTTGTTTGCTAATGCATGGTTTGTAAAAAGATGCTTGCCGCATTGATGTGAGGGAACGAGAGTGAGCCTAAGGACTCCATAATGATTGAATTTGGGGATCTTTTTGCTGTGATTGTTTAATTCTTTATAAAATACCTTTGCCCATAAATAAAAAGAAGGAAAAGCATTGCAACAACAACAACAGATCATCTGATCAGATAGAGAAGTTGCTTTGATTTAATAAAAATCAAGCTTCACTAACCTACATCTCCTTGTACCCGGTTCATACAATGAATTTATGTACAACCCTAAACCCTAAATTAATTTAAATTTGGGATTTTCATACCCTAAACCCAAATTAAAATCCGCTTCACCACCATAACCCAAACACGATTTCTACAAATCCCAACACCTCCAATAACAAAATCAGCAACAATTCTTCCATCAAATAAAAAACAAACAAACAAACAAACAAACCCACAAAGTAGAGAAGAAGGTAAAAACAGAAAATGACAACAAAGAAGAAAGCTAACCTGATAATTGTCCTCACAACAATCTCTCCTCCCCCAAGAGTTCTCTCTTCAGCAATAATTTATTTCTCCCTCTCAATTTGGTATGAGAAATTTTAGTTTAGAGGAGAAGGGTATTTTCGTCAGAAGGAGGCTTATTTTTGGCTGAAAAAAATTTAAACATCTCAAAACTGCTAATTTTTTTTTCAGCTGCTGAAAAAAAATAGCTGAAAAAAAATTCAACAGTGAAAGAAACACCACATTAGATTATTCGATCGCAGGCTCAGTTCTTAGATTGACTGATCAAAGTTGATCGATGCGACTTAACGGGGGCATAAGAGTAGGACTCACAAGTTTTTGATGATTATTTTACCGCTAAATGGGATAGATGATTGAGCATCGTGAGTACCCCATACCATTATGGCGGAAAACCTAATTAAGCAATTTAGGATAATCGTTAGGTCACTTTTATTATGATCAGGTTCTGGCTAGTGTATGGGATATTCATTTTATCTCCCCCAATACTGATTAGGGTTCATCCCATAACAAATAATCAAATCTTTTTCCAAAAGTGATTAATAACGGGGTCAGAGCCCGGGATCACCCATCGATGAACATTTGGATGTTCCGTATAGGTGCCGATCGCACCACCACAATGTATGAAGGTAAGACCCTCAATGTCGGCCTGATATTATGTGGGTTATGATTCGTATTTATCACTATATATTTAAAGCCCACTGGTGACGTATATACTGTAGGATAGATAATTGTCACTTTGATGAGATGATATTCCCAGTATTGTGGGGAGATATGACAGCCAATATTGAGGATGTTTAAAAGATTAGTTGGAAAATTCCATCGTTGTCTCATCTAAATCCCTTACATAAGTTAGGTGATAATAAGGTTCAACGGATTAGAAACCTCCAATAGGTCACAAATGAATTGTCAGACACATTTATATGCACCATTGAAGTACTGTAAGTGTATGTACCTACAAGTAATACACCTACAAAGATGAACGTTTTGGGGGAATTAGTACCACAAACGGATCTCAGGCTCGCGCTTAGTGCAGGACACCATTGGAAGAAAGTATTCTAGCCGGGGAGCTACAGAATATGAAACAAATATGACTAATGGTGTAGTCGGTTCATCGAGGATGGAACCACCCATCGATGAGGCAATAGTAGCTACGTGACCAGTTGATGCATTACGAGGCATGCCCGGAGAGGCATATACGTATGATAATAAGAAGATATCGATCTATTAAAAGTCTATAATGGCACAACGTGGGATTGTTCAGTAGTGATTTGTCGACAAGGTATTCATATTTGATATTGTGCTCGCCATCAATGATGAGGATTCAGAACCATTTATTGTAAATAACTGTGTATTGTTGTACATTGGCCAAAGTTGTATCTGGAATCCAAGTGGAGCTCAACTTTCTTGCATAATACGAAGTTATATCATTGTGCCCATCGGTTATACATGGGAAAGGTACGAAAACATGAATAACTCGATGAAATGATTTGGTTAAGGTAAGACTAGTTGCCCATGAATTATTTAAAAGATCTAGCATCAATTGCAATGAGACCTCTCATCTGGTTATGGACGCTATGAAGTTTTTGTACTGATCAGTCTATCAAGCATTCGAGGACAGGCTAGACATACACATCTTAGGTAAATACTATGTATTTATATAGAAAACTAGATACAAATATCTACATAAAGCCACCTAGGGAGGTATAAGGTTCTAGAAGCAATTAAGCCTCGCACACAAGGTGTGTGCATAATAAAAATAGAAAAATTATTATTGACATGAAGCAATCAGGGCCTATGAGACATAGTAAGTTGACTGAGTATTTAAAGGTTGGGAACTTTGCAAATATCTTTATCTGTCCATACGTTCTTATTTAGAACACAGATATTAACTTAAATCATCATAACAGTATTTTAAATTATTTGGATATCATTAGAACTCCGGTGGAGATCGCGAGAGCCGTCGAATACCTTAAGAAGGAATTCAAAATAAAAGACCTTGGGAAATCAAGTAGTGTCTCGATTTGCAGATCGAACATCTTGATAGTGACATATTTGTACACAGAGCAATATATATCAGAAGAGTTATCTATCACTTCGATATGGATATAGCATACGGTGCTAAGTCATTTATTGTACGTCCAATACTTGGATGTGGACAGCGACATCTTCCACCATCCTGATGGGGGGAGAAACTCCTAGGGCCGTGATGCCAAAGCTAAGAGGTGTTTTGATATAGTTTGCTGAGTATACTAATCCTAATGACTCATTCGTAGTGAACTGCTTGACTTGCTATAGTTCTGTTCCTACCCAAAGGTACTGAAATGAGATCAAGCATATTCTAAGGTATTTGATTGGCATGAAAGTCTGGGGTTTGTTCTACTCAAAATGGTAGACGGTAAATTATAGGGTACGCTGATATAAAATACTTGTCAGACCTATATAGAGGTCATTGCCAGATAGATTATGTGTTCATGTAGGAGGATACAACATATTCTTTGAGATCGATAAAGCAGACGGCGGTAGTTATATTTACAAACCATAAGGAAATTCTTGTACTTCATGAAGCTGGCAGAGAATGATGGTTTCCCTCCAAGATACATTATATCAACTGAAGATTTTGGCATGTTCTATCCATGATAAAGCATTGACTATGTATGATGACAACTCGGCTTGCATCATTCAATTCAATGACAATTTTATCAATGGCGACAAAACAAAGCATATTTCACAGAAGCCATTCCATCCTTATGAATTACAAAAGGCGAATGAGATTGACATTATTCAAGATATTTCAAGAAGACAACTTTACAACCTATTCAAGAAGACTCTTGCACCACTTACGTTCAAGGAGCTGGTACACAGAATTGATATGCAGAAGTATTATTTATCAAGGAGATAAATCTCGGGGGAGATCGACATCAAGGGGATTAGTCCCGACCTGACGTGAACGCATGTGTATTGTAGTCTTTTTATTGATAGTACAATTTTTATCTTAGGATATTTTGTTGACTAGAGGTTTTTATGAAGCAACGTATATTCATCCATAGCTCATATGGCGCTTAGGATTACTATTTCCTTGTACAACTTTCTGCCCAAGGGGTTTTTGCTGCGTAGAGTTTTTGATGAGGTAAGTCGTCCTGGTATGGAACACCCCAAGGGGGAGTGTTAGGAGTTGGGTCTATCCCAAGGTGGGAACCCAACTGGGTTGGGGTGTCCTACTGGACTCCTGACAAGCCCATAGACCATTAGGGTTTCTGGGAAGAGTTTGAGTTATTATAGATAACCTAAAAGGGGTATCCTTTTTAATACAGAACCTCTGAGGATACAAAGATTTATTCATCAATAAAGATATTCCTACTCTTCTCTCTTATCAACTTTTTTTTGATTAACTGGTATAAAGTATTATCCAATATTATCCAACACTCTGTATAAATAATCTCATAGATTTGAGTAAAAATTGAAAAACCAAATCATTTTATAATTTGACCTTCTTCGACTACTTTTGAGCACGATACAGATGCGTGTTGCAAAGATACTATCTTGGTGATAGTAGCATCTCTATAGTCATTTACAAGAAAAGGCTTTGAAAATGAAGGAGGGCACCTATTCCATGTACAGAAGTTCTAAAAAGGAAAAACAAGAAGAAAAAAAAGAAGAAGGTTGTATGCGCTCATCACACCAGAAGACCGTCCAATCTTTGGCTGAAGTTTTTAAATTTGTCAATTAATTTGTTACATAATTTGCTTCACATGACTACTTTGTTATGGGCTCTATAGTCGAGGGGGAGAGAGACTTATCTAAGGAATGAAGGTCATTTTTACCTATTAATTGTTGTTACTTCACATAGTTGTTTAATAAGAAAAAAAATGTTAAGAACCATTCGGTTGGGTCCTTCCTGAACTGGGTTTGGGGTGACCCACCGACTCCTAACCCTAAAGAGTTTTATAGGCTTATATATATATCCCTTTAAAGGTTATGTTTCTGTAACCTAATAAGTTTTTAATGAAGGCCTACATTTTCTCATATCTATGTGTTTATGTGTGTGCATGGTTAGATAGATCGTGGTTTTCTATTGTTCTCAATAAAAATCATGTTGATCAATGACTTGGACTTTTGAATAACGCAAATCTGGCAACTATAAAAAACACTATGTATATAATCTTAGAGTATCTCCAATAGTACCAAAACGAGTTTGGGTTGGTTTTGTTTTATTAGACCAAACCTAAACTCAAACCTAAACGTCTTCTAGTAGTATAAAAATGAGTTTGGGTTGACTGAGCTGGTATTGCCAGAACTTAACTGAGTGTGAGCTCCTTCACGCTAAAAAAATAAGTTTGACGTACTTTTAATTACCGTGCGGTGTTTTGATTTTTTGTGTGGTAATCAGAACACCACGCGGTAATTAAAAGTCCTCTTATTCATTATGGTGGGCTGAGATGAACCTGACTACTTCTTCTCACATTTGAGATGAAAAGAGAACCTTTACGTAGTAAAAAAACACCATCATCCCAAATGGAAAATTATGGCACCAATAGTAATAACTCAACACCGTCGACCCCATCTTCCCATAACCCACCTTTAACACCATTATCTTAGCACTCATCATTACAATTCACTCCATACCTCTACCACAACCAATCTCAATTCCAATCACATATCCCACTTCCGTTTAACATATTGCAAGGGGATACCTTCAGAGGACAGTATTGAAATCCCTCATACGATAGACAGGTAAAAAGTATACCACTAGCCTATATTTTGTGTGAAGCCATAGACAAATGGTATGAGAAATACAACCAGACGTTCATGTTCGAGACTCCATGCGATATTTTTTGCCGAAACTACGTTCCGCCTGATCCTCCTGCATATTTTTAACTTTCCAACTATGAATGAGATCCGCTTCCCCTTACTGAATGGTCCAAGTTTAATCCCTACATCAGTTGTGAACGATGAATTTAATTTTCATTGCATGAGTTTTTAGTTTAATTTCCTACGTAGAACTACTTTTTTAAGAATTGTAATTGCATTTCCATTTAAATTCAGGTTTGAGCCAAAATTGATCGATAGTAATTGTAATTATGCAATACAACATATTCAAATAGAAAAACACTGATGCACACAATAAAAATATCTAGCTACAAGAACACTTATCTCACAAACTATATCTACTAAGACAAGCCAATATCATATCCAGTACCCCTGCAGTTACCTTTCCCAATCATACTAGATAAACCTTGATAATTGATGGGAATGTAAAAATGTATATTTTTCCCTACTTATTTAAGGGTTCTAGACTTCATTTTATTTCAAAAAGGACTAATTATTGATTTATTATTGTTTTAGGTTATGTTAGATAAGAGTGTACAAAAAGTTGAAATTGAGAGCCAAAGCTGTAATTGTTAGAGAGGACCACCTATCTAAGCTATAACTTAAAAGCATCTCTAATAGAAGATAAAATTTAAGAACAAAACAAGATAATATTTGATATATTGAAGATATTTTAGTATGACTGGGAAGGTTTTATTGAGTATAATGAATATTTCACTGAGAATAAAATCTTCAGAAAATGGCAGTTGTGGAGATATGACAAGCAGGGAGGTTTATATTCTGCCAAAAATTCTGATACTCTTTAGAGAAGTTGCCAAAATATGAATATATTTTATGGAATTTTTTTCAGATTTTTACACTAAGTGTATTTTCCTGAATAAATTTTACAAAACTGAGGATATTTGAGTTGATTACAATAATATCTTGCTAAACTTGTACCCCCTCCTTCATCTATAAAAAGAGAGGTCTTGACCATGAATGATGATCCAATTTTGAGAGCTTGAGAGCATTATAAGAGAGAAAGATTGAAGTTCTTGGAGTAATTGACATTTTGTAAGTTTTTGTTTAATAATAATTTTTTCTTTCTTTCATCCTTCTTATTATTTCATGTCATCTCTTTTACTTAATTGTTATTCTTGTTAGGAGTTGGGTCCAAGCCCATTTTAGGAACCCAACAGGTTTGGGGTGTTCTATACAGACTTCTATTTGTCCATTGGCCCTTAGGGTTTATTGGGAACGTTTAAGTAGGATTAGGAACCTATGTCTATATATATGTTCTATACCTGTTTAAGAACTGAGCTTGAATCATCAATAAAGAATCCTATCTTCTCTCTTAATTGCTCTCAATAGATCTCATATAGATAGATTATATTATTGTCTAACACGTTATCAGCACGCACGCTCTAGGAACAAGGATAGCAGAAATTTCCTTCTAATCAGAGTTTTCAGGGAAACCAAGCGATTAGGAGAAGATGTATTTTACAATTTTTTTTGAATACATACTTTCAGATCTATACTATATGATAGATTATCATGATTCAAAGACCTATTTTTCCCTATTTTTTTGGATTAAAAATTTGGGTTTTTGGTGATTTTTGCTCTTGATAAAGGGCTGTATTCAAACTTATATATTTTTCTCTGTGGTGACCAGATAGAGGCAAGACCACTTTGGTTGGATAACCTACTCCAAGATCTTTCTAACGCTATATAGAACGTCTCCGGGAAATCTCCCAATTACCAGGAATAGTATGATGAAACTAGGCAGTTTTACGGCCAGAAACAACATTTTTTGGTCGATGCCGTCAACATTTTTATTTTTATAATTATCCTATATGACGTCATCATTATCCAATATGACATCAGCACTAATACATGTCGAGGACACGTGGCACGCCGACGTGACATGGCACGTGCGTGACACGTGGCAGTCACTGGGGGTGACATGTGGCTATCGCCGGATAGTCACCGGCCACCTGACAGACGTTAGAAGTTCGTCGATATTTTTGCCAGAATATCATTCGGACGGCCACCAGAATATTCTCCAGCGGTCACCGGAACTGTGGCGTGGCACGTGTGTGGAGTCCGTGTGTGTGACACGTGTGGCTCGCGTACGTGGCACGTGTGCATTTTGTATGTGTGACACGTGTGAGTGTGCGTGCATGGCACATGACAGATTGGGTCAGACCGTTGCGGACCAGTCAACCCGGTCCAGGCCTTGACCAAGACCGAGTCAGACCGGTCTAGACACTAAAACGGCTATAAATTGCCCAATTTTTGGTCAAATTGAGCCCAATTTTTTTTGAAAAATTCCTATTTACTGGACCTACCCCGTGGGGGACCCATTTTGATTTTTTTATGAACAATATTTTTAATTTTTTTTTGGGAATAGGTGCCTCGTATAAGAACATTGGTTCACTTATATGTGATATAAGTAAATAGTATAATACCTATTTAAGTATCTTACGATAGCTAATAGGATATTAATGGTATGCCCCTAGGATACTAATTATAATGATCAGGGATCATAAATAATACGAAACCAAGACTAATTTAGCATGCGACTGTGATTCATATCTAAATCATAGTTAATTTTCAAGGATAATTAACTAGAGTTCAATTTGGAATTGACTTAGTCTTATTTATAAAAACTTGGTGTCTGAGTAACCAATTTTTTGTATCTAGCCGCAATTAGATGTTATATAATAACATTTAGGGGTATATAGGCATTAATAGCAACCTATAGTACCCTATAATTTTACTTTAAAGACAAGCATAATCAACCTATCTTGTAAACCCAGCTGACTTCGGGATAGAACCACTTGTCAGCTAAACATCTAATACCCCTCATATTCGTAGCAAATTGGGTAATTTGGCCAAAATAAACCTACCTTTATAGAACTTGAGGGCTTTAAATACCTTAGTTCTTATAATAAAGGCAACACACATCTAGTAGTTTTGAATAGTAATCTTGGCTAAGATTCTATTAAAATGCACACATAAGATTAAGATCGTCATTTTTACAGGGTAAAATTTGGGATTTAATTATTATAAAAGAATTTTACGAGTTTTAGAATATAAACAAGGTTCACCTATAATATGATTGGGAATCATTTTTTTAGCTTTATTCTAAGTACTATGATATATCTTTATTACAATTGATATATTTATCGAGAATTGTCTCTACTTATAATCTATATCTTGCATTACAGATGTCCGTAAAACTTAAAAATGTTGAATTTCCACCATTGCTACTCACTGAAGCCAATTACCTCACTTGGTACATTGACGCTGACTTATTCTTAAAGTCACTTGGTCTGCAAAAGACCATCGTTATCGGCAATAAGGAAGATTTCATGGGCAAAGCAAGGGCCTTGTTTATCCTCTGTCATCATATTCACGATGACCTGAAGACTGAATACCTCAACAAGGTTGAGCCAACTGACTTATGGGCAAGCTTGCAGGGGCGTTAGGGTTATCAATGCTCCCAAAAGTGATGTACCAGTAGAACACCCTTAGGTTCCAAGATTTTAGGACTGTCCCTGATTATAACTCAGCAGTCCATAAAATCACTTCTATACTTGCGCTGTATGGGAGGAAAGTCACTGATGTTGAAATGATTGAGAAGACTTTATCAACCTTCCATGCTAGCAATATTGCGATTAAGAGGCAATATGGACGAGTGAACATGAATACTCATGACGTATTGATTCAGGCACTGCTTCTCTCAAAGCAGAACGATGAACTTTGATAAAGAATCATGCTATGCGGCCTTTTGGGAGTGCGCCGTTGGCTGCGCTAAATAATGTTTAGTTTCGGGGAAACAACTTTGCACGTCAGGGACAAAGATATGGAAGGGGCAGGGGAGGATACCAGGGATACAGGAAGGGTGGGAACCAGAAACCCTTTAGCCCTAAGAGAGGTAAATGATTTAAGAAATCTTGGACACTAGGTGATAGACACGTAATATTTACGTGTACAACTCCTAAATTTATATCTACCTAGTCATTTATTAAATAAATGTGACAGTAATAGTAATTTTTGCTTGGATTTATAGAAATCGGTCACATGAAAATCAAGTCATACATTTTTCCGGTTTTTAACGAAAAACAAGGGTGATGCACTCCAATAATGATTATTATTTAAAGTTGTCAACCAAAAGCCCATGGATGGAAGCCCATTGAATAGAATTAGATATAGATATTATTCTCATGAGTTGTAATATATATGCATGATTTTAGACATTGTTTAGGGGATTTTATATTAATAGTAATATTTTGTAAACCCTTCCTATACTTTATAAATAGGAGGGGAATCCCACCCATGAGGGAGCATCTTGGTGAGTGTAAATCAAAGTTCAATAAGTAATAAAGTTCTTGTTCTTCTCTTGTTCTTGTCTTTTAATTTTATCGTAGTAATAGTAATATGGCAATGACCAAAGGGATGCGTAGCTAATCTTCTTAGCCAAGGCTAGAGGAAGCTTCACCCAATGTAGCCTTAGTGTAGATTGTGTAGCTTAGTTAGAGTAATTACTTTCTCTTTATCCCAGAATATTGCATGTTCGTATTCCTTCATCCTATGCTTAACCATAGCTAGGATTAGGAGGAATAATGAATCTATGTAACCATCTTGTTGGACTATAACAAGATAAGTTAGGAACATGGAGAATGGAACATAATTCATACTTAACAACCAGACCATGGTTGAGTAAGTTGGTTTATGGGTAGTTCCCAATTACTAAATCTCTTGTATCTTTTGATGTATTACATATGCCCGACCAAGGATATGCGATACGGGAACTCGTAATTTACTTAAATTATTTATGCTATCTAACAGTTAAAAAAGGTGGAGTGGAATCGATGCCTTGGTTTCCACTCCAATTTATCTTGTAATTTGTTTCGTTCTTCTTTTTATTTCAAAACCTACACAAACTCGTTGTTATTGGATAAAACAAGTAGCTCAAAGTATAAATCGCACCACAAGTCTCTAGGGATACGACCCCGCTTACCCTTGTACTTAACAGTACACCGTGCACTTGCGGGTCTTTTAAGACATTGGTTTATAATCGATCAAGTTTATGGCGCCGTTGCCGGGGACTTGTAAAGTTGCGTTTTAGTTTTGAGTTATTTTATTTTAGGCCAATTTTTCTTTCTTGTTTTTCATTTTCTTTTCTTTTTTTTGGATCCGGAAACAAAGTGATTGAGTGATTGGCTCGAACTCTCTTGGCACTACAGTAGATGTGAAGTCTGTCCCTGAACGTTTCACCATTTTTGGTCATCTATACTTCACAGTTGAGAAATATGTTTTCTACAAAAGTTTTAGATAATTCAAGACCCTTTCCGAATTGCTATAAATTACATTTTTTTGTTTTGTCGTTTGTGAGTTACAGCCTTTTGAAAAAATAGTAAAAAACAGTCTCTGTAATGGACGCCGTGTTCATTAATCACTTATTTTGAACGGTAGGGAAGCTAAATTATAGAAAACTTCATTCTTAAATGTCTTTTCTTTCTGAATTATCTTTCCAAATTGATATTATTTAATTCTCTCTCTCAACCGAGCTGAAAGATATGCACATTTGAAAATCAGGACATCATAGACTACAATAAACTTGGAAATTGAATTAATATTGTTGTCGCAAGTTCACTAATCATTTTTCTCTTATTTTACAGGATATTCACAAAGTTGGAAGCAAGACCAACAATACGCAAGGCTAAAAACATCATCAAATCCATCCTTCTTGTGCCCCCTAAGTGAAGAGGAACGTCTTTCTTTCGTCCCCTAAGTGAAGGGGCGGCCACAGCTACACCGGAAAACACTTTTCGTAGGTTGGTACTTCTTAAAACTTGACATCTAGAAGGGGTACATATCCGCTCCGCCCTGGTACTAGGACATATAATGTCGTATGGACTATGCAAATACACGCTGCCCTCATAATTTTTTTTGCTGTGGTTGGATTGACCTATTGTTGTGTTTAATATTCTTTTTCATTTCAACATTAGTAAAGGTAAAAACTGCTAGAGATTTGCGAGATTTCATCACCCAAAAAGCTCTTCAGCAAGTGGGACCACCCATTAGGGATACGAAGAAATTTGTATCACACAAAAATTTAACGTCCCAGACCTCAAAATAACTGTTAATAAAAAAAGAGTAGCAAGATTCCCGTAGGATTTCATCACCCGACGGATAGGTATACCAGACCGGGGTACAAACACGAGTTCGTAGGATACGACTCCAGCCTAGCGCCGCGAAATACTTATTATAGGTTTACGACGTCACTATTCCGAGTGCTGGCGTACGATAAGGTGACTCGCTCGGGCGTGAGGACTGAACATCTACTTTAAGCTGGTACTAGCATAGTGACGCAGAGGAGTATATGAGCCAAATCCTTTTGCCATCGTACCCATTTTAAACATAAAAGAATATAGGGGAGACCTAATTATTACTTCTAAAAAACATTGATGTGATAAAATTTAGGTTTGATTGATTATTTACTGCAGCGGGTGCCAAATTTTATTGATTATTAGTTGTGCATGATCAATTAGACACATGTAGAAAAATGTTTAGGAAGCTTACCAGAACCTTTACCCATTTACGGGCCACTACCTCACCCTAAGCGGAGAGGGCGACCACCTCTCCCAGTTAATACAATAGAGGACTTAGGAACCCTAGGGAAGTGATCCATCTCGAGTTTTTTTAATTTTGGAGGAGGGTAATTCATCTAGAGTTGATCCAATTAAACTTATTGTTGAGCTAGAAGTCAAACCCAGTGGTGAGTGATATACCTTCATGTATTGTGCTACCAGTTGTCACGACAAACCATTATGAAATCAAGCCTAGTGTGATCCAAATGTTACCTATTTTTTGTGGGCTTTATTATGATAACCCTTATAAGCACGTCTACGAGTTTAAGAAAATATGTACGCTCTCCAAATACTAACATTTTACTGAGGATTCCGTCCGCCTTTGTTTATTCCCATTCTCGCTAAAAGACAAGGCGAGTCATTGGCTTGATTTATTGGCACCAACATCTATCAATTCATGGGATCAAATAGAGACCAAGTTCAAAACCAAATGGCTTTCTATGAAAAAAACCCTCACTCTTAGAAATACAGTTGTTGAATTTGTTCAAGATGAGAGTGAAACATTTTACGAGGCATGAGAGAGATAAATATATCTTTTTTCACAATGTCCCCATCATGGTTTTGAGAAGCAACATCTAGCCCAGATCTTCTATCGTAGAATAACTTCTGAGAATCGTTATAGGATAGAATCCATGCATAGTGGCAAATTCTAGGACCTTGAACCTGATAGAGCTTATGAGAAGTTTAAGACATTGGCTGAGAACTCTCAGTAGTAGGATTTTGATCCGCATAGAAATATTCGTACAACCAAGAAAGGTAGTTTATACGAAGTGAGTGAGGGAACGACCATCAAATCCCAATTAGATACTCTTACCTGAAATATCTAGCCTATGGCTACGAATCAATCTAAGGGTAGTATGAATCAGGTTCAGCAACAGGGTTACACCGTTTGTTATGATGTAACCCATGTGACTCAAATGTGCCCCTTGCTCAATGAAATGAATGACAATCAAGAGCAAGTGAATGCCTTGAATAATACTTGCAAGAGGTCCTTTGACCCGTACAAGCCAGCTTGGCAAAACCACCCAAATTTTTCGTGGAAGAACAACCAACCCAGTTCAGGTTTTGGAGAGCCACAGACCTCAGGTCATAATTTGCCTAGGAATCCCTTCTTTTAATCTTATCTTCAGGTATCTCAATAATCTTTTCAGTCATCCAAACAGTTCCCACCCGCTCCACCCAAATCATCTTTAAAAGATACCCTTGCTCTCTTTATAAACAATCAATGGAAAGCCAAAAACAAGCGTTGCATTTTCAGCAACAAATGATGCAATTTCAACAACAGACTTTGGTGAATTAGAATTCTACATCCCAATCTATCTTTAATCTCGAGACTCAGATATGATAATTGGCAAATACATTGAATGAGAGACCACCAGGTACGCTACCTAGCCAACCTGTATCTAATCCGAAAGGACCACCGGGGTTTAATTCTAGCTTAGTTCCAAAACAGGTTAATGCCATTACAACTCAACGAAGTGGTAGACAAGTTGATAGCCGAGTTGAAATGCTTAGGGTTAAGCCAACACCCGTTGCTATTGAGGATGAGGTCTGTACGAGTGAACCTTCAAATAAATCTAAGGAGTTGCCTACCTCCATTATTTCCCTACAAAAGGCACATTTTGAGCCAAATGTGCCTTATCCACAATGCCTAAAGGGATTCAATTTGACGAGATATTAGATACATTTAAGCAAGTTCATATAAATATTCCAGTACTCGATGTCATCATGCTTATCCCTGTATATGCCGAATTCCTTAAGGATGCGTGCACTAGGAAAAGGAAAATCAATGTGCACAAGAAAGTCTTCTTGACTGAGACATTAACCCCTCCTAAGCTTCGAGATCCTGAAAACCCAACCATCCCTTGTAAAATTAGAGATCACAAAGTGGATAGGGCATTACTCGACCTAGGGGCTAGTATAAATGTCTTACCTTACTCAGTCTATCAGGAATTAGGACTTGGAAAACTCGAACCTACCCGAATGATACTTTAATTGGCTGACAGGTCAATATGATACCCATGTGGCATCCTTGAGGATATTCTGATCAAGGTTGATACTCTTATTTTTCCTGTAGACTTTGTTGTTTTGGACACTAATGATATAAAGAATCCTAGCTGTGAGATTCCCGTCATATTGGGTCGCCCTTTCCTTATGACTACTCATGCCATTATTAATTGCATTAATGGCACCCTTTTGTTACACATACCTTCTGGAGTTTGCAGCGTCAGACTTCTTTGACGACACAAATGCCATCATGGATCAACATACAGAATAATCCGTAATGATATCTCAGTAGACATGTGATGTCATATTAGAGGGAGCACTAGTTGTTTCTTTTCTAGACAAATTTAATTTACTTTTTGTTGTTAGTATTTTTGATTTTGTTGGGAACATATCATTTATATTTCAACAAAGTGCTCGTGAAATACATGAGATTTATTTTATTCTAATAAATTGTGATTATTTGAATTTATTGATGGGAAGTAGTTAAATTCTATGTATGGTAGTTGATATACTACATACAACCCGCCTATGGATCTATCTGCTCATTGGGCATGACCGATAATCGAAAGAGTGGCGACACATGTCTGAGAGACATTAGTACCACACACTCGATCCTTTTGAGATATGCATATATTTCTTGTATAACCATGTGCATCAGAGATGACACAAATATCATTGGCATAGCCAACATGATAAAACACATTATGTGCGTTGCGCTATTACTTTATAACGGTATGATATTGGGTATCTAGTCCACTTTATAAGCTAGTACATCCAGCCAGATTTTATTAAGTTTAGGGTGATGCATGATAATGCTTATCACGTAATGACTATTGGAGAAAATTACAGATAAGGTTCTATGCATTCACTCCATGTCTAAAGGTTAGAGCACGCTATTGGAACGGTTTCCAATACATTCTTTAGGGCTCGAATAACGTGGAGGATTATCGGGATTACATCTCAACTTTCATTAAGCGGAAAGAAGATCCAGAGAGTGTATGTGTAATGATTATTTTCATGGAAAGTCTATTACTTTATCCTAGTATGACCAGGGTGGAGTGAGATCTCCAGCCTTTGCTCCAAACACATCCATGGAGACACATGTGGACCTTTCCATCCACATAGTAGCCCACTTGAATATTTATGGTCATAAAAGACACATCTAGGAGATGGTCTTACGTTTGCCTTCTTATAAAATTTAGGAATGCAAGGTTACCACGACTTCTCACTTAGATCATTCGATTGCAGGCTCAGTTCTTGGATTCACCGATTAAAGTCGATTGATGCGACTTGACGGGGGCTTAGAGTTAGACTCACAAGCTTTTGATGATTATTTTACCACTAAATGGGATAGATGATTGAGCATCGTGAGTACCCCATACCATACCCATCTCGGGATTGGCGGAGAACCTAATAAAGAGATTTAGGATAATCGCTATGCCACTGTTATTGGGATCACAGCTTCTGGCCAGTGTGTGGGATATGCATTCTTGGTCCCACAATACTGATTAGGGTTCATCCCTTAGCAAATCATAAAATTCTATTTTCCTAAAAGCGACTAGTAGCTGGGTCGGAGCCCGATGTCGCCCATCGATGAACATTTGGATGTGTTGTACAAGTGCCAATCGCACCACAATGTATGAAGATAAAACCCTAAATGTCAGCCTAGTATTATGTGGGTTAGGATTCATATTTATCACTGGATATTTGGACCCAATGGCGACATATATACCGCAGGGTAGATAATTGTCATTTTGATGAGACGATATTCCCAGCAATGGGGGGAGATATGACAGTCAATGCTGAAGATGTTTCCAAGAGATCTTGAAAAACACCATCCTTGTCTCATCTAGATCCCTATACATAAGTTTGGTGATAATAAGGTTTAACGGATTACAAACCTTCAATAGGTCACAAATGATTTGCTAGATGCATTCATAGGCACTATTGAAGTACCGTAAGGGTATGTACCTGCAAGTAATACACCTACACAGTAAAACATTCTGGGAGAACTAGTACCGCAGCAGATCATTTTCGGGGAATTAGTACCGCAAATGAATCTGAGGCTCGTGCTTAGTACGGAGCACCGTTGGAAGAAAGTATTATGAGCTGGTGAGCTGTAGAATAAGGGACAAACATGACTAATGGTGTAGTCGGTTCATCGAGGATGGAACTACCCATTGACGAGGCAATAGTAGCTACGCGACCAGTTGATGCATTACGAGATTTGCCCGGTGTGGCACATACGTATGATAATAATGAAATCTCGATCTATTAAAAGTCTGTAATAAACATAATGTTGGATCATTCAGTAGAGATTGATCGATAAGGTATTCATATTCGCTGCTGTGCTCACCATTAGGATGAGGATTCAGAGCAAAAGTGGGCATCTAGAATCTAAGCGGAGCTCAGCTTGCTAGCATAATGTGAAATGATACAATTGGGCCTATCGATTGTAGTATGACCTATTATCTGATTATGGACGTTATAATGTTTCAGTACTGATCAGTCAGTCAAGTTGTCGGGGACAAGCTAGATATGCGTTTGATGTAAATACTACGTATTTATATGGGAAACTAGATACAAATATTTACATGAAGCTACCTGGGAAGGTCTATGCTTTTGGAAACAATTAAGCCTGACACACGAGGTGTATATGTAATAAAATTGGAAAAGTTATTGTTGACTTGAAGCAATTGAGGCCCATGAGATATAGTAAGTTGACTGAGTATTTGAAGGTCGGGGACTTCACAAATATATTTATCTGTCCATGTGTTCTCATTTAGAAGACAGATATTAACTTCACTCATCATAATAGTGTACTAAATGATTTGAATATCATTAGACCTCTGGGGAAGATCATAAGAGCCGCCGAATACCTTGAAAAAGAATTTAAAATACAAGATCTTGGGAAATCGAGAGTGTCTTGATTTACAGATCAAACATCTTGATAGTGGCACTTATACACCAAACAAAATCTATCAAAAGAGTTATCTAACACTTTGATATGGATGTAGCACATGGTGCTAAGTCGTTTATTGCGCGTCCAACACTTGGGTGTGGACAACGACTTCTTTTGCCATTCTAATGGGGGGAAAACTCCTAGGGCCATGGTGCTAGCTAAGAGGTGCTTTACTATAGTTAGCTAGGTATACTAGACTCAATGACTCATTCATAGTAAACTGCTTGGCTTGCCATAGTTTGGTTCCTACCCAAAGGCACTAGAATGGGATCAAACACATTCTGAGATATCTTATCGGCACAAAAGACTAGGGTCTGTTCTATCCACAACTTGGCAAATGGGAAATTATAGGATACGCTGATTTGGGATATTTGTCAGATCTACATAAAGGCCGATCAGAATCGGGTTATGTGATCTTGTATGGAGATACATCGATTTTATGGAGATTAGTAAAGAAAATAATGGTTGCTACATCCTCGAACCACGTAGAGATTCTTACACTACATGAAGCCAGCAGAGAATGCTTCTGGTTACAGTATATGATCAACCTTATTAACGGGAGTTGCGGTCTGAGTTCTATCCAAGATTAACCGACGACACTTTATGAAGATAATGCAACTTGTATCATTTAAGTCAAGGGTGGATTTATTAAAGGTGACAAAATGAAGCATATTTCACCAAAGTTCTTCCACATACACGAGTTGTAGAAGACGAATGAGATCAACGTTGTTCAAGTCCATTCAGAAGACAACCTGGCTGATCTATTCATGAAGGGTCATGCATATCCTACGTTCAGGAGATTAGTATATGGAATTGGCATGCGAAGTTTACAAGATTTATTATCTCAGGGAGTTCAACGTCAGGGGGAGTAGTCCCAACCAGATATGGTCATATGCGTGTTATACTCTTTTTCCTGATAACGCAGTTTTTATCCTAGGTGGTTTTACAGGCTGGATGTTTTGATTGGGCATCGTATATGCGTCAACAACCCATACATAACATATGATTGTACTTTTTCTTTGCACAACTTTTTTGCCCAATGAGATTTTGCTAGGCAGAGGTTTTAATGAGGCAAGTCATCCTAGTATGGAACACCCCAAGGAGGAGTGTTAGGAGTTGGGTCCAAGCCCAATCTAGGAACCCAACAGGGTTAGGGTGTCCTATACAGACTCCTATTTGTCTATAGGCCTTTACGGTTTATGGGGAGAGTTTAAGTAGGATTAGGAACCTATGTCTATATATATGTTCTATACATGTTTAGGAACTAAGCTTGAATCATCAATAAAGAATCCAATCTTCTCTCTCAATTGCTCTCAATAGATCTCATATCGATAGATTATATTATTGTCTAACAATTCTCTTTCTTTAATGTCTAACAAAATTCTTAAACTAGGGTATGGATGTAGCTATTTTATTGGATATTCGTAATGTAGTAGTATTCTCCTAAATCACGTGCTTTAATGTTTGATAAACTATTATTTGTATTAACATGTCTTATCTTTTTATGATTTTCTTTAATGAAAATATAATTATTGTAATCGCTTTCATAATTTTTAATTGTAGATTAACTAATATTACATGTTGGGAACCATTTTTAAAAAGAGAAAATAAATAGTATTTGATTTTGAGATCATTTTTACAATTATTTTGATGGAGAATAAGACTATATTTTAGATGTTCATGATAATAGTAAAATCCCAAACCCTAGTTATATTTATTAATTTATTACTGTTAGGAGTTGGGTCCAAGCCAAAGCTAGGAACCCAACTGGGTTGGGGTGCCCTATTGGACTCCTAACAAATCCCATAGGCCTTTAGGGTTATGGGGAAAGTTTGAGATGGTTAGGTAACCTATTCAATAGGGTTATCTCTTTTGTATTGCGTATAATTTTACAGTTCTCCATTATAAATAAAGAATCCTCTCTCTCTCAATTTATTTCCAAAGATATTAGAACTGCTAATCCTTCTATTATAGATTATTTCCTTACACGTTATCAGCACGTAAGAAGAGAAAGAAAAATCACTCTCCAATCAACAATTTTCAAGAGAACTTTGCAATCAAGAGGTATTTTACAAATTTTGAAATTTATTTCAATTTCTTGCTAATCTATGTTGTATAATATATGAATATGGATTAGTAGCTATTTGTACTATTTATTTCGGATTTAAAATAGGCTTTTTGGGTGATTTTTACTAGAAATATGGCTATTTTATGTATATATTTGATGAAGGTGAGACTACTTTGCTTAAAAATCCCATCTCGAGAGCTTTCCAACGGCATATGGCACGTCTATGGGAGATGTCTCAATTGTTGGGAAACTAACGATGAAACTAGGCAATTTTACGGCCAAAACGATGTGATGACGTCAGCATAATTTTTTATTTATTATTATTATTTTTTTTAATAATTATCTATTGATGATGTCATCGTTATCCATTACTGGCGACTGCAGTGACATGTATCGAGGGCACATGCCATGCTAATGTGGCATGGTATGTGCGTGACACGTGGCAGTCACCGGGGGTGACACGTGGCAGATGTCAGACTGTCATCGGACCAGTAACTAGAGCTGTGACCAGTGTGACACGTGGCAGGTACCTGTGAGGTATGTGTGGTATGTGTGGCAGACATGTGTAGGGGACATGTGTAGGAGACATGTGGGGAACGTGTGAGACACATGTGGGGCACGTGTGACCGAGTCAACCTGGTCCAGACTGGTCAGCCCGGTCCAGGCGTTGACCCAGACCAAGCCAGACCGGTCCAGGACCGATTCAGACACAAAAATGGCTATAAATAGTTTATTTCTTGCTCAAATTGAGTTTAATTTTTTTTGAAAAATTCCTATTGTCTGGACCTACCCTATGGGGGACCCATTTTTAATTTTTATTTTTATGAAAAATATGTTTTAATTTTTTTTGGAAGAGGCGCATTCTATAGGAAAGTTGACTCATTTATATCAGATATAAACAGTTGGATTAATACCTATTTAAGTATCTTACGATAGCTAATAAGATATTAATGGTATGCCCCTAGGATACTAATTATCATAATCAGGGGATCAATGATAATACGAAACCAAGACTAATTTAGGATACGACTAGGAGTCATATCTAAATCGCAATTAATTAGTAATGACAAATAATTAGAGCTCAATTAGGAATTGACTCTGCCTTATTTCTAAAAACTTGGTGTCTGAGGAACCAATTTTTGTATCTAGGTACAATTTGATGTTACTTGATAATATTTAGAGGTATATATGCACTGATAGTAACTTATAGTACCCTAGAATGCTAGTTCGCAGGCAGGCATAATCAACCTATCTTGTGAACCCAACAGACTTCGGGGTGAGACCACTTATTAGCTAAATATCTAATACCCCTCATATTTATAGCAAATGGGTCATTTGGCTAAAATATAAAAACCTTTATAGAACTTGAGGGCTTAGAACACCATAGTCCTTAGAATAAATAACGTAAAATCTAATGGTTTTGAATAACTATCTTAGCTAAGACTCTATTAAAACGTACTTTAAAGTTAAGATCACCATTTTATGGGGTAAAATTAGGATTTGACACTTAATATGATATGGACAAGGTTTACTTATAAGTAATAATTAGGAATCACTGACTTAAATACTATGAATTGCCTTTAGTAATGATTAGAAATTATGTACTTAAATAGGATTTTATAAGGAACGCACACATCTGGTGGTTTTGAATATGAATCTTGTCTAAGATTCTATTAAAATGCGCATCTAACATTAAGATTGTCATTTTACGGGGTAAATTTGGAATTTAATTATTAAATAAGAATTTTAAGAATTTTAGAATATGAACAAGGTTCAATTATAATATGATTAGGAATAATTTATTTTTCGTTATTCTAAGTACTATGATCTTTCTTTAATGCATTTAAAATGTTTATCAAGAATTGTCACTAATTACGATATACAATTTTCATTACAAATGTCTGCCAGCCCACGTTACGATTACGAACTATTGCGGCTTAATGGTTCCAACTGCCTATCTTGGTGTACGGACATAAAGCTCCATCTACAAACAATAAACATTTCAAAGTCGATTATTGTTGATAATACCATCTCTGAACCACTCAGGGCACCGCCAACAGGCAATGCGCACCCACCTTGAGCCAGAGCTGAAGTTTCAGCATTTCCATTGTGGAAATCGATATGAGTTATGGACGAGCTTAGAAGAATGTTTTGGTCTGCAGCAGGCCCTAGCGAACTATAAGAACCGTAACCGCTAGAACAACTTGAGGCTATGTGACTTCAAGACTGTAGCTGCCTATAATTCAGTACTACAGAAGATTGTTATAGCCAGGAGGCTCTTTCCATATTTCCATATTCACAGGCTGCTCTCAGGGACTAGTATGCGAAAATGGAATTTAGTTGTCCTGGAGCTGATCTAACTCTTGCCCGCTGTAAAACAAGATGGCACATTTGTTTTTGGGAAAAGCATGAGGTTTCCCCCAAGGAGGAAGAAACCAGTTGTAAAGAAGATCTGATCTCATGACAAAGACAACCATGAACGGGGTTCTGGAAGAGGGAAAGCGACTGAAGGCAAGAATTGGGGATTCTTGGGACCTAAGAAGCACAACATGTTTAAAAAGGTTGGTCAACCACATACACCAAAGAAGATCAAGAAGCCAGATTTCGAATCCTCCTGCTTGCGATGCGGGACAGCTGGACACTTTGCGATTGTAAGACACCATGGGTGCCTAGAGTCAAGTCTAGGCAAACCACATCACCACTGATATAACTTCTATCACTATGATGTTAGAAGCGTTAGACTTCTTTGGAAAAATTGATGCTAGCATGGATCAACATACGGAGTAATCCGTAACGATTCTTTAGTAGACATGAGATGTCACATTAGAGAGAGCACTAGTAGTTTCTTTTCCAGTACATACTTGATTTACTTTATGTTGTCAGTATTTTTGATTTTATTTGGAACATATAACTTATATTTCAATAAAGTGCTCATGACGTACATGAGATTCTCAATTTGTTCTAAATTATGATTATTTGAATTTATTTTTTGGGAAGTAGTTAAATTCCATGTATGATAGTTGATCTACTATATACAACCCGCCTATAGATCTATTTACTCATTGAGCATGGCCAGTAATCGGATGAGTGACGACACATATCTAAGAGACATTAGTACCACGCACTCGATCCTTTTAAGATATGAATATATTTTTTTGTCTAGACCTTGTGCATCGGGGATGACACTAATATCATTGGCACGACCAACATGATAGAACGCACTGAGTGTATTAGGCTATTACTCTATAACGATACCATACGGGGTATCTAGTCTACTTTATAAACTAGTAAATCCAGCAGATTTTATTTAGTTTAGGGAGATACATGATAATGCTTATCACGTAATGATTATCAGAGAAAATGACAGACAAAGTTACGTGCATTTACTCAATGTCTAAAGGTTAGAACACGCTATTGAAGTGATTTCCAATATACTCCTCAGGGTTTAGATAACGAGGAGGATTATCGGGATTGCATCTCAACTTTCCTTAAAAAGAGAAAAGATCCAAAGAGTGTACGTGTAACGATTACTTTCAAGAAAAGTCTAGTATGACCAAGGTGGTGTAGGATCTTCAGGCTTTGCACAAAACTCATCCATGGAGACACATGTGGACCTTTCCATCTACATGGTGACCCCCTTGAATATTTATGGTCATAAAAGATGCATTTAGGAGATGGTCTTATGTTTATATACTCATAAAATCTAGGAATGCAACGTTAGCACGAATTTTTACTTAGATCATTCGATCGCAGGCTCAGTTCCTATATTAACCGGTCAAAGTCCATCGATGCGACTTTACGGGGGCTTGAGAGTGTGACTCTCAGGCTTTTGATGATTATTTTACCGTTAAATGGGATAGATAATTGAGCATCGTGATTGCCCCATTTCATACCCTACTCGGGATTGGCAGAGAACCTAATTAAGCTATTTAGGATAATCGCTAGACCACTGTTATTATGATCACAACTTCTGGCTAGTGTGTGGGATATGCATTCTTGTTGAGTTGAAGCAATCATGGCCTATGAAACATAGTAAGTTGAATGAGTATTTGATGGTCGATGACTTTACAAATATTTTTATCTATCCACACGTTCTTATTCAGAATACAGATATTAGCTTCACTCATCATAACAGTATACTAAATGATTTAGATATCATTAGACCTCTGGGGGAGATCGCGAGAGCCACCAAATACCTTGGGAAGGAATTCAAAATATAAGACCTTGGGAAATCAAGTACTGTCTCGATTTACAGATCGAACATCTTGATAGTGGCATACTCATACACCAAGCAATATATATCGAAAGTGTTATCTAACACTTCGATATGGATATAACACATGGTGCTAAGTCATTTATTGCGCGTCCATCTTTTGGGTGTGGAAAATGACATCTTCCACCATCCTAATGGGCAGAGAAACTCCTGGGGTCTTACTGCCATAGCTATGAGGTATTTTGCTATAGTTAGCTCGGTATACTAGACCTAATGACTCATTCCCAGTGAACTATTTAGCTTACCATAGTTCTGTTCCTACCCAAAAGTACTGGATTGAGATCAGGCCTATTTTGAGGTATTTAATCGGTATGAAAGACTGGGGTATATTATACTCGAAATGGTAAACGTAGAAGTATAGAGTACACTGATACATAATACTTCTCAGACCCTCTTAGAGGCCATTGTTAAATAGATTATATGTTTATGTACGGGGATACATAAAGATTCTTGGAGATTGATGAAGCAGACGGCGGTAGCTACACCTCAAACTATGAAGATTCTTGCACTTCATGAAGTTGGCAAGGTATGATGGTTGTACTGCAAGATACATCTCATCAACCAAAGTTGTGGCGTGTTCTATCCAAGATAAAAAATCGACAATGTATAAAGAGAATTCAACTTGCATCATTCAAGTCAATGACGATTTATCAATGGCGGCAGAACGAAGCACATTTCACAGAAGCCATTCAATCCTTATGAATTATAAAAGGCGAATGAGGTTGGCGTTATTCAAGATAATTTAGAAGACATCTTTGCAAATCCATGCACGAAGGCCCTTGTACCATTTACGTTCAAGCAGCTAGTACACGGAATCGGTATACAGAAGATTTACTTATCAATATCTCAGAGAGATACATCTTAGGAAGATCGACATCAGGAGATGTAGTCCCAACATGATGTGGACACATGCGTATTGCACTCTTTTTCCTGATAGTGTAATTTTTATCTTAAGAGGTTTTACTTACTGGAGGTTTTGATGAGGCAACGTATACACGTTCACAACCCATACAGGGCATATGATTGTATTCTTTCCCTGCACAACTTTTTGCCCAAAGAGGTTTTGCTAGACAGAGGTTTTGATGTGGCAAGGCGCCCTAGTATGGAACACCCCAAGGGAGAGTATTAAGAGTTGGGTCCAAGCTCAAGCTAGGAACCCAACTGCGTTGGGGTGTCTTATTGGACTCCTAACAAAGCCCATAGGCCTTTAGGTTTATAGGGAGAGTTTAAGATGGTTATTTAACCTATTCAATAGGGTTATCACCTTTGTATTACGTTCAGTTTTACAGTTCTTCATTATCAATAAAGAATTATCTCTCTCTCAATTGCTCTCCAAAGATATTAGAACTGCTAATCCTTTTATAGTAGATTATTTCCTAATAGTTACATATTATTGTTAGTTTTATCTTAAAAAGTTGATTTGAAAACATTGTTTCACCGTTACTTGGCTTAGTGAATGACAACCTCTATAATTATTCTACATAACCGATTTTATACGATTTTATCAATCATCCAATGATGATAGTCTACCCCAAGTACTTCAGGGCTGGCTGAGCCATGACAACACTATGACTGGTTATAAGACTTTCCCAAGGGTTAAGTCCTAAAATCTGGCATATGTCTTCTAATGTAATTGTCATCTCATACCTTGGGAAATGGTCGTAGAGGTCCCCGACCTCCATCTATCTACCACACTACACTAATTTTACTAATTTACCACGGTACTTGTCAGTGGTAATAGTCCCTTTTTCACGAATAAAGTCTGTAGTGGAGGCATATAGTAAAAGGTGCGTGAAAATATTTTTGTCACAGAGTTTTTCTGTCATTATCCCATTTATGCTGATGCGGAGTAAATCCGTAACAATTTTTTTACCACAGATATAATCAGTAGTATAATACGATATGTACCACTATTTTAGTCCGTAGTTAATATAATTGCCATGGCCTAATATTATGGTGATTTAATTTTTATTTGTTTTAAAAAAAAAATCAAAAAAATAGTTAAAACCTATATCACACAATTTAAAAGAACAAATTGTACCTGTTGTATATATTATATAACATATAAACATATCACACAATTCAGAAGAACAAGTTACACCTGTTGTATACATCATATAACATATAAACAAAAATACACAATTTAGAATAGGTTGTTTCATTTATAAATATTAGCCCAAAAAATCTAGATACACTGGTTACATATATATAAGAGATATACTAATTCAAAATGAAGCTATATACATGTTCCTTATAATAAATCCAAAAAAACCATGGATTGAGAACAAAAAAAAAATTCATATTGGCTTCAAAAACAAATAGATTAATATAACGGTGTTCAAACCATAAGCTTAAGTGATCCAAGAATAGGGAGCGCCACCAATCAATTATAAGCTTTCAAAAAGTATGGAGTCCAAAGATGGGAAGCACCCTGCAATAAAATTAACATAACAAATAAATTATAAAGGTCAAACCTTTTTTACTTTTAGTTGTTAAATAGATAACAAGAGGAATTTCAAAAAATGTGCAAGAGTTTATAAGAAAATTCACCTAATAGGCGAAACGCAGAAGAATCCTCAGGTACTTGATCTTCATGCCAATTAAAAGTTCATCATAGAAAACCCCACGTTAACCAAAGATCTGTGAAATCACATGTTAAAGGGAAAGAAATTAATCAAGTTTCGACTAGCACAAATATGTATTTTGCTATAAAGTATGAAATGCTTTTTATGGTCTAAGTGGGAGAGAAAAAGGTTAGAACTTTCAAGAAAATTTAGCGTTCCAATCTTTCTGATAACCTGTGACAGTTTGGTTTGTGAGTTTTGAATCATACACGTAGTGAGTAGTGTACTAGTTTACTCCCAAGAAATCCATTGACCCTTTAAACATCTTTTTATCATTTCTGGTGAATCTTGGAAGCTTCCTTCTAGCTATATTTTGCATTGTCTTTGGGTACTTTTCATTTGTGATAGGATCAAGAAACCTTAAAAATAGATTAAAAGATGACTTAACAGCTAATCATTTTTATAACTAAGGACAGACTATCATGTGTTATTGCATTTGATTGTGTCGGCTAGTTTCTTACCACTCGAGATGAAAGGCTCTTGCTCTTTGAGTAGCAAGGTTGTCAGCCTTGTAAGAGATTCGTACCAAACAAAATCTAGAAGAATTTTGATCCTTCCTTTTTGTGTTGCCTACAAGATTCATTCACTTTGCGGATTAATTCACTTACTTAGATAAAAAGAAGTGATATGAAAAGGATTTGTTCTTAATTAGTTCCTACCTGATATTTTTGGCAATATCTTTGAACTGCAGAAGTATGCATTAAAATTAAATGATGGCCGACAATGTAAGGTTCTGTTGTTGAATCACCAGCCGTATAATTACCATTTGGTTGAGAACACCTTGCGGGAGCAAAGAAACCATTGTCATACCCTGGAGCAGCAATTGCTCTTGGTTCGTTAAATGTTATCTAATTTTTTACTCTGTCCCCGAAGGTCTTGAAACAAAAATCTTCATAATCAACATACGCCTTCCGGCATATTTATGGTCATTATCAGCCATAATTACAAATGAATAAAAGAAATAGAATACAAAAATTAATCAAAGGATTTAGTATATATACGGAAAAATTACTTACACAACTCTTTGGCTCAACATTCCATTTCCCTGCTATTCAAGTGCTTCTGGAAGATCGAAATGATAGAGATTTGCGTAGGGAGTAATGCCTATAGGTTTGACATCGTATAACGTATTTAAGTAAATGGAACTATAAGCTGCCAGTGGGATTATCATAGAAAAGAATTAAAAACTTATCATCAAGGTCCAAAGATATTTAAGCATTACCTTTCTCAAGCAAGTAGTCAATCAACCTATTGTAATAGGCAACTCCTTTCCAGTTTACCTCCCCCTCTCCATCTAAGAAAAGGAAGATGTAAATGATGTTTAAAAAATCAAATCTCTAAAACAAATAAAAGAAGCAAAATATCTTTTCTTATCGAGTACACAATGTTAATTTGTACATATGAATAGAACATTTCTTGCTAGTTCTGAGGTGGAACAAATCTTCAACGGTAATAAAAACTCTCTCTATGGAATTGATGTGATACGTAAGATTTGCAACCATCCAGATATTCTTGAGAGAAAACATTTCTCCCATAACCCAGTGATGCAACATAAATTGAAGACTCCTACATGTCATCGGTGGAGCGCCCAAAGTCTACTAGGATTCGAAGGCCTAGTGTCAAGGCCAGAGAAGCATACATGCTTTCAGTCTATTCTTTTATTATAGTATTTTAGTTGGTTTAAACTTTTAGTGTTTTAGAAAGTTTCTACTTGGTTTTAGAGTCTGCTTAGGAGTCTTCATTGGATTAGGAAACCAACTGCCATTAAGGTTCTTAAGTCTAGTAGAATTAGGATTTTAGAGAGTCTATAAATAAACCTATGTAATAGGAGATATGGGAGATTGAATAAAGCTTTACTTTTGGATAATATAATTTTCTTTCTTTTCCCTTTGCTTGATCAATTCGATTATTGATTATTCATAGGAAGGTTGGTAGTAAATTTGCAGTCGGATTCATCAAACGGGCGTATTATTTTCATTGAGTGATCTTCATTGCATATAGGGCCCTGCATCAGTTGGTGTCAGAGCTATCTACGTTCCTACATCATGCCTCCTCGACCAAAGTGGGTTGTTCGTGAGGTTCCCCTTGAAGAAGTATATGAGCGAGATGAAGTAGCGGGATTGAAACAACATGTTGAGATGTTAACGTGGCAATTGGCGGCACTGAGAGCTAGGGTTCCACCCCAGGACCAAGAACCAAATCTAGTTTTTGAGGAGGAGGAAGACGATGAGGGTGCAGAGGATGATAATCCTTTTGCTGACTATGGCTGAAGGAAGAGGCGATGTGTAGTTGATCTTCCTTGTGACAATCGTGAGTCCAGACGTGGGGAAGTAGGGTTGAAAATTGATTTACCAGAATTCCATGGTAGCCTCCAGGCAGAGGAGTTCCTAGATTAGGTCAATACAGTCAAAGAAATTCTAGAGTTTAAAGAGGTTCCAGAAAACAAACAAGTTCCATTGGTCAAGCTTCAGCATGGTGGCAACATCTTAAGCGAATACGAGACCGACTTGGGAAGGCAAAAATCACTTCATGGGGGAAACTTAAGAAACATATGAGGGAGGCATTTTTGCCGCATAACTATACTACGTTAGTGTATCAACGACTTCAGAATCTTTGACATGGTAATAAATCGATTGATGATTATACGAAAGAGTTTTATCAACTCGTCACTCGTAATGATTTGGGTGAAAGGAATGAACATATGGCGTCTCGTTACATAGGGGGTTTGCGATAAAATTTCCAGAATACCCTTAATTTGTTTGATGTTTCAACGGTCGCGGAGGCACATCAACGAGCTGTAACCCTTGAGAAGCAGTTGGGAAGGAGAGGTTCTCTAAGTAGTGGAGGGATGTACAACAACTTGACTACTACTCGACCACTGATACAACAAGGTTCTCTTGAGAAATTCACCGTCGGGGGGAACCGAACCGTACAATTGCACCAGGAAGTGGATTTAAGTGTTTTAAGTGTGAAGAACCGGGACATAGAACAACTAATTGCAAGAAGGGGAGGATCCTATTTGTTGAAAGCGAAGAACCTATGGATGAGACTATTGTGGATACAGATCAAGGACCCTTGTTTGATCAGGTGTATGAGGAGGGGCCGCGGGAGGAGCTCGTTGCAGTAGATCATGAAACAAACTTAGTCGTGAGAAGTATATGTCTTGCTCCACGTACACCAGATGGAAATGAGTGGATGTGTACCAATATTTTTCAAACTAGCTGTACAATTGTGAGGAAGGTGTGTGGCGTAGGGATTGATTTTGGAAGTTATGATAATATCGTAGCTGAAGAGGTGGTTCAGAAGTTAAAGCTCGCAACCCAGTTGCATCCAAAACCATACACTCTCTCATGGCTTAAGAAGGATAGTGAGGTAACTGTTTCAAAACGTTACTTGATTAATTTTTCTATTGGGTCCAAGTACAAAGATAGAGTTTGGTGTGATGTTGTGGGAATGGATGTATGCCATGTATTATTGGGTAGACCTTGGCTATATGATTGGAAGGTGGTTAGTAATGGGTATACGAACACACATAGTTTTTGGTGGAACGACATTAAAATTACACTTTTACCTAATAAAGATTTCATACAAAGTAAAGAGACTACGCCTAAACCACTAATTGGGGAGGGTTCTAACCTCTTCACTATGAGTAGGTTTGTAACTGAATTGGAAGAGTCAGGAATGGTGTATGTGTTGCTTGGAAAAAAGAGCAAAAGTGAGTTTATCGTCCCCAAGGCAGTTCGACCTCTTGTTGATGAATATAGTGACGTGTTTCCTACTGATCTGCCTAAAAATTTGCCGCCTTTATGGGATATTCAACATCAAATTGATCTCGTACCTGGGGAAAACCTTCCTAATCGATCCTATTATCGAATGAGCCTAAGGAACATGAAGAATTGAGGCGTCAAGTGGAAGAACTTTTAACTAAGGGTCTAATAAGGGAGAGTCTTAGCCCATGTGCTGTACCAACCTTACTTATCCCCAAAAAGGATGGTAGTTGGATAATATGTGCCGACAGTAGAGCGATAAATTAAATTACTGTTAAATATCACTTCCCTATTCTTCGGTTAGATGACTTGCTAAATCAGTTGGGTCGGCCGACGATGTTTAGCAAACTGGATTTGAAGAGTGGCTACCATCAAATACAGGTCAGAGAAGGTGATGAATGGAAAATAGCCTTTAAAACTCACGAGGGGCTTTAGTAATGGTTGGTCATGCCATTTGGGCTCTCTAATGCCCCTAGCACCTTCATGAGAGTGATGAATCAGGCCTTATGTCATTTTATTGGTCATTTCATGGTTGTTTACTTTGATGATATCCTTATTTATAGTGCTAACACATCTTTACATTTTGAGCATTTGCGACAAGTTTTTGACGTTTTGCGAAGGGAAAAGCTTTATGCAGCCATTCAAAAGTGTAGCTTCATGACTGATAAAGTAGTTTTTCTTAAGTATGTTATTTCCAAGGAAGGTATTTCCATGGATGAGTCAAAGATTGAGGTTGTTACAAACTGGCCATGTCCAGCCAGCATTCACGAGGTCTAGAGTTTTCATGGCCTTGCATCATTTTATCGGCGTTTTATTCCCCACTTTAGCACTATCATGGCGCCAATTACAGATTGTATGAAATTGGGGTATTTTGTGTGGTCTGAGGAAGCAGAAAATGGGTTCTATGTGATCAAATACAAGTTAACTTCAACACCTGTTCTCATCATACCAGATTTCTTACAACCATTCGAGTTACATTGTGATGCATCTAAAGTAGGCATTGGAGCAGTTCTTAGTCAGAGGAATAAGTCGATCGCATTCTTTAGTGAAAAATTGAAAGGTGCAAAGCTAAACTATAGTACTTATGATCTCGAGTTCTTTGCGGTGGTACAAGCGTTACGACATTGGCGACATTATTTAGTTCATAGTGAGTTTGTATTGTATTCTGACCATGACTCCTTAAAGTACATCAATAGTCAGGATAAACTCACGGCAAGTCGTGCAAAATGGGTGACATATCTACATGAATTTACCTTTGTTCTTAAGCACAAGTCAGGGATTCACAACTGTGTTTCTGATGCTCTTAGTCGAAGGAAATCCTTGCTTTCCATCATGCGTTCAAAGGTACTTGGGTTTGATTCTTTTCGTAATTACTTAACTTCTGATCTATACTTTTCAGCTATTGTGGAAATGTGTTAGCAGGTCGACGGCTCAATTTTCTTACGCACGAGGGCTTCCTTTTTTGAGGAAACCAATTGTGTATTCTAGAGTGTAGTCTCCGTTCAGAGATTATTAGAGAGTTGCTCGGAGAAGGACATGTCGGAAGAGATAAAACATTTCAACTGGTTGCAGACTCATACTTTTGGCCAACTATGCGAAAGGAAGTATACCGTCTCATTCGTCGGTGTCATATTTGTCAAGTCTCAAAGGGAACTTCGACTAATACTGGGCTTTATATACCGCTACCAATTCCAGATTGTTCATGGGCTGATGTGAGCATGGATTTCGTCTTAGGGCTTCCTTGCACTCAAAGAGGGATGGATTCCATTTTTCGTGGTTGTGGATCGCTTCTCAAAAATGGTACACTTTATAACGTGCAAAAAGACAACAGATGCAGTAAACGTGGCTAAACTATATTTCCGTGAGGTGTATCGTCTTCATGGTCTCCCTGTTTCGATTGTTTCGGATTGAGATACGCGGTTTCTTAGTCATTTTTGGAAGAGCCTATGGCGTTTAGCTAATACTAAGCTGAATTTCAGCACCGCCTATCACCCACAAACAGATGGTCAAACAAAAGTCGTCAATCGTTCTTTGGGGAGTTTATTGTGAAGTGTCGTTGGTACAAATTTGAAGGTGTGGGACCAAAAGCTTTATCAAGTAGAGTTTGCCTACAATCGTTCAATCAATCGGAGTACAGGTTTTAGTCCATTTTATGTGGTTAATGGTATTAACCCAAGGACAGCTTTGGACTTAGCACCTGTTCCAGATCGTAAGCGAGTTAGGAGTCTTCATTGGATTAGGAAACCAACTGTCATTAAGGTTCCTAAGTCTAGTAGAATTAGGATTTTAGAGAGTCTATAAATAAACCTATGTAATAGGAGATATGGGAGATTGAATAAAACTTTGCTTTTAGAGAATAGAATTCTCTTTATTTTCCCTTTGCTTGATCAATTCGATTATTGATTATTCATAGGAAGGTTGGTTGTAAATCTGTAGCCGAGCGTGTTATTTTCTTTGAGTGATCTTCATTGCGTATAGGGCCCTGCATCACCAAGACTATGGGAACCAGAGCGCAGTGGAAAAATGAAAGTTGTTGTTGAAGTGCTAAAGGCATGGAAAGACCAGGGTCACCGTGCTCTTCTTTTCACACAGGCACAACAAATGTTGGATATTCTTGAAAGTTTCCTGATTAAGATTGATTACACGTATAGAAGAATGGATGGTCTAACTGCTGTAAGACAGCGAATGGCCTTAGTAGACGATGATATATTTGTCTTTATCCTTACTACTAAAGTTGGTGGGCTGGGAACCAATATGATTGGTGCGAACAGGGTGATTATCTTCGATCCTGATTGGAACCCATCTACGGACATGCAGGCAAGGGAACGTGCTTGGCGGATTGGGCAGACACGAGTATATAGACTCATTACTCAAGGAACTATAGAGGAGAAGGTTACCATAGGCAAACATACAAGCATTACCTCACGAATAAGATATTAAAGAATCCACAGCAGAGAAGGTTCTTTAAGGCTAGAACATGAAGGATCTCTTCATTCTGAAAGAGGACGGAGAAGGTTCTTCAACTGAGACATCAAATATATTTAGTGAATTATCTGAAGATGTAAACGTCATCGAAGCCAGTAAAGTTAAACCCGTTGAAAACAAATGTCCTGATCCAGCAGTAACGTGCTCTTGTGATGCTGTAGTTGGCAGAGTATCTAATTCACTGGCTCCCGGACCATCCACAACGAAAGGGAAAGAAAAAGTTGATCAGAGTGGTGAAGTAGATGAAGAAGCAAACGTGTTGAAAAATCTTTTTGATGCTTATGGGATACACAGTGCAATAAACCATGATTTAATAATGAATGCCAATGACGAGGAAAAGATGAAACTCGATGAGCAAGCTTCACAGGTTGCACAACGAGCTACTGAAGCATTACGTCAATCACGGATGATCAGAAGCCGAGACAGTATATCTGTTCCCACATGGACAGGGAGATCTGGCGCACCACCTTCTGTGCCTAAGAAGTTTGGTTCAACCGTGAATTCTCAATTGGTCAGTCATTCAAAAACTTCAGAAGGATCTTCTAGCAAACAAGTTGGTCTTGCAGTTGGGACATCTGCTGGGAAAGTTCTATCTTTATCCGAACTACTGGCTAGAATTCGGGGAACCGAAGAAAGATCACGTGCAGATGGGCTTGGACACCAGTTTTTTAATAACATAGTGCACCAGCCTCCTCAGGCAGGAAGGTCCACTTCTAGATCTTCTTAGAACTTATCTGGGGTGCCGCCAGAAGTATTGATTCGTCAGATATGCACATTTTTACAAGGAAACGAAGGATTATAGTTCGGCATTTTAAAGATAGGATACCGTTCAATAATCTCCCTCTGTTTAAGTGTCTCCTCAAGGAGATCGCCACATTAAATAAAGACCGGAATGGATCTACGTGGGTGCTAAAGGCAAACTATCATCAATAGTAGAAGACCAGAATGGATATTCATGGGTGAGACATCTCCCTCAACCCGTTTTCTCCATTTGTTTATATATATTTTTGGTAGTTGCAGAGTTTTTTTTTTTAGGATGCTAGTCTTACAATTTTGACATAGTAACCGCAACATTGTTATATTTGAATTCGTTATTTAGCAATTAGCACCACTGAAAAGAAAAAAGAAAGAAAGAAAAGAGTGTAAATTAAAGGTTTTAGATTACCTGAGAAAATTCTGGAGATTGAAAATCGATATGCATCGAAGTTCAACTTTGCCATGAGATCCACATCCTCATGCAGGCAAATATTATTTAGTTTCAGTTAAAACAAACGAGAGACGGAACAAGGAAAATTATGGATATATTATGCGTATAGGTGTAATAGAGATGGCTGGAAATCAATCATGTAAATACTTTCAATAAATTTTATAGTAACAATGCTTTCAGCTAAGAACCATAAGACAATTAACAATGCTTTCAGCTAGCAGATAATCTATGTACAAAAGCAGCACATTACAATGTTTGAGATCCACGGTTAAATTTCTTTACATACCACTGGTTACGTTAGCAACAAGCTATAAAAGATGGTTCAAAAGGCCGATGGGATAAAACAAATTGTTTTCTAAACATTAATTTCTTATAGAAACAAATCAAAATAGTCCTCATTAACCAAAAGAATATGGACAAATTTCAATGATAAAAAAATGCATTTCGATTTTGAAAATAACAGATCCATCAACAAAAAAATCGGTCATTATGTTCAAGACTCCACAAGGAAAGCATAGATAAAGAAATACAATTATCACATTTTCCAAAGAAGCAATATAGAGCATTAAACCGATTTTGATGAACTACAAAGAAGAAATAGACCCCAAATGAATAAAAGGTATTAAATGAGCCTCAAACAAAATAGACTATGGAAGGCATGCATTATTCATAATATAGGTCAATGGTATTCTTTTATGTTAAGCATTGACAAATTAAAATCATCAAACTCCTTAATATTGTTACTAAAGTAGCGTACAAACTAGGTAAATTCCTTTTGCACTTATGATCCATTTCAACAACTAATGCAAGGTTTAGTTTAAGAATGAAATATAGAGTACAACTAGGTAAATTCCTTTTGAACTTATGATCCATTTCTAGAGTTAAATTTGTATAAAGGTGGCATGTTTTTGCTACCCACATTGGTACCTCTACCCACTGTGGACACTATGTGACTCATGTATATAAATATGGCAGTTGGGCAATCTTCAATGATAACAAAGGTTGGGATCTCGAACAATCCCCCAAAGCACATGAGGACATAAAACATTCAAAGTTTAAAGGAAACCCAATAGATAAGATACGCTCATTATTATCAAGGGTTCGGTCTAAATTACTAGTAACTAACAATCAAATTCTATTAAACACCCAATAAGCAAACATAAAAAACTAGCAAATGGAGTGTTTTAAATAAAAAAAGAAAATATTTTTGAAAGGAGAATTTAAGCATACCCAAGTCGCCTAGGGAGCAGTAATTACGATGAAATGTGAAATTCCTAGACGCTTGAGACTAACCAATTTCGATTATTTTAGGTCTAAATCGATAAGTCCTAATTTCTTTGAATTAATGGTCAAAGCTTAACCTAAATCAAGTTAGTCAAATTAACTAGTGTCAACGAGCAATAGGAAATTAAACACCAGACCAAACAATTTTAACCCTGTGGGAAACTTTTCTTAGGAGAAAAACTCATAGGTCGATGTCGAATCACCCGACAGCTAAATAATCCACTATTAACATCAAATTATAAGTATTCAATTACTTACAGACTCGATAAACACATCCCGTGGTTACCTCTCTTCTAATTTAACTCCTCACAGTCGATTCTGCGTTCTCACAACTTCTCGCTCCAATCTCTCGTCGAAGCTTCCTTTCTTGAATCCCTCAAGTTCTTCAATCCATAATTAAGGTTTCTTGATCAATGATGATTGATTCAAGATTTGAGTGTTTGAATTCTCTCTTGAATCTCTCAAGAATAATCTCTCCTCACTCTAAAAAATAAGCCCTAGAAAAATAGGTTTTTCAAAAAGTGAGTTCTGAAAAAAGGAAAGATGTCTTTTATTAGAAAATAGAAATCACGTTCTCTATTCGAATATAAATAAATGTATTCGAATAAAAATCAAGCTGAGCCAATCTATTCAAATAAAAAGAAACATGAAGAAATAGGCTGAGCCAATCTATTCGAATAGAAAGAAATCTATTTGAATAAAAAATAGCCTGAGATATTTTATTCAAATACATTAAAATCTATTCGAATAGAAATATTCTCAGTTTCATTCGAATAGAAAATAAAATATATTCGAATAGAAGTTCTGTTATCTTAAAAAATATACTTATTACCTTTTTCATACTCTGTAAAAATACATGGGACTTGATATTATAGAACAAGGAGTTAGAAACCCACTTACCTGTTCAGTGTCAGTCCAGTTGTAGTCGCTCAAGGTGCAATCTCTGACGACTGGTAACCACGAGATAATGCTGACATCTAAACAAGACACAGAATGAAACAAACTCCAACTATGGAAGTTTCAAAATTGACCTCTATAATTTGAAATTATATGTTATTACTACAATTATAGAGAGAAAAACAAACTACAGCTTTTAAGATTCATAGACATAGATAAGAAATTAAGGAATTGGGGATGAAGTCCAAGTTTTTACCTGAAAATTTCAATTTAGGCCGAAACAAAACCCCAAACTCAGGTTTGTTGCTAAACAAATAGTCTGACTGCTCCTCAATCACGGAAATCTGATAAAGGAAACTAGGAACTTATGACAGATGAAGAAATTTAACTCATAATCAACACCAAAGCTAACAATCCTTTGTGGATAAGGCAAATGGAGAGAAGGGTACCATTAGGGAAAATGCAGATCTGAGAACGATTTAGAAACCCATCGTATTCAAAAATTGCAACTCAACAAGTCTTTGGAGCAGGAAATTTGAGTGGGTATCTATGGACAGCAGTAGAAACTAATTCAATTTTGAAATCAACGTTTCTAAGAGCATCTCCAACAGAGATGGTATGCTATTCCGGTTTTGGATACTAGTATCCGGAATAGCATACCACTTTGCTCCAACAGATTTATCTCCAAATTCAATTTTTTTATATTAAAATTGGGATCCACACTGTTATTTTATGAGAGAGATGAAATTTTTATTAAAAATTGGGACCCACAATATTTTTTTATTAGAGAGAGAAAAGAAAGGAAGAGAAAAAATAATTGTGGGGGACCCACAAAAGTAGTATGCACATACCACTTTCCAAGTTCCGAATTCGCATACTTTGCATGGGTTTGGGGGGGGGGGGAGTATGCTGAGACCCATACTCCTGCTGGTAGGGGTTTTTGCAAAAGTATGAGAAAACCATAATAACATATTTTTTTGTTGGAGATGCTCTAATACACCTTAAGCAACAACAGTAGAAAAGTGTAATTGCATTGATTCACATACCTTAAGTTGAAGTTTGAAGAAATATAGAACACACCTTTGTTTGAGGTTCAGTTTGAAGAAATATAGCAGTTCCATGGGGAATCCCCGGGTGAAGGAGGTTTGGTAGGCTAAACCGCAGGTGAATTTCAAAATCGACCCACACTGTTGAAATCACAATTTAGCAATTGATGTTGAATAAGGAAAATTTCATGAAATTATGATAAAAATGCTAAGGGTATAACTGGAAATGCGAGTTTCTAAATGTAGGAGAAATACATGTCTGATGGAGGAGATAAACTATGCTAAATGGCAACCATGTATGCAATTAGTTGGAATTTTTTTTGACATCTCCTGAGCCATCAAATATTTCTTTTCTCACCCTTACCTAAACGCCACGTGGCAAGTGAGAGAAGAGAGAGTTAACGGTAACTTGCTATTCCATTTCTTAATTGACGAGAGAGAAAAGCTATACTTTGTCTTTTCCTCTTCCCTCCAAAACTATACCTCTTCAACCAACCCCACCCTTCTCCACCAACAGCAAAGATAAGAAATAAATAGTTCATAACAAATCTTCAAGCAACCCCATAACTTTGTGATCGATAAGATTTTGGTAAGCTCTCTTTATCACCTCCAATGTTTATTTTTTTATTTGATTATACAAACCCTTGCCTTATTGAATTTTTTAATTTGATTAATTTTTAAGGATGGATTCGTCAAAAAACCCAACTCACAGTAGTGAGAATGTACAAAATTTACCGATAATTGGGACGAAATTTCAATCAGAGGAGAAAGCCTACAATTTTTATAACCTTTACACGAGATTGATTGGTTTTAGTATACGTAGAGGATCTTCTAGTGTGTGAACAAATAAAGTAGTTAGAAGGAGGGCTTTATGTTGTTCAAAGCAGGGCCAATATCGAAAACATTCAAGGGGAACCCCTGAGAAGAAAAGTTTGGATACTAGAACTAATTGTGAAGTGAAAGTCGTAATTAAGTTGTTTGGAAGCATTTACCGTTTAGTGAAATTTAAAGAAGACCATAACCATGAATTTGCACCTCCGTCTCAAGTTCACCACCTCCGGTCACAACGAAAAGTAGACAACAAACGGAAAGTATTAATGAAAAATATGTATAATTTGGGAATTGGATCAACGAATATGTTTGATCTAATGAGTACGGAAGTAGGAGGACCTCAAAACTTAAGCTTTACACTTCTAGATTGTGTAAATGCTATCCAAAGAATGAGGCGAAGTGATATTTTGGAGAAGGGAGATGCACAAATGCTCCTAGAGTACTTCAAGTCCATCAAAAAAAGGAATTCATATTTCTTCTATGCGATACAAATTAATGAAAGCAATCAGATTTGTAGTTGTTTTTGGGCCGATGCGAAGTCAAGAGCGGATTATTATTCATTCGGAGATGTTTTGTGTTTTGATACAACATATCAAACTAACGCCCTCAAAAAGCCTTATGCGCCATTTATCGAGGTGAACAACCATGGATAGTCAGTTTTCTTTGGTTGTGCTTTGTTATTAGATGAAACTACTCAGATTTTTGTGTGGCTTTTTTAAACCTTTTTGGAAGCAATGAATGGTAAGCATCCAATCACAGTATTTACGGATCAAGCAATGTCTATTGGAAATACAATTCGAGAAATATTTTTGGATACACGCCATCACCTTTGTCTTTGGCATAATTATCAAAATGCTGCAAAACATTTGTCTACCGAATTTGAAACGTTTACATCTTTTGCAAAAGATTTTAAGACTTTCATATATGATAATGAGACTGAAGAAGAATTTCAGACTTGTTGGGATTTATTACTAAAGGTTTATAATTTGGGGGAGAACAAATGGTTACAAGCCTTATATGGGTTGCGACAAAAATGGGCGCAAGTTTATACTCGACAATACTTTTGTGCTGGTAAGATTTCTTGAACTTCATTTTTATTATATTTGTTTTTTTATCCACTTTTTCAACTTGTTTATTTAATTTATCAATCTGTCATGTAACGAAAATAATTTACTTCTTCACATTTGTTTGCGTAAATGTCTAATAATAGCTTTACTTGTAGCTATCACAACTACTCAACGCAGTAAATGCATGATTTTTTTTTAAAGAAGTACTTTAAAAGAACATTGTCGCTACGAGAATTTGTTACTCAATATGATAGAACACTGACAAGTCGACGTGAAAAGGAAAAACGGCAGGATTTTATTTCTCATCAAACAAAGCCTAATCTAAAGACATCTTGGCAAGCAGAAGCTCGAGCATCCGAAATATACACAACTAAAATATTTTTGAAGTTCCAGGATGAGTATTTGCATACATTGGACATGTTTATTGATAGTATTGGGAAAGATGGGACGTTGTGTGAATATCGGGTTTCTTCTTTTGGCAGCAGATCACATACCGTCACATTTGATACAACAGAAAACGTAGTAAAATATAGCTGCAAAAAGTATGAATTCTTGGGAATTCTTTGTGTCCATGCACTGAAGGTAATTCATAGTATGCGGCTATCTGATCTCCCATCCTCCTTTTACATGAAGAGGTGGACAAAGGATGCAAGACTAGGCACTCTAGTCGATAATAATGGGGAACCAGTACATGTGGAGTGTTACCTATCCTTGAGTTTGCAAAGTAGCGAGCTAACGCACATGGCATTAAAAATAGCCAGAAAAGGTGTTTCCTCTGCAAAGTGTATGAAATTTACTAAAGGGTGTTTAACTCGGGTGCAAGAGGAGGTGAACGACTTTTTAAAAGCCAACCCAGAAGAAGTGACACATCTCAAAGGTGATGAAAATTTATCAACTACTAAGATAGGTGAAGTAACAAATCAGGACTTAGCAGGTGCAAATATCACGTTGCGTGACGAGCTGCGCAAGAAGAGAAATGGTAAAGCTGGTCGAATTAAGGGTGCATTAGAAATGGGGAAGGGGAAAAGAAGGACTTGCCCAATGCAAAATGGTAAGTTCCTACAAGCTATCTTCTAAAATATTTTACTCTTGTTTATTAACTTTTTTAGGTTTGTTTATCTCATGATAAGGTAATCCGGGAGGAAGCAATCAAGAATCTGTTAGAGCAACCACAAGCGCTACGAAAAAGAGTTTAAACTCAAAAGTGACTACTAGTTCGCATACCTATGAGCAACACGTTGACGAGAATGTGGAGCCTGTAATGTCACATGTTCAGCCCAATGTCTACAATGAGGTGTGTAATTTTAAATGCTTGCTTTTGCAAGCTTAATTGTATTGCATTGAGATATTTTTTTAAACGATCTTCATAATACCATTTTATGTATATCATTTCAGCCTATGTTTAATGGACCATTGGAACATCCATCACAATTTTACATCAACACCCCGCAACCCCAAGTAAGGCCTTTCTCATTAGTAATCATTTTGGAGCATTATATACTTTGATTAATATCTTATTTGAATGTGTTGTAGGGATTTCTTGAACTTCTTACTCAACAATCTACTTATGGACTGTAGTTGTGTTGGTTACATCTTTTAACCCATGATAAGAGGTCTGATTGGTTTCTCTTGATGGTTCTACTTACAAATAATAATCATAAGGATAATACATGTAGATTATTGCGTTGTCGATCACAAGAGAAGAATGCCTCTATAACTTATTAACTATTGAATCAACTATCATTTCTTTGTTATATGTCCATGGTGGCGACGACACGTAATCTATTTTTAAATGTAATACACGAATTTTTAATTTTATTTTTCTTTTGTAATTTGATCAAAGCAGGGTGTGATGATGCAATATGAGTTAGCGGGTTCAGTACTACCGAAGGCCAAAAATTGATTGGAGCTTTATCAGTCCAAAGGTTCAAGGGGGTTTCATTAATTCCATTTACAAACAAACATTTGAACATAATTTAGCTTGATATTTATATTTTGGTGTTAGTGCATTGTATGAGTACTTAATCTAGATTGAAAACAACATACAGTAAATTTTTTGCCCATAACTCACCAAAATGCAGATATTTTAAGAGAGATAGATTGATATGGTTTTTGGTAGTCTCTACTAATGGTTTAAGAAAAGGATTATGTACTGTTATTAGTGTAAAACTAGAAATGCTTCTTGTCAACATAGACTTCTTCTCTCATCAGGTACTAAATGTCAACATAATGATGTTGATAAACATATGAAGAGAATCTGTATTTTGATAGTTTTGTGTTTTGGTACCGGGAGAACGTAATCAACTCGTAGTTAACTATTGGCCTAAACCTTCTAAGAAGAATCTCTCTCTTTCTGTCCTGTAGTTGTTGTTTAAAAAGTCCAAAACGTTTAAAAGTCCCTAAACAATAACGACCATTTCGATGTTTTGATCAAACTCACAATGGGGTGTTGTGTGAGCAAAAACGGGGATTCGAGAGCGAATATCAAGGGAATCGATGTTGATTTCCTTCCTTTAAATTTTTTATATTGGCCTAAACGTTCTTGGTTACTGGAGTATTATCTGTTGTAGAATAAGATGTATAAATGGGGATTGGTATAAAATTTATATCGGTTTTTAACAAAATTTTGAAGATGATAGACGATTATTAGACCGTAATGTATTAAGATTTGTTATAGCATTTCTCTAATAAATGTATAGCTTTTCTCTATCTTCAAAGTATAGCTTTTCTCTCTCATCAATTAAGAAATGGAATAGCAAGTTACAGTTAACTCTCTCTTCTCTCACTTGCCACGTGGCGTTTAGGTAAGGGTGAGAGAAGAAATATTTGACGGCTCAGGAAAGGTCAATTTTTTTCCCCAATTAGTTTAGTGAGTTCATCAAAACAATTACTATAGTAGTAAAAACCGTCTTTCCGAAACGTACTTTGAATATGTGCAAATTCCCCCCCCCCCCTCTCAACCAATAATAGTTCCATACCCCTTCGTATTTCTTACCATCCACATCTCTATATAATTGAAGACAGGACTTACAATCCTACCCTCTCTACTTCTATATCTCTATCTCGCTCTCTCACATACACACACACTCTCTCTCTCATTCATGAACTCACCACCAGCAGATGAGGGTAGTTCAACTACAGATTGGCCAACCAGAATGGGGGAGAACATGCACAACCAGAATGTGGCCAAAGACCAGAGTATTGCCTTGGAGAGCTTAAGTGTTGCTAGTGGAGAGCTATAAGCGACAATAGATTCCATGACCAAGGCGAGGGAGGGCATGAAGAAGTCCACAACAAAGTCTGATCGGCGGACTGTTCGAACAACTTCTATTATAGGGTGGGGAGAGAGGAAATTGCAAGAAAGTTCGGGAAAATGAAGAAATTTTTACTTATTTCGTGTTTGTCATTGGTTTATTCATCTATACTTTTTGTAAGCAATTAATTGTTTAGGAGTGAATATTTTCCATTTTAGGCAATATGTATGTAACATAATGGCAATTATCTAATGCTGGTTGTGCTTTCCATGGTTCATACTTCAAATGTTTTTATTTACGCATATTGGCAGTACGAATTTATAATTAGTCCCTTTTAGCAGCAGATTACAGTCCAATACTAGTTTGAGGATTCCAACTCAATGAATATTGTAACACATGTAGTGAATGGGCCGAACGCTTTGGGCATGACAACACGGTCAAATCCTCAATGACAATTAACCAATTAGGAGTACAAACGCCAACTACAATGGTAGTTGAACAAATGTCATTTAATAAGTACTAACTTAGGCCCTTCACAAGCAGTCCAATCCTGTTAATGTACTGTATTACAATCTGCATAAAAAACCAACACCTCTTAAGAAGATGATCGAGTCTAGTGTATACCCACTATCTCCTTAAGACAGATTCGCCCCTGCCACAGTGCTTTGCAGGAATATAGGCCCCTGTCTCCCAGGATACAACGATCAGTCGCTGAAAGAAGAAAATACTTCTATCTTTCTGCCAAACGAACTTTTATTGCGTCTGTTTTCTCTTTGTAAAATGACTCAAAAAAACTCTGAAAAGCTAATTTTTTTAATAAATAAAAACGAAATTGGGCTATATAGAGCATAGATGACTCTTCACCAAGAGTCACACCTCAAGTTAATGCCTCTTCACCAAGAGTCACACCTCAAGTTAGTGCATCTTCACCAAGAGTCACACCTTAAGGTGCGTCTGTTGGAGACACCCCAAACCCAAAAAAACGACTAAGTGTTTAAAAGAATCCCCATGATCCCATGGCCCAAGGCCCCAAGGCCCAATCATAGAATTATAATAATAAGCGGGTTTCCTAGGTCGAGCAAGCCCATGGGTAGCCCATGCACCCAAGCTAGCTTGCACACATGGGCCACACATGTCGCACATGCGCGTGTGACCCACCAACTCTCGCACTCATTACAACAAGGTAAGTGTTTGATTTACTTATATAGGAGAGTTGTGATTCCCTCATATCCAATGTGGGACTAAAACCACTTAGTTCTACCATTCAAACTTAAAGGAAAAACAAATCATATTGTATTTTCCAACAATCCCCCATATTTGAATGGTAACAGACAAACTCAGACAAAATAGAGAAAATCAGGGAATGATCCTGCATCGAGAGAGGTGTCTTGTGGACTTGAACCTTTTATAGTAAAAAACTATCGGATTTACACTGATTAATGAACATATGTCTTGAACTGTCAGCTTTGGTGTAAACCAAGACAATAGTCTTCACACAGTACTATTCCAAACGCAATCGGCTCTCACAGTTGTGTTCAATTCGGCCCTGAACAAATCCCGGATTCATAAGCACTATTAAAGAATTTTGCCCTATAAAATTCTCATGGAAGCGGCCCCACCTCACGCTCACATAGGTGATTGCCTATTAAGAGTACCCTGTCGTACCCCACTTGTAAATACAAGTCATAGAAATTATTAAAAGTTCAGAGAACTTACCCTGAAAATCCTGACAGGTTGCACTGTTCACATCATGGAATGGGCAGGAGTTAAAATCTCCACAGTGCTCATGTTGAGTAACTCACAACTAGTTGTCCTATTGAACCTGGATCATGGGATCTCCAATCAACTAGGTTAGGTTTCCATTGAGGTTAACTCGTATTTAAAGACTTTAAGCCCATTCCCCTTGATGTGGAAAAAACTTACATTTTTGCCAACCCTTTTGTAAATGGATCCGCTAGGTTGTCACTGGACTTCACAAAGTCAATGGATATAACTCCACTTACAAGTAATTTCTTTACAGTATTAATTCTACGACGTATATGTCGTGACTTACCGTTATAGACATTATTCTTGCCCTTGCAATCGCTGCTTGATTATCGCAATGGATACATAAGGCAGGTACTGGCTTTTGCGATATAGGAATATCCTCTAAAAACTGTCGAAGCCACTCAGCTTCATCTCCCGCTAAATCTAGAGCAACAAACTCTGATTCCATAGTTGATCGAGATATGCATGTTTGTTTTGAGGATTTCCATGAGACATCTACACCACCAAGTATAAACACGTATCCCCTTGTAGAGTATGGCTCGTTAGAATCTGATATCCAGTTTGCATCACTGTATCCCTCAAGGACAGCTGGATATCTTGTATAGTGCAACACATAGTCTATTGTATGCTTTAAATACTGTAAAACCCTGATTAACGCTTCCCAATGGCTCGCTCCAGGGTTTATAGTATACCGACTCAGTTTGCTAACTGTATAAGCAATATCTGGTCTAGTGCAGTTCATAATATACATTAGACAACCTATGATGCGTGCATACTCTATTTGAGAAATAGGCTCACCTTTGTGTTTAATCAATTGACGCATATTATCATATGGTGTCTGAACACCACGGCAGTCAAATTTATTAAACTTCTTAAGTACATTCTCTATATAATGTGATTGATACAACACAAGTCCCTATGGTGTTCTGTTAATCTTTATGCCAAGAATAACGTCTGCAACACCTAAGTCCTTCATATCGAAATTTTTGGACAACTTATTCTTTGTTGACATAATGACATTGATGTTAGTCCCCATGATGAGCATATCGTCTGCGTAAAGACACACAATGACATGCTCACCATTAATACTTTTAATATAGACACATCTATCACATTCATTAATTTTGAAGCCATCCTTAATCATGACTCCATCAATTTTGTCATACCATTGTAAAGGTGCCTGCTTCAATCCATAATGAGATTTAACCAACCGACACACTTTATTTTCTTGGCCTCGGACAATAAACCCCTCAGGTTGGTTCATATATATTTCTTCATTTAATTCACCATTCAAGAATGCTATTTTAACACCCATTTGATGTATTTCAAGCTTATGCACTGCTGCAATAGCTATCAATATACGAATGGAAGTTATTCTTGTCACTGGAGAATATGTATCAAAATAGTCTAAACCTTCTTTTTGCCTATATCCTTTGGCAACAAGTCTGGCTTTGTACTTTTCAATTGAACCATCAGGTCTCAATTTTCGTTTGAAAATCCACTTGCAACCTATAGGTTTGTTGCCAGGTGGAAGATCTACCAATTCCCAAGTATGGTTGCGCATTATAAAGTCTATCTCACTCTGTACAACCTCTTGCCAACTAGGAGCTTCAGGTGTAGCCATGGCTTCCTTGAAGGTTCGAGGCTCATTTTCCAACAAAAATGCTACAAAATCTTTGCCAAAAGACTTGGCAACTTTAAGTCGTTTCCCACGTCTTGGTTCTGCATTAAAATTAGAATTTGTAGGAGTGATACGTGGATCACTACTAGAAGCAACATCAGTTGTTCTTTTAAGAGAATTCACATTATCACTCTTTTTATATGGAAATATATTTTCAAAAAATATAGCATCTCGTGATTCAATGATGGTATTCTCATGCACATCATTTATTTCAGATTTGTATGCGAGAAATCTATATGCACTACTATTTTGGCATTGCCAATAAAAATACAGTCAATAGTTTTAGGTCCTAACTTAGACTTTTTTGGCAATGGTACTTGTACCTTTGCAAGACACCCCCACACTTTTAAGAACTTATATGAAGGCTCTCTGCCTTTCCAGAGTTCATAAAGAGTCTTTTTAATCTTCTTGTAAGGTAACTTATTGAGAATATAATTTGCAGAAAGTAACGCCTCCCCCCACAAGTTCTGCGGCAAACCAGAGCTAATAAGCATAACATTCAGCATATTCTTTAAAGTTCTATTTTTTCTCTCAGCAACTCCATTTTGCTGAGGAGTGTAAGGTGCAGCAGTTTGGTGTATAATACCAAACTTAGCACAAAGTTCTCCAAATGTAATAGAGTCGTATTCCCCACCTCTATCAGTTCGAAGAAATTTTATCTTTTTGTTGAGTTGAGTCTCAACCTCATTTTTGAACATAATAAATACTTCCAGTGTTTTATCTTTGCTTCTGAGCAAGTAGAGATGACTATATCCTGTACAATCATCTATGAAAGTAATAAAGTACTTCTTTCCGCCTCGTGTTTGAATAAACTTTAAATCGCAGAGATCACTGTGAATCAAATCTAGCATTTCAGTTTTGCGCTGTTCAATAGAATGGAATGGTTGTTTAGCAAATTTTACTTCAACACACACTTCACATTTTTGTTTGCAATTAAGATTGAATTTAGGTAGTAATCCTAAATGGACTAATTTACGCATCGAACCATAATTTACATGTCCTAATCGTTGATGCCAAACATTAAATGACTCAAGCAAGTAAATAGAATTCTCATTCTTATTGATAATTAAAACTGGTTTACACAAGACTGCTAGTTTGAACAGTCAATCACACTCATAGCCTTTTCCTATGAATACACCATTCTTAGTCATGATATATCTGTTTGACTCAAACACTAACTTGAATCCATTCTTGATCAGCAATGCTCTGGAAACAAGGTTCTTACGGATATCAAGCACATGCAGTACTTCATTCAAAGTAACTTCTTTTTCAGATGTAAATTTTAGAACTACTTTTCCTTTTCCTTCGACCCTTGACGTCGAAACGTTGCCCATGAACACTTTCTCTTCATGTTCAGTCTTATTGTAGGTAGTAAATAAACTCCTGTCATAGCATATATAACGTGTGTCCCCTGTGTCCATAAACCATCCTCTGGAATCGCTTGCCAGGTTGATTTCGGAGATCACTGCACACAGGTTCTCCATCTCAGCAATGTTTGCTTGAGTGCCTTTGCCACTTTCTGGTCCGCTTTTACACTTGCGACATTCCATTGACTTATGCCCTGGCTTGCCAGAAATATAACAACTTCCTGTAAACTTCTTAAAGTCCTTGCCCTTAGGGCCTAGGAAATTCTTCCCATTTTTCTCTTTCTTCCTATTTTTCTTATGGGGTTTAGGGTTTCCCTCGACCATGTTAGCCTTGGCATCGTAAGAATGAACAACATCCTTCTTTTCGTTGGATTTGTTATCTTCTTCGATCCTTAGCCTTACAATCAGTTCCTCCAACTTCATTTCTTTCCTCTTATGCTTCAGATAACTTTTGAAGTCCTTCCAGGATGAAGGCAACTTCTCAATTATTGCAGCAACCTGAAAAGATTCACTTAACCTCATACCTTCTGCATGAATATCATGCAGGATAATCTGCAGTTCCTGTACTTGACTGATTACAGTCTTGGAATCCACCATTTTATAATCCAGGAATCTGCCAACTACAAATTTTTTCAGTCCGGCATCTTCCGTCTTATACTTATGGTCTAAGGATTCCCACAGTTCCTTTGCAGACTCCGTTGGACTGTACACATTATACAATGTGTTGTCCAACCCATTCAGAATATAGTTCCGACACAGAAAGTTAGAATGAATCCGCGCCTCCACTGCTGCTACAGTGTTAGGTCAAATTCTTCCTCATTCAACACTGGTTTGTCCTCCTTGAGGAATTTTGCTAAGTTCAGAGTTGTGAGAAAGAATAACATCTTCTGCTGCCAACGCTTGAATTCAGTGCCATTGAACTTCTCAGGCTTCACCTTCAAAATGTGCGGGTTGCCCTTTTCACCCTCTTTCTCAGTGAGTTTCACCATTGCTGCAGTTTTTGATCACACAGAAAAAATTAGTATGTCTTAAGATTGTATTCCAATCTGCATGAAAAACTAACACCTCTTAAGGAGATGATCGAGTCTAGTATATACACACTATCTCCTTAAGACAGATTCACCCCTGCCACAGTGCTTTGCAGGAATATAGGCCCCTGTCTCCCAGGATACAACGATCAGTCGCAGAAAGAAGAAAACACTTCTATTTTTCTGCCAAACGAACTTTTATTGCGTCTATTTTCTCTTTGTAAAATGACTCAAGAAAACTCTGAAAAACTAATTTTTTTAATAAATGAAAACGAAATTGGGCAATATAGAGCATAGGTGACTCTTCACCAAGAGTCACACCTCAAGTTAGTGCATCTTCACCAAGAATCATACCTCAAGTTAGTGCATCTTCACCAAGAATCACACCTTAAGGTGCGTCTGTTGGAGACACCCCAAACCCAAAAAACGACTAAGTGTTTAAAGGAATCCCCATGAGCCCATGGCCCAAGGCCCCAAGGCCCAATCATAGACTTATAATAATAAAAGGGTTTCCTAGGTCGAGCAATCCCATGGGTAGCCCATGCACCCAAGCTAGCTTGCACACATGGGCCGCACATGTCGCACATGCGCGTGTGACCCACCAACTCTCATACTCATTACAACAAGGTAAGTGTTTGATTTACTTATATAGGAGAGTTGTGATTCCCTCATATCCAATGTGGGCTTAAAGGAAAAACAAATCATATTGTATTTTCCAACATGTACTTCTGCAATGTTGCAACTACCATTGAGCTATATATATGCCAACTTCAAAAAATTGGTGTACCCGAAGCCAAGTTTGGAGTTGGCATTACTATATTTTGTTTCACATTGGTTAATCCACACTTAAACATCAACAATATATTAAGCCTTAATTAATTCATTATTGAAGTGAAGTATATCCTCTCAACCACATAACGACTTGAAAATGCAAATACTTAAACCACTTTTTTGATATAGGCTTCGTCCTCGGATGCCCAATAACAATGCCCTTAGGACTCTAATCATCAATATGTGGTTGATAGTAAAACTCACATAGCACCCTCGTATCTAGTCATGATTGAGAAGTAAATCAGTTGGTTTGACAAAAATGCCTAGTAATGACTTCGCAGTAAGTACCTCACTAACTTAGTTTTTAGTGTGCCACATTTGCTTTTGGCACCCAACCACATTTACTTTAGGTGATGCTTTCCCTAGTATTTAGTCCCACATTGCTTAAGCAACCCTTGCACCTCAAGAATATATGGCAAGATCACCAAATAACTATCAACATTCCAGTGATGCTAATAAGACAAAGACCTCCGTTCAATGTTACCATTTTTACTAGTGAAAATATGACACGTTAATTTCGGCCAAGGTGGGCATATGTTGTTGATGTTCAATGTTGATATACACGTTGATTACCATGTTAACATCAACAACATATTATTCACCACTGGAAGGGAGGGATTTTATGAAATCAAGGATAGCCAGAAGTTGGCTCGTGCCTGCAATAATACTGTTTATACAGAAGCCGATCCAGCCGCGACAACACCAACTGCGGTACCGGCCATCACAATACCAGTCACAACCTCGGCTGCATAGCCAATCACAGCAGGCCGGATCATCAGAACCTCATCACCAGTCACAACCCCGGCTGTATTGCAATCACACAGCAGGCCAGATCATCAGAACCTCAGCTGCCAAGCATTGAGCCCTACAGAATATGTAGCCATCACAGCACCAGTCACAACCCCGGCTGTATAGCAATCACAGCAGGCCGGATCATCAGAACCTCAGCACCAGTCACAACCCCGGCTGCATAACAATCATAACAGGCCAGATCATCAGAACCTCAGCTGCCAAGCATCGAGCCATACAGAATATGACAACCCCGGCTGCATAGCAATCATTAGAACCTCAGCACCAGTCACAACCCCGGCTGTATAGCAATCACAGCAGGCCAGATCATCAAAACCTCAGCTGCCAAGCATCGAGCCCTACAAAATATGATAACCCTGGCTGCATAACAATCATAGCAGGCCGGATCATCAAAACCTCAACTGCCAAGCATCGAGCCCTACAGAATATGCAGCCATCACAGTACCAGTCACAACCTCAGCTACATAGCAATCACAGCAGGCCGGATCATCAGAACCTTAGCGCCAGTCACAACCCTGGCTGTATAATAATCACAGCAGGCCAGATCATCAAAACCTCAGCTGCCAAGCATCGAGCCCTACAAAATATGTAGTCATCATAGCACCAGTCACAACCCCGGCTGCATAGCAATCACAGCAGGCCGGATCATCAGAACCTCAGCTGCCAAGCATCGAGCCTACAGAATATGTCGAAATCAATGGCAGCAAAAGAGGCACTAATATTGGAACTTTACTGAGTTCGGATGAACGTTCGAAACTGATTCAGTTCCTCACACAGAATAGTAATGTCTTCGCATAGACTTTCCATGAGATGCCAAGAATCGATCCAGCCATAGCATGTCACAAACTAGAGTTGAAAGAAAAAGCAGAACATCTAAAATAGAAGCAGCGAACTCTAGTGCCAAGATTACACGAAGAAGTCAACAAGGAGATTGACAAGTTAATTGAAGTCGATTTCATCAGGAAAGCTGTCTATCCTGATTGGATATCTAACATTGTCGCAGTACCTAAGAAGAACGGTAAAATCCGAGTTTGTATAGATTTCACAGACCTCAACCGTCATACACCAAAGAACAGTTTCCCATTGCCAATAATCTGCAATCTGCTCGATTCCACAGCAGGGCACGAACTCCTATCTATAATGGACGCTGCTTCAGGTTATAATCAGATACCGCTTTTCCCAGACGATCAAGATAAGACTACTTTTATCACCGAGCACGGCCTATACTGTTATAAGATCATGCCTTTCGGTTTGAAGAACGCAGGAGCAACTTATCAGAGATTAATGACGGACATGTTCAAAGACCATCTCGAAAAGACAATGGAAGTTTACATCGATGATATGCTTTGTAAAAGTCTCAAAAGAGAGGACCATCTAGCAGATTTGAAAACAACCTTTGAGATTGTTCAAACTTATAAGATGCGTCTGAACCCTGATAAATATCAGTTCGGGGTGCAGTCCAGAAAGTTTTTGGGCCATCAAATCAGCAAGCGCGGGATTGAAGCAGACCCATCCAGAATACGCGCACTCCTGGCTATGCCTTCAGCGAAGACAAAAAAAGATGATCAGAAGCTAGTCGGGAATATCGCAGTGCTCAATCGGTTCGTATCAAAATCTTCAGATAGATGCCGACCATTGTTCAAACTATTATGACAAGGAACAAAACGAGGAAGGCTAAAGAATGATCTGGAAATCGAATAGACAAACAAATGTGAGAAAGCTTTTCTCGATCTAAAACAATATTTGGGTACCCCTCCAGTAATGAGTACGCCGATAGAAGGGGAAGTGCTAACGATATATTTAGTTGTCACGGACACCTCTCTCAGCTCCGTCCTCCTTTGCACGGATGAAAAAATTGAGAAACCTGTGTACTTCATCAGTAAAACTTTGACTCCAGCAGAGACGAGGTACATCAAAATCGAGAAGCTTCTTCTAGCTCTCGTTTATACATCTCAGAAGCTCAAACAATATTTTCAGGCTTACACCATTCGCGTTCTGACGAATTATCCAATCAGAGAGATCTTGACCAAACGAGAAAAGACAAGGCGTATTCAACAGTGGTCAGTCGCACTGGGTGAACACGATATTCATTTTGAGCCTCGGCATTTAGCAAAGGGTCAGGTTGTAGTAGATTTCCTAGCAGATTTCCCAGTAGGAGACCCAGATTGGGAATCAGATATTCCCGAATAGCCAGAAGAGTCTCCTCCCGAACAACCCGAAGATAAATCGGAATGGATTTCTAAGAAGGGTTGGCGACTTTTTACCGACGGTTCCGTCAGGCCGTCAGGATCAAGAATTGAAATGGTTCTCATTACACCCTCACATGATCGTTTAGAAAAATCAATACGACTTGATTTTGAAGTAACCAATAATGAGGCCGAGTATGAAGCATTGATCCACGGTCTAGACATGGCACTTACATCGGGTGTAGCAAAACTCTCTGTTTACACAGATTCTTTACTAATAGTCAATCACTATTCAGGCGTATACCACACAAATGGGAAAATGGTTGACTATGCCACAGCAGCTGCCGAACGAATGAGCAAGTTCAGAACTATTTCTATCGAACATTTCCCAAGAGGGGAAAATAGGCATTTAGATGCACTTGCCTACCTTGCTGGCATCCTCGGTTCAGAAACACGTTATATAAAGATTGACGTTATTTCTCTAATCCCAGTATTAATGTCATCATGACCAATACCATCAATACTAGGGGCAACGAAGAGGTCGAAGCTGATTGGCGATAATCTTTCATCACCTACATAGGACCTGACAACAAGTTCGACGGACCACTCCCAGAAGATGCTGCCGAACGAAAGAAAATAATTGATAATGCTCTAAGATATGCTGTCCAAGATAACCTCTTGTACAAAATCTCAGTCACGGGTCCATATCTCTTGTGTTTATCCAAGAAAGAAGTGCAACAATTCTTATACGACCTACATGAAGGTACATGTGGATCCCACGCATCAGGTCGTTCTCTTGTAAATAGAGCTATTACTCAAGGAATGTTTTGGCCTAACATGAGAAAATAAGCCATCGAATATGCTCGGAAATGTGACGCTTGTCAGTGACATGGACTAAAGATACGAGCTCCTGCACTAGAACTCCATCTTAGTCAGGTTACTTGGCCATTTAGATGTTGGGCTCTCGACCTAGTGGGTGAATTTCCTACAGCACCAGGCAGAAGGAACATCTTTTAGTTGCTACAGACTACTTCACCAAATGGGTAGAAGCAGTGCCACTATGCCGAACGCGCGAAGAAGAAGTTATTCGCTTCATCTGGGAGAACATCATCATTCAATTCGGCAGACCGCACCTCATCAGGATTGATAACAGACCCCAGTTTGTTAGATCTAAAATTGTGGCATTCCTCAATGAGTACAAAATCATCCATTCACCATCCAACCCATATTATCCACAAGGGAACGACCAAGCGGAGATTACAAATTGAACAATAGTGGATGGAATCAAAAAATGACTTGACGACAAGAAGGGCAATTGGGTGAACGAGCTACCACATGTACTTTGGGCCTACCGAACTACTCCAAGAACAGCAATAGGCTGTACTCCATTTCTATTGGCCTACGGGACTGAAGCCATCATTCCCACTCAATATCACCATCCAATCCATGATCATATAATGACAGATGAAGAGAATGAGTTCTAATTAGCATGCAATTTGAACTGGATCGAGGAGACACGCGACCAAGCTATTGCCAATTTGGGTCGGTATTAGTTGGCTTTAGCCAAAACGTATAACAAAAGAGTTCGACATCGAGAGTTCGCAATCGATGACCTCGTTCTCAGAGAAATACCACAACATCGCAAGGCACCCAATGCTGGAAAATTAGCTGATAATTGGGAAGGACCTTTTATCGTCACTGGAACAAATGGCTTAGGATCCTACAAACTCAGTGATCACCACAAAATCCCAATACCTAATCTATGGAATACCCGAAGACTGAAGTTGTATCAGAGATAAAGTTGATGTACGAGACTGTTGATTTAAATTTATTCAATAAAGAATCTCTTCTGCATGCATATTGCAAGGCTGTTCAAGGTCGCTCAACCCGACCTCAATTATCAAATATAATTTCGTCTCATTAAGGTTGCTTATTGATGCGCTCAATTCGACCTATAATTGGGACCGCCACATAGCTCATGAAACACATTTGCTCTCCCAAGAGACCTGTATCCAGCTATCTCAAATACAATTTCGTCTCATTAAGGTCGCTTATTGATACGCTCAATTCGACCTATAATTGGGACCGACACATAGCTCATGAAACACATTTGCTCTCCCAAGAGACCTGTGTCCAGCTATCTCAAATATAATTTCGTCTCATTAAGGTCGCTTATTGATACGATCAATCTGACCTGTAATTAAGACCGCCACATAGCTCATAAAAATATACTTACTCTCCCAAGAGACCTGTGTACAACTATCTCAAAAACAATTTCGTCTCCTTGAGACCAACATATAGCTCGTAGAGTACACATGCTCTCCCAAGAGACTTGTGATACAGCTATTGCATTTTATCAGTGCGGTCGTCAATTTACACTTAAATTCGACCTATCACTAACACACTTGCAAATACAACTTATACATATAACTCTGAATGATACTTATTGGATAACCCAATTCGTTTAAACTGTCTCAACAGATCATTTTATACAGGTCAAGCATATCTTACAACGACCCTTCTATTTGTTACGCTTTGGGCGCACCAAAGTAGAACTTTCCCTAGGAAGCAAGGTTGGGAAGAGCATATTAACGACATTTTCAGCTGACGGGAGATCCATTATTCCCGCCACTCACACCATCACAGAATCCAGAAAGGTTAAACGCATAGCTTGTAGATCCTACTCTACATCTTGCTGCTTTACAGTTTCATGATCATCTTACACTTTCTTCACGTTAGAGCGTAAAACTTCAAACGCTCGTAATGAGGCTTCATCCACAGGAAGCAACAAAATTTCGGATAGTTTGGGTTTTACCTTCATTAGCTCCTCATCAAGATGTTTACATCGCGCTATTAGGAACTCTTTCTCCTTCAACAGAGAACCCTTATACTCATCAGTGACGACTACAGTACGGTAGAGTTCGTCCTTCATAAATTGCAGCTTCTCGGATAATTTCTGACACTCCACACTATCATCCAGCTCTTCCGAACTCTCATCCACTACCAACTCCTGCAACTCACTGTATTTCCGATCTAATTCGGTATATCGAAAGTCTTCTTACAGACGTAACAACTCCAAGGATTGTTTCTCATGTTCTACCTCGGATATCCGGATATGACACTTGTTGAGGGCCTCATCGAAATTGAGTTCCTTCTTTTTATGCCTGTCGTCTTGGGTTCGAGCTCTATCACTTTTCCTCTGACAAGAAGTCCGGGCAGCATGCAAGTCACGCGTCAGCATATCTATACGACCTCTCAGATAATGAAGTTCAGCATCTTGTTTCTTTACAAGATCTGCATTCTCTGACATCGAACTGCGAAGACTTATCTGATCAATTTTTTGTTGCGAAATGATATTATTCAAATCCAGCACATTCGTATTGCCAGTCATAACGTCGAGCCTCTTCTTCCTCAATGCAGCCTTATATACTTCAACACTTTCTTTAGCAGCAACTATATCAGCATCTCTCTGAGACAGTTCTACTATCACAGCATTTAGCCGATCCTGCAAATCAAGTAAATTTGATTCGAGTCTGGAATTCAAGATCGCACTCTCCTCTGCAGCCAACAAACACTTTTGCAATTCTTCATTCGATTTATTAAGCGAGGTGGACAAAGCAGACAGTTCGTTCTGCTTATCAGCTATCTCCTACAAATACAGATTATAAATGAGCATGCATATATCAATACAAGAGAGCTACATCATTCTACAATATATATTACAAAAGCTCAAATACATCGTTTCAATCACAATTGAACCCTACTAGCATCTGTTTGGAATGATTACACTTTCCTATCATCCTTTCTCAAATTGAAGAAAATGATCTTCATCGATCTCCGGCCCTACAAAAGCCAAGATCATCAGGCAAAGGACCTACATCACCCTATATCACAGACATGCCAGCCCGAGCTGAACATCTGTGGGCTTCAACACTATGGCAATTACGAGCTTCTTGTGCTAAGAATTTTACTCGAGATGGGTCAGTCACTATACCCCTCTCAGCTAAAAGCTCTAAATAGGCCGCTTTCAAGCCACACTCACTATCTACTTCGGCCTCCAAATACAGTGTAAAGACTGATAGTAATTATTGACACCTAAACTTACAACTCTCATGGACAAATGGAATATCTCTCACAGTTTTACGAAATTCAAGATACCTAGTGTACTCTTTTCGCAAAACTTTATCTCTCTCCATTTTTATTTTCCCATACCTACATTGGAGCTCTACTAGCTCATTAAAGGTTTTATGATAGTTTGATTTATGAAGACGTCTCTCATATTCAAGTTTATTTTGTACCTGTTGGGTACGAGTGATGCTATCCCTCGCTCGACTCAGGGACTTCTCGAACTCGCTCACTCGTCCTCTCAACCGAACTATCTCCTACAAGCACAACATGCAAGTCAAGATCAAACAACACCAGCGAACTATTCAAACTCTCAAACCAACAGAACAGTAGTATTATCAATACAAAGATAAGGTTTCCAACCAAGCGAACTACAGCAGAGTACAAAATCAAAATTAAACTTCAAGCTACCTCCAAGTTCGATGCATTAGTCGAAGGAGGGACAAGAGTTTTCTCAGGAATAACGGTTGGATCAGCAGCTGGGGATGCGTCATCTCTGAAGGGATTAACCTTTTCATAACCACCAGTAATAGACAGCTCTGCTTCCTCGGCAGACAAACCCCAGTGGTAGCATCCATTAACTAGATGGTTCTGACCTTCCACCACTTCAGCAACAGCCTGCTGACCTGCTTCTATCAGTTCGGTTCTCTGCTTAGCAAGAGCAGCCTCAAATTGTTCTTTCTCCAGAAGCTTCTCTCCCTCGAGCTGAATTTTCTCCTTATCGAGCTGTACGTTTTGGTCTTTTAACTGCTGAATCAAGACCGTAGTTTCCGCCTCATCCGTAGCACGCTCAGAATGAGCCGACATCAGCACTTCAAACACTCCCTGACAAAAAGCAGCCATCTGCACCACAAAAAAGACAGTGTAAAATTTCAGATCACATTATTATCAAAGAAAAAGGGTATAAAAAAAAGTCATCCATACATACATGTGAGATGCTCGACTGAATCTTCACACTCAGAAGGCTAGGATCACGCCTCATCAGGTCGGCAGATTCTTTCGCAACGGCCTTCACATTCACCTTATAAAAAGAGCTCGACTCCACGACCACAGATCGTTTTTGCTTCTTTGAAAGTGGAGCATCACGCCCAGAGAGGTCGACTATATCTTTTGTAATTGGGGCCGGTGGATCAGGAGTAACAATCTCAGCCAAGGTTTTAGAGCCTTTCCTTCCCCGCTTCAGAGCATTGTTAGAAACTCCCACCGGAGCAGGGACAACAGTTGCAGCTTTAAAAAGAGAGCTCGGAGTGGCCATAACTCTGTTTTGGTGACCCCGCTGTATTTTAACCACTGAGGAATTCAGCATCTTCTCCCGACGGATGCCTAGCTCACCAAGTACTTGATTTAACTCGGTTCCCTCTCGACCTACAATGTCAAATAGACTTGACGTATCAGCAACACACTTCGGTTCGGGCCCTGCAATGATCAACAAGGAGTGATGTTAGAAGTTCATCATAAATTATAATAAAGCCGAAGCAGTAAGAAAGCACTTACTCTCAAAAAAATTCCTGTGAATCAGCTCGAGCGCTGGTTCCCCGACCACTTACATACAATCACCCCTCACCATCACAAGATGGTCACGCCAGGGTCTCCCCGACGATTCAAAATCAAATAATTTCAACCTTGTCGAATCACTATACAGATATCTACTGCGGGAAGGTTTCAAATACTTGAATTTATGAAATTTCAAGACATCTTCAGCAACGAACTGTTTGTCAATATCACCAGCTCGCCATTGGTGGTTGAGAGCTTCGCAGACCCTCATCATCTCGTACACATTGCTATTTAATTGAGCAGGGCAGCAATACAATAAATTTATCACCCCCTTCTGAAAAAAAGTCCGGGGAACTCTCAAGCCGTATTCGAACTGGCCGAGGTAACAGAGGAACCCCTCTTCCGCGACCTCCTCACCAGTCCTGTTATAGTACGAGACTTCTACGTCCTATCCTATACCCTTCCCCTTTTTCCACTTCTTCAAGGAGGGCACCTCATAATGCTTTATATCACCATTATCCCTCACAATGGTTCTAAACCATTTACTTCCATGACTGAGGTAACGCCCCCAACTTCCATCTAAGCATCGTCTATACTTAGAGAACCACTTGACTTTATTACCAGGTTCGGGACAACAAAAGAATTCCCCAGTCTCCATCTCAGTGGCAGACACATCTATAGCAGGGACATCTCTAACCTCTGCATCGTCCACGGTCCTATCAGAGGAAGATGTCTCCGACGACCAAGACTCCATAGTCTCGGCAGACATCACTATTTTACTACTGGGATTAATATTTTTAGAACACATCTAAAAATAAATACAACAGCAGGAGCCTTTTTCAGAATGTTTCAAACCTCAGGGCTCCTCCCCCAGACGAGACAACACAGTTCAAAACTACTACTATCACAGTTGAGCTATATCAAGCCATTCAAAGAATCAAAGAAAACAACACTAACCTGTACTCGAAGAGCGACAGTCTGCAACGCCAGCAGATACTCTCACTCCAGACGGCAGAACTTTATTTATCCGGGGCAACTCAGATGGCAATGGCGGAACACGTTCAAAGTTACAAGACTTTTTCTCTCTAGAAATATCCCTCTCTTTCTCTGCAAACAAATGAGTATTGTGGGAGGAAGAGAGACGGTTTTTATTACTACCCCTCGATTCAAGATGACACGCGTCAGCATCCTCCCTCGCAGTAGGCACGTATTTTCGTTTGCCCTCATCATTATGTTTGGGGTTACGTGTTCTGTTATCACGTCTGACCCTTGGCTCTATAACTGCCTCGTCTACCCGCTTGTCTACCATTTTAAGCAAGGTTCACTGCCCAAGAAAATTAGCAGTAGTACGGTTATTTACGTACAACAATAAAGTCTGCAGCCACACGACCTTGCCTCATTACATATAGCTTGTGTTAAAACCTTAATACAGTTACCACAGCTGTTACTCATCCTATTCTGGATCTACACAAGCAGAAAATCAGTAGAAAATCATGCAACAATATTGCATCCGATCAATTCGGGACAAGAGAATATCAAAGAAATTATTTTATTATGGTCGAGAATCCGACCCTACACAATTTACATAAAATGATCTTCAACAATACTCTCGTCCTCTACAATCCGTTTTTCAGGCATCATCTACCGAACTATCACTTCGTATGGTTCAACAACAAGACAGTTCTACTTCCTCTATCATACTTCACCCATTGCATCCGAGATCTCATCAGGATCACAGCCGCTCCTGACAACTATGGAGATACCATTCCAACAAAACGGGTATATAACACAAAGAGATTATTATGCGTAATAACTTTTCAACAGATATGGCAACAATAAAAGCTACACAAGGAGCACGTATACAACTCGATGCCAACAATGATTCTACAATTCAGATGTTTATATCCTCAAGGATATTCTCTGACTCCGAAGAATACAAACTATGTACTAGCGACCTACTCTACAAGGGACTAGTTCGAAGAGTATAAAAGAAATATTACCGACGACAAGTTTATTTTATACAAATAGTTTAGATATAGTAAAAAACACACTTTAGCAGACAAGATAGAAGAAAAGTCAGCAAATAAGAAGTTTTTTCATTCAGTTCGGAATTCCGATTACAACAAAACATTTTTACAGACTGTTCGTTCTATTACAAGACGATCTACTGTGTTCTTCAGAAGATGACAGTGCAACACTTAAACTGAAGTTTTCGTGCTGCCCCGTATCATCCATCACAACAGTGGAGTACAGGAGCAGACAAGGAAGTGAATCCGATACAACTGCCTCCGTATCCCAACCGCCTCCGCAGGTGACAAAGACGACGTACCTCCACCGTTTACACTACCCAATCTTCAACGGGGTATCGACAGTACTTTCTAGGAGTCATCCCAGCCTTCTCATCTTCCGCTTCCATGGCATCTTCGGCCAACATCCGAAGACAGGACAGACGGTCACTTGCCAGCACAACGACACGGTGGAAGCGCCACATGTTATCATAATCTTCCTCTGCCTCCACCATTTCATCCCACGTTATACCATAAAAGGTGGGAGGGACAGGAATAGGAGTAGGTAGAGAGAGCGACTGCTTACCAAAATATCTTTCTTGCAAAATATTCATCTTATTTTGCACCCTAATCTTTTTGCTTGACGACGAGTTCTCACCATCAGTCCTTTTCCAAGCAGTACAGGCAACTGACAGGAGAAGAAGGATGAACAGTGACACGCCACGTTAGCATTTTTATATCAGAAGCATTTAATGCACATTGCAACTTCCCATGAAATTCAAACTGCAACGCGCGCCTCAAACCGACTTTTCAAAAGCCCAACAGTCAAAGTCATTTTTTCTTCAGATTCATGGAACCATTCAATGAAGCATTTATGACGACGGAAAAACTTCTCACCCAACAACACTCGCAACACATGTACTTCCTGCTATTGGCTGAGAGGGGCATATGTAATGGACTTATTTCTAAACCCCGTACTCAGTACGGTATCCGAACTGATATAGCTCGGATCAACAACAATCCAAGACCTAAGAACAGAAAGTCCTGATGAAAACAACCTCGCCTACAGTTCAGAGACTTTGAAGCATTTTCTAAACTCACACTGCAGAAGATACTCCTCTATTCATCAAATAGCTCGCATACATGCGAACTCCTCAAGAAATCGGATCTTCTCCCAATGGTCTGAAGTGCAATTAAGAAGGCTGTTACAGATCAACAAATATCAAAACGTTACAGGAAATCTCATCAAAGCTCATAAAGTTCAGACGACCATAACGCTTATCAAATATCAGGACGTTACAGGAAATCTCATCAAAGCTCATTAAGTTCAGACGACCATAACGTTCATCATTAAATGTACCCAGCGGTCGTATTATAAGACCTATAAATAGCTACCTGGAAAGGAGACCCAGGAGGATCGACGGCTAGTTCTTACGCATGACATACTTAGAGAAGATTAGACTTGCATTTTCTGTAATCACTCCACTTTCTCTCTGTAATAACTAGTCAGTCGTAATACAACACTCTCTCTTTTCAAAATCCTCACTAGAGGTCGTGGTTTTTAACCTATTGAAAGGTTTTCCACGCTAGATACTGTGTCATTTACTCTCGTACTTGCATAATATCTGTTCCTAACACTGGTGTAAGACGTGTTTTCGACCTGTAGAAAACAGGTCATTACAACTACTGAATTACAACGATAATGCCATAGTGACCATAACCATTTCGGTTCATTGTGTTGAGTAAGATTTAGCATTGTAGAAAGATGAATATTATGCTTAGTGGTTGGCTCTACTAAATCTCAACTACTAACATATAATGCTAACCACTTTTGTTGAGGGGGTTATGGTTATGTCTTTAAAAGCCATGGATTTAGGGTACCTATTCATCCATAACTTCTCCTTTTATGTTTTCATGCAACAATGTCACCACATAGACTAAACAATGACTGGAATGATCGGCTCAGTTTGATTCAATTATTGAACAAGCCTTATTTGATTGCCCAGAAGAAGAGGAAACCTATCCGAAAGGATAAAAGGCCAACTGTTATACCTAAATATTGAACAGAGTTTGACTCAATTCTAAGGTGTCTAAATCTTTGTAGAAGAATTGGAATTTGTTGGTGATAAACACAGAGGGTTGGTACTATAGGTTACATTCGTACGTTGTACCTGTTCCTAATAGGAGAGTGGTTACATGGTCGAAGAATAATGACCAAGCTCTTGACAGAGCGTACTCAAGATTGAGGAAGGAATGAAACCGTATGGAGTTACGGTGGCAGCGATATGTAGACCCTGACTGGGGGAAGCCCATAGAAATCCTAATTAGTCCAAATTCTTTTTACGCATCCGGATCCAATATGTCGGACGAGTACTGCAGCGACAGCAAGCTCAAACCAGTTCGAATTCCAAAGACAAGAATGTAGGCTCTTGGCTTAACCGCGCCGGATGTTTGGTACAAAATTTAGTAGGATTTGTAAAGTTTGCATAGTTTCTGCGTAGGATTGAGACAATATTCGCTTTCATAACCAAGCCTAATATATATATATACAACTAAAGAAGTTGGATAAATAGATGCCAACTACTGAGTTCGCGGCCCAGGTTAATGGTAGAGATACTTGGGCCAACTGAGACTTGGATGGGCTTGGGGTGTATGAATTGTGATATTATCAACACATGAGTAAAATGCTGAAATTTATTCCTTTAATCCGGATCTGCGTAGGCCAAATTTGCCACAATGTGATCGGGGCATATTGACAAGTACGCGAGTTGTTGTCCCATAGGTAAACTATGAAGTACCCATTTAGGCCAGTGCAACACAATTATTTGAAATTATATATATTCTCAGTTGAGTTGATTGGCTTCTTCATACCGTATTGACATTATAAGATTCAATGTACATCTCCAACATTCATACTTAATATCACAATTTGCGGTTATAAATATCAACTACTTCAATTGGTGTATGTGATGCCAAGTAATGACTTCATATTAATTATTTATTTCCTCATTGGTTAAACAACACTTGTACCTCAATAATATTTACACCTTGGACAAAGCAATATCAACATTCCACTCATTCAAACATGACTAAGACATCCGTTTAATGAGTGCTGGGATTTTCCATGACTATATTTGGAATTTCATGGATGAACTCCCGTGGGTTGCGACCACAGGCCCGGAAGCCACGAAAGTTCATCCAAGAAATTCCATATATTGTAATGCGGAATCTTGCTAGTCATTTCACGGGGTTCTTGCTCTAGTATGAATTAGTGGAATTTTTTCTCTCGTATTTATAGTAAAATCCCGATAAATTAATACGCGATAAATTAATTGCAATTAAATAATATTTGTTGTCTCGACTTGGGCCAATGGACTAAATAATAAATTCCCTATATTTATAAGATAATACATAATAAAAAAAATCCTTAAAGGTTCATAAATACCCCACTAACCATATAAATTAATCATTTTATAATACTAAATGCGTGTGTATCACGTGAACAAGGACGCCTTCAAATGTGAGTCAAGTGTTGTCTGTTTTTTTCTTCAACTTTGTTCTATTTTACATGAGCAACAATCGTTTTATTTTTCTGGATCTTCAGAAGAGGATTTAATTTATGGAAGTAAAAGCTCAAGTATATCTGACGAGATAGACCATAGAAGTTTTCTCATTAAAAATCTCAGCTCAAAAGCTGTGGAGGAGGAATCAAAAGTTAGCTCCCTTACACTAGATTATAAGCCAAACACTATAAATGAGGCTCATTCCTCTTCTGATTCACTTCCTGTACATATTGATCGCAATGGTGTTGGTTTCTCAAGTGTTGGCATTGTAAAAATTACTAATCCCTTAGGACAAGGCATGCAAGAAAAAACAAATAAGGATAACGCCTGCTATGAAAGGCTACAAGTTCTGAGAAGTCACGATTTACCAGTGACATCCATAAATCTAAAAGATGTTCTTAACTTTGAGGAGTTTCTGAAAAATTTAACTCATGAAGAATAATAACTATTGATGAAGTATTTACCATCAATTGGTATTGCTAGAATTCATGATAGTCTGACAAGCATGTTTGACAGTCCTTAATTTGCGGAGAGCCTATCTTTTTTTCCAGAAACTTCTTATAGAAGGTGGTTTTGATCTCTCGTTCTCTAGAATGAACCTCGAAGAATGCAAGACTCTGAAGAGACTTGCATTAGTCAATTTAACGAATTCTAGATGGGTGGAACACTACAATCAGCTCAAGGATGCAAAACAAAAGAAAATTATAGGAGAAAAGAGGGTGGCCACAAACGATTCTAAAAAGACCTTGTAATGTCCAAAATATGAAGATTCAAGAAACAAAAGTAATGATGAAGATCCCCAAAAGGGTGATAATAAAAGCTTGCTATGATGCTGACATCATCGACAATTACACCCCTTGCTTCAGTTCAAGAAGTTTATTTGTCACTCCTCCCGATAGAAGCTCCCTCATGCTAGACTTTTTGAACTTCATTGAAGACAATGATCTTATGTTTGATGTTCCATCCAATGGATCCTTTCCCCAGGCAAAACTTGTACACCCATTCTTAAGTTGTAGCTCACGGCAGATGAACGCTAATAGTGATACTGTTATCTAGTCACATCTCGATAGTCCTTAACCCCACTTGTTCACTTACTTTAAACCACTTTTTACTGACATGGTTCAAGTTGATATCATCTAGATATTACTTTTGTCAGTGTATGATATATTAAATGGTTTATATTATTGCTGGATCGGTGACTTGTTTAGAATGCTACTGCGTAGATGACAAATTATTATGTATAACTAGAAATGCAGTGTCGTAGTATCTAGAGCACAAGTTCGAGACTCTTGAACTTATATATGTTAGTTTTTGCATTGAAAATAAACTTAAGGTAGGGGATTATGTAAATGCTATTATTATAAAGTACTACTGTTGGGTTGATGAATCTTAAAAAAAAACATACATGGCATCAACTCTAATACCAGGAAAGTTTATGATGGGATTTTGTTGAACTGCCATAGTGAATGCATCATAGCATTTATCTGTAAAAATGGGAAAGACTTACAGCTCCAGGAACTGGTTGCTCTAGTTAAGGGTCTCAAACTAGCCAATCATATGGGATATACCAAGCTCACTATCAACGTTGATTGTAAGAGTGTTATGTCATATGTTGTTGACAACAGGACTCCCCCATGGGACTGTTTTCTGACCCTATAATCCATAAGGAGGAATATTGATAGTCTTTGTACTTTCAATGTTAATCACGTGTAAAGATTATAATAGGTCTGTCTATTTTCAATCTAAAGTTTATAACTCCTTAGAGAATAGTTATGCTCCCTAGATCCATGAGTTTAGTATTTTTTTACAAGAGGATGCTATGGTTAGCAGTCCTACATGTCATAATTGCTTTGGTTTGTTTATTTAAACTCTGGTACGGGGTCTGATCTTCTATGATTTTATCTCTAAAGTATTCACGGGAGACATCCGACATATCAAAACTCTCCTAGGAAAGATTACAAGGAAATAAAACCACAAGAATAAAACATATAATGAAGCAGCAAAATTCATTCAATGCAAAGTATATATAAATATATTGGATCTTACCTCTAAATGTTTCATTATATTGTTTATGTTATCACGTGGCACTGCCTTAATGTCATCATAGATGATTGGGATGTGTGTACGAGTTTGAACGCCAAGGGTTGTAACCAAATCATGATGATTTTGATCTCCCTTGTTTGGTTGGCCCAAATAATTTGCGCTTAAAATTTTTTTTCTTACCATTGGGCAACATAGTTGGACCGCGACAATGACCCCTTTTCTCTCCCTCAATTGGAAGAGATGATGGCGAGTGTCCTAAGTTAAGAATGGTACTTTCATTTTTTGCAAAAATTATGTTAATTACAGATAGTGAACATTAAATACTACTAATAAGTTAAACCTATATTATCATCACTCCCAGAGACCGTTATTTTACTCTCGTGCATGCTTTGGGTATCTGTTAATCTATAAGAAACCAAAGGGGAAACAACAGATAAAACAATAATAATTGCATTTTACAAGAACAAAATTATACTTGAAAAATGAAGTAAACGTAAAACAAGTCTTACAGTTTGCAAGGTAGGAGCTTGAACTAAGAAACAAACTATTTTAGTATAGTTTACGGTATCCTAATAGAATAAGAAATAAATATTGTGATCTTATTTCTGTAAATCATCACCTTATGATCTAATTTTAGTTTAATTAATATCAGCTATGGAAGGTAGATAATAAGTACACTAAGGAATTTGTAAATACCTGATGTTGAGACCTCAAAATGCGTAACCTATTACTGTCGGAAATACATACAATTAGCTATGATCAATAACTTAACATAGAAGATTATACTAACCTCTTTTCCTGATCTCTGTTTAATCACCTGTTCTTGAGTGGAGTCTTCCCTTAGATTGGCTACAGACCTCAACAGGATAGTTTTATGTGTTGTAGCCTCTAAGAGAGACTTCCTCTCTATTTAACCTGATAGGGTTTGAGTGATCTTCCCATTATACCTTCAAGCCCTAATAAAGAGTAACACTAGGTCCCACCTACCTTAACTTGGTGTAACAATTGGACACAACCAATAACAACTATAAGACCTATTAGCATGTGTGCTCGTGAACCGGAAGAGTAGTGCCGGTATAGATGGAAAATCCAACAATCTCCCACCCAACGCTAACTTGATTTTAAGAAAAATATTTTTAGTCTGATTCATAGTTTTTTATGAAAAGCGGATGACCATCCTTTATTTTTAAAATCACACATGATAATTTATCGAAGGCAATGTTACATCAAACTTGACTGTCACTCTACGACTACAAAGATGTCGGTTCACGGGAAAATTTTGGTCAGGCCTTTGAGCACATGCCTAATTCATATCGTGGACATCAGGCTAGCAACCTCAATAGCTTTCAAGTATAATTTCTTTACTGGTGGAGTTTAGCGTGTGAATGGCAAATATACACCTTAATGATGTGCTGGTACATTTCTATTAGTGTCCTGCAACATGAGTTTACCAGACACATGTCATTTTAATACTTAGATAAACCGTTATGCGAAGACCATCCGTCATACTGAAATGAAGGCCAAAGGATATGAAGCCTACCCATATCCGACCTAAGCAAACTTGAGAAACCTTTCAGTATTCTTTATAGGAACTTGATACTTAGACAACCGCCATGTGATAAAATTACTCGTATAACTTTATTACAATTGCATAATTTCAACTGAATATGTGCACATATAATAATAGATCTAAATATTATAGCGGTTAAATAATCAAAATCAAAAACTGAATGTCGATTGAATAATAACCGGGAATAACTCCCACATAGATAAATAATCCTAATGTAGTGACAGAAAATAAATTAATAACTACTCCCACATAAAAGAACGATCCTCAAAGAAACTCTAGCAATCCCATACGCGTAACATGTCCCCTGAAGAATGGTATCGAAAGTCCCTTAGTAAGCGAATCAACAATCATCTCTAGTATCAAAAAATGAGGAATCTCGATAATCTGTTGTTGCACTTTATCAATGACAACGTGATATTTAATGTAAATATACCTATTATCCATAGTCACTTTATCATTCTTAGCATACTTGATGACTGCCTCATTGTCGCAAAATACTTGTAATGCTCTAGAAATTGAATCAACAACCTTCAGTTCATAAATAAACTGTTTGAGCCATACAGCCTATCGGGAAGCTTCATAACAAGCCACATACTCTGCTTCTATAGTCGAGGAAGCTACAAGAGACTATTTGACACTTCTCTACAAGATAGCGCCATGAGCAAGCATGAAAACATAACTAGAAGTAGACTTCTTGTCATCTCTGTCCCCTGCAAAATCTGAGTCAGAGTAGCCCAAGATCATGAACTCATCTGATCTCCTATAAACTAGCCTATAATCTCTAGACCTCTTCAAATAGTGAAGAACCTTCTTGGCTGCTTGCCAGTGAATAATAGAAGGGTTCTGTTGGTACCATCCTAACATCCCAACAATAAAACTGATGTAAGGTATCATACATATCATGCCATACATGAGGCTACCAACAATTGAAGCATACTCAGCGATATCTAAAGAAATCGACTCGCGTGACATTGTCTTCCTGATGATTTCTCCCTTTACAATAGGGACTTTACCAACTTTGCAATCCTACATGCCATACCTCTTCAAAACTTTTTCGATATACGCACTCTGAGATATGCCAAGTATCCCTCTGGTCCTGTCTCGTTCAATCTTTATGCTAAGAACATAACTGGCATCTCCCATATCTTTTATATCAAAATGCTGAGATAAGAAGGCTTTCGTCTCCTGAATAAACTGGACGTCACTACTGGCATGTAAAATATCATCGACGTACAAAACCATAAATATAAAATGTCTCCCACTCTATTTTACGTATATATAACGATCCATTTTGTACTCGACAAAACTGTGGTTTGTAACCACCTCATAAAACTGTAGGTACCACTGCCTAGACGCCTGCTTGAGACCGTAGATAGAGCGATTAAGCTTGTAAAAAAGTTAAACCTTCCCTTCGGTCTCAAAACCTTTGGATTAGTGCATATAAATCTCTTCATTGAGATGTCCATTAAGAAAGTTGTCTTGACGTCCATCTGATGAAGCTCCAAGTCAAAATACTCTGTAAGAGCCAAAATAATCTGTAATGAATCCTTCTTCAAAACTGGTGAGAAAGTTTCATCAAAGTCAATTCTTAGACGCTGCTTGAAACCCTTCGCAATAATTCTCGCTTTAAAATGCTTAACCTTCCTTTAAAATCACGTTTGGCCTTAAAGATCCATTTACATTCAACTGATTTAGATCCTTCATGTAAAGATGTTAACTCACACACAGATTTGTGAGACATAAAGTCTATCTCCTCTATCATGGCATTACGCCACTGATATGCAAAACTACTAGCCATAACCATACTAAAATATACTGGATCCTCGAAGTCAAATAAATCCCCTTCAACTGAATAAAGATGGTAATATAAAAAAATAGTTGAACACCTCTCTAGAGGATCTCCTAGTAGGAGCAAGAAGATGGGCTGGAGGTGGAACGATAGCAAGTTGAACGAGAGCGGGTGGAGGAAAAAAATAGAGGGAGAACCAGTGCTAAGACGGGGTCTGGAACTGGGTCTAGAACCGTACTCGTCACAATGTCAATATTAGATAAGCACGGAAACATAACAATACTGATTGGAATAACAATTGGACTCTGAGTTTTAGAACCCTCCTCAAAAACAACCTCTTTATGAATAGAACTGGTAAAATGATCTCCCTCCTCTATGAAATGAGCCTGAGCACACTCAACAATCTCCATGGGTCGAAAAGGACAATAAAGCATGAATCCTTTCGATCTCTCTGGGAAACCAACAAAGAAATCACTAACAGTCCTCAAATATAACTTTATGATATACGGGTTAAACAATTTTGCCTTTGCCGGACAACATCAAACACGTAAGTGATTAAGACTAGGATTTCTCCCAGTCTATAGATGATAAGGATTAACAGGAACAGAACGAGAAGGAACTCGATTCTAAATATAGATTGAATAACGTAAGCACTCTCCCCACAAATTCACAGGTAAATCAGTATGACATAACATGTTGCGAACCATATTTTGATAAGTTCGATTACGGTGTTCACAAACACCATTCTGCTCTGGTGATCCAAAGGTAGTATACTAGGCTACAATACCCTGATCCTTTAAATACTGATAGAATGGTCCCGAATGTTGACCATCTTGATCGATCTTACCATAATACTCCCCACCTCGATCTGACTGGAAAATCTTGATCTTCTGGTCTAATTATTTCTCAACCTCAAACTGAAAAGTCTTGAATACATCAAGTGAGTCAGACTTCTGATGGATAAGAAAAATATAGGTATAACAAGAGAAATCGTCAATAAAGGTGATAAAATATCGGTAACCACCGCGGGACAGAATGGGATAAGGTCCACATATATATGTATGAATAAGTTGCAAAAAGGTTAGTGTTACGAGTAAATTCTAATTTCTTGATCTTGTTCAATTTTCCACAAATACAATCGACGCAAGTCTGAAAATCAGAAAAGTGTAAAACCCCATCTCAAACTATAATCTCTAACCTCTTACGAGAAATATGTCATAGTCGTTTGTACCATAACATCGAAGATTGCTCAGAAAATCTATAACGTTTAGAAGTAAATGAAATATTAGCCTCAACAGATAAACATAATAGAGATGTATCAAATGAATGATCAAGAGATAGACGTTATAACCCATCAACTAGTAGACCAGAACCAATAATGGAATCAAGATGAATAATGTTAAAGCCACCATGTCTAAAATTGTAGAAATAACTGAAAGAGTGCAACCGAGAAACTAAAACTAAAGATCGCCTCATCGATAGAACATAAAAGGTACCTACCAAATCTAAAGTAATACCTGTGTCTAAAACTAAGTAAAAAGTGCCAACGAACTCAATAAGGAGGCGTCTAGCATCTTTTGAGAAAACCTGCTCCTAAGGCCTTGTCGACCGCCTGCTGATGAACCCCTGTGGAAAATTTGAAATGTAAAAAGTTTTCCCAGAATCAATCCACCAAGAGTTGATGGGAATATCAACCAAATTAGATTCAAAACAAACATAAATGTGCGAGCGCATATTTTCACTACCGTCAAACTTCAACGATAAAAGCTGAGATAAGTTACTGTACTGCCTTCCCTTTACGAAACCTTCAAACTGTTCCTTAAAAACCTCTAACAGTTCCTAGGAGTAATTAGAGTCCGTCAAGATCTTAATATTTGTCAGTTGGTTCTGGATCATAGGGTCCATAGCTGCATGAACCAAAGACTTATTTTAAGACGTACAAAAAATAAATAAATTAATTTTATGCACGTTTAACTTGATCTGTAAAATATCTATAACTTAATGTCTTTAATTTTGATCTTACCTGGGGTTAGGATGGTCGAGTCAGAGTGCAGATAATATTTACGGTATTGGTTATTTACTCTGCGGGTACAACTATGTATCATCGAACCCCTTCTTTGGGTGGTGATTTGATATACATTTCCCCCTAGTTGGTGATCACTCACGCTCAAGACTAGACTGGCCACTTATAGTTTGACTCGAGATACTTCCTTCCCTTTGGGCCAAGGGTTATCCTCATCTCCCTGTACCGTGTATCCTATCTTGACCCACTAATTAATTAGAAGGTTCTTAGCCTTCTTTGGATGGTCTAATTATTTTAAGTTCAATTAATGCAAAGTGGTCTTAATGGGACTGTACAAAATGGTCTCAAAATGAGGAGAAACGTTCAACTCCATGGACAAAACTCATTTGGGTGTATTTGCCCATTTTATATCCCGCCTTCCAAACGAGTACTTGATCTTGCTTAAACCCCATTGAAGAACCTTTGGAATAAAAAAAAATGCCCTATATACATTAATGATTATCCATGGCTAATGCCATTTTTTTTGTATCAATAAAGATAAAACATTAATGAATTTATTACTGAAGTAATCACTAATGATTCAGTGGAATCCTTTAACAGGGTCATCATATGCTTAAATATCCAAGAATAACAAATAGTTCATGCACAACACAAACAAAAAAGTTTTTTCTTTTTTTTAATCACTCCGAGCAACTCTTGTTTCGAAGATCCATTGTGTTGAAAGAGACAGAGACTTAATAGGCGAGGATGACGACGAGATCCCACCGATGATGTGAATCATCAAGATGGGGAATACCCCAATAATCCCTGTTGACAAATATGAACCGAATCTGCGATTTCATTGAACCTTAGATGGAAACAAAACTTGCTCGATTGAGAAAGAGATGAAGTCAAATATAATTTCCATTGACGAGAACAAATAAATGGAATTGGGAGGTCAAATATGATTTTGGAGATGAAGTCCAAGTTCACCGAAAAAATCAAATCGGCAATTTCATTGAAGAGAACAAATCTGTAATTTTGTCGAAGAGAACAAACTGCAATTTTGGTGAAGATAACAAATCTGATTTTGTATGGGAGAGAGAAGAAGAACACCGTAAAGTAATGATGTAATTCGTGAGAGACAAATAGAGAGAGGGAGTGAGATTTGGTGAATAAAGCAAATAATGAATTGCTGTCCTCGTGAAAGAAACATCCCCTCTACTATTAGCAAACCTTTGAAATTACAGAGAAACAATCTAACAACAATTTTGTTTGGGTTATCTCTCTCAAGCCAAATAAATTAATCATAAAAAATTTGTATCCTAACGGCTGATACCAATTGTTGGAAATACATATAATTAGCTATGATCAATAACTTAACATAGAAGATTATGCTAACCTCTTTTCCTGCTCTCTGTTTAATTACATGTTTTTGAGTAGAATCTTCCCTTAGATTGGTTGCATACCTCAATGAGATAGTTTTCTATGTTGTAGCCTCTAAGAGGGACTTCTTCTCTATTTAATCTGACAGGGTTTGAGTGATCTTCCTATTATACCCTCAATCCCTAATAAAGAGTAACACTAGGTCCCACCTACCTTAACTCGGTGTAACAATTGGGCACAACCAATAATTTCTATACGACCTATTAGCATGTGTGCTCGTGAACCGGAAGAGTAGTGCCGGTATAAATGGAAAATCTAACAGCTACAGAGTGGTTGAAAAGAGGTGAGTTTATGATTTTGAATAGCAAAAACTAGATTATAGGCAAATATAGGGATGGGTATCCACAAACATACTGTCTAAGGAAAATTACATATGGTATTACTCAATTTAAAAAGGGAAAATAATCAAAATTTTATAGATACCCAAAGAACAACAAGCTTGTTTAATTCAAAACCAATTAAAGAATTTTAATGGACCCCATATTGCTTAGATTTTCTAATTATGGAGAAAGGTTTAGTACCTGATGTTGATTTGCAAGTTTCTTAAGCTTCTTTTATCTCCTATAAATCTTGAAAAATTAGGTAAAACATGACATTTGTAAGGTATAAATTAAGAAATGAGAAGTTGTTGAAATCTAGGGGAAGAAGGAAAATTACTGCCAAAATTCAACAAAAAATGTGTAGAGAATCCCAAATACAAAGATGATAACGGCAATAGGGTGATGGTCATGATTGGATTTTTTTATGCCAATTTATGGCGAGGAGATCGTGGTGAATTATTTTCTTAAGAGAGTAGGAGAAGTAGAATCGTGAGAGAGAGGGAGAGAGATGAGGAGTGAAAACGTAAATCAAAATTTTGTGGAGGGCAAAGACGACAAAAAATTAAGAAGATGCCAAAGATAATAGAAACTGTATCCATATAAATTGCTTCAGTCCAACCACAACAAATATCGTGTGTGGCTAATTCCCTATGAAAAAAAACAACCTAAAATAATATATTAATAAAAGCAACGACGGCACTTATATTTTTTGTTGACAACAAACTACAGTCGCTAATCACTGACAGTGATAATCTGTCACTAAAAGTTAAGGTATTCTGTTCCCGAAAGCTCTTTTTTTGGTGGTGAAAGTAGTAACTGTGGAAGTGCACGTTGAATTGCTGCTATCAATATATACTAGTACAATCCGTGGCTCGCCACGCTGAATACGTTGATGTGCCTTCGACGCTATAAAATATGCTCATTATCTCGCCTTCGGCGCTAAAATTCAATAAAAAATATTTTCGTTCACATTCAATGACATTATTATGTAGGGAGTCAAGAATACTCGTCCTCCTCATGGTGTTAAAAATGTAAATTCCTTTATCCACATCCCCTGAATGGAATTAAGCGCCTATTTAAGCAGTGTAAGTGACAGGGTTCTTTTGGTTATTAGGAAGCGAATCAAATAATTTTTTTAGCAGAATTAAACATTTGAACACAACCAAGCTTGAAGGTCAAAAGAAAAATGAGATATGTTCCTAGAGAAACCCCTGCTTGAATCATTTTGTCAACAATCTCGATAAACTAGGAATATGAATTATTTCTAATAAACAGGCCTATCAGCAAAAGATATGCAGCTCTTTCGATGTTTAAATTCAATTTGCTGCCATATCTGAAGGCTAACAAAGCACCGTTAGGTCTACAATTAGCGCAATTTGTCTGAATGATGGTGGAGATAAGTTTGCAATTCAACTTGATATTCTTAAAGATTGTGTGGTGAAGTATCTTGTCAACAACAATGAAATTCTTCTTTTCCCAGAGACGCAACACAATCCCGGAGGAAACATCAATGGTCATCATTTTGCAAGATTCAGATTTATCTTCGCTGCCCTCCAAAGAGAGGTGACGATTGGTTTCCTTGAGGGGATAATCGCTCTCACCAAAAACTTTTAGGGCTTCACGGCTTTAGTATAGACCGACTGACGGAGGATGATAAAGTATTTTTTTCATATAATGAAGGATGTGATGTAGTGCCCCTATTGCCCTTCCTCTTGAACACATTTGTACCAGGATATTGCACATTTGTACCAGGATATTGCATGTCACTTTATCAGGTAGTACTCCAGCTTCTTGCATCTTATTAAAAATCTCAAGAGCCACTGTAAATTTACCAGGACCAGCAATATATTCCATCAAGACCGTGTATGTATAGCAATTTAGAGAACAACTTGATGCAAGCATCTCCTTTAAACCTCAGTGGCCTCCTTCCCCTTATTATGATCAAAGAGAACCTTTATAAAGGTTGTATACAAAACAATTGTTGGACGACAACTCTTAGCTTTCATCTCCTCCTACACATTCAACGATCCCCTTATATCCCCATCTTTAGACAGCCAATGCAATAGTGAAGTGTACGTACAACATCTATCTTAATATGTTTCTTTTTCATTTCCTGAAAGATATACTTCATTGGTGAAATCCCCCCTGCTTCTCCAAATATATCTAGCATTGACGTGTACGTAAATTGATCATGCCTAAACCCTTTTAACTTTAAAGCCCAATTGAAAAACAACCACAACTTCTCCATGGGGGGTGAGTTTTCAACACTTGGTTAATTGTATAAGAATCCCATCATATAGGAAGACACTTCAACTATTCTTCAGCAGATTCCCATGTCGAATATCTCAATTTTTTTGATATATTCCATACTGTATCCCTCGCATACACTTTGGGTTCTTTAACCTCCATGTCCACTCCAAGAGATGCAACACAGTCCCAGAGGAAACATTAATGGTCATCGTTTTGCAAGATTCAGATATATCTTCTCTACCCCTCCAAAGAGAGGTGGCAATTGGCTTCCTTGAGGACATAATCGCTCTCACCAAAAATTCTTAGGGCTTCACGTACTTCAGTATGGAAAGACTGGCGGAGGACGATAAAGTGTTTTTTTATATATCGAAGGATGTGATGTAGTGCCCCTATTGCCCTTCCTCTTGAACACATCTGTACCCAGATATTGCATGTCGCTTTATCAGGTAGTACTTTAGCTTCTTGCATCCAAGAGCCGCTGATCCAAGAGGATCTAGTAATTTTTGAAGATTTATCAAAGTCATTCGAACGACATTGAGAGTCATTCAAATGAGTTGATATGTTCCCTGGAATTTTGGCCCTGAGCCATATTTCGTTCGAACGACTTTTATTGTCGTTCGAACGAGTTGTCATCTCCTACGAAATTTAGCCCAGAGCAATATTTTTGTTCGAACGAGTTGGGTTTCGTTTGAACGAGTTGGTCTACTTTTCTAGGGTTTAGACCAATTAAGCGTAAAGTCGCTTGAACGACTCCCTAGTTTGTTCAAACGACTTTGGTGGTGTTTTGCTTCTCAAATATTGATTTACCTCGAGATGTATTCTATTTTGTAATTTCGAGTTCTCTAGTATATAAAGGAAACTTAGGTTATTTTCTAAGGGATGTTAGATCTAAAAGAGTTCTGAGAGAAACCTAGGGTTTGGGAGTTTTTCTTCTTATAATTACTTCGTTTTGAGTAATTGAATTATCTATTTTTCCAAACCAATTGGTGTTCTTCGTATTTCTCTACTAACACAAGCTTCTCAATTGTATTGTGGATTAAGTGGTATCAGTTTTTCTAATTTTCGATTCTTGGGGGGTTGATTGTGGTTTATGGTCTCTACACGTGACCGTCTCAAGCAAACGAAGGAGAAGCTAGTGAGTCTGTTGAAGATCCATCGTAAACGAAGGCGATTCCAACGATAGACTCACGATTTTGGAAATGACAGTTTCCGCCCTAACTTCTACTGTAGGGGAGTTAGTGGGGCAGTTGTGCCTCGCGAACCTCATGAAGGCTTCCGGTTCGGTAAAATGGTGTGACCGTTCGAAGAAGAAAGGGGGGTTATGGGGGTGGATGGTGACGAGGACGTTCCGATATTCGATGATTCTAGTGATGCCGATTCCGTCAAGGAGCGCCCAGGTCTTGGTAAGTCAGCGAATCTTATGCGTAATCTTCGTCTTGGTTTTAAGATTATGATTTCGGTTTTCGATGGTTCCGTCGACGCCGAGAAATTAAATAATTGGTTAGATAGGTTGGAGACCTATTTTTCAATTGATAAACATTTCAGTGCTCAGAAGATTTGCTTCTCTACTTTGAAATTTACAAGTCACTCACTTACGTGGTAGAAATCCTATCGAAAATGACATGATATCGAAAGTCTGAGTTGAAAGGAATTCAAGGTTTTGGTGAGGAAGCAATTCTATCTGATTGGGTATGAATAAGAGTGGTGGTATAAATGGTACAATTTGTGCCAAAGATTTAGGAAATCCGTGCAACAGTTCACTACGGAGTTTCATAACCAAGTATTGGTTTTGGATATTGACGTGGAGGAGTACGATGTGTTCATGAAGTATACGGGGGGTTTGTCAGAGTCCATTCAAAAAGAATTAAAGCTCTTCAATGTGGCAGATACCGAAGACACTATCGTTAAAGCAATTGCCATTGAAGGCAAGTACTTGAAGAACGACAAAAAAGACGGCAAGAACAAGTCGGGGTATAAGGCTAATTAGAAGTTTGATCAGAAAGGGGTATCCAAAGGAGAAGGGTCTTCATTCAAGGGGACTATTTGTAGTCATTGCAAGGCTAATGGGCACAATTCCGATAGATATTAGAAACTTTACCCAGAGCTTCGTACGAAGGTGGAGAAGGGCAAGAAGGAGAAAAGTGTACTAGTCGCAGCGATTGTGGATCTTCCAGATTTAGATAAGCCAAATCCTAAGCTTACTCTAGTGTTCAAGCAACCTTTAGCAAATTTAATTTCTGAGGCGGTGGTAAAGATGATGGGTTTGGTTACTGTAGCTCATCCTAACCGTATAGTTTGGGTTGGATTCAGAAAGACGTGGAGTTGAAGATCACTAAGTAGTGTACGTTCAAGTTTGCGATTACTGAGAAGTTTATTGACGAAGTGACATATGAGGTGGTTCCGTTGGACATGTGTCAAGTCATCTTGGGTAGCCCTTATCTTTGGGACTGAGATGCAATCCTTTACTGTCGTGCTCGCAAGTATCGTTTGGTGAAGGATGAGACTGAGTTTCATATTAATGCGTGCAAGGAACATATCACTACCAGGAATTTGGTAACGGCGGCTCAGGCAAAGAGGTTGGCTAATGCGAACGGCAAATTTGTTTTGTTGTTGGTGCGACCGGTTCAAGAGGGTCCGTCGGCTATAGTATTGTCTACTTTGGCAATGTCTCCTAAGCAACAAACCGATATGGGGGAGTTGCAAGAGGAGTATGAAGACTTGTTTCTGGGCATAGCAGGGATGCCGTGCAAGAGGGATGTGGAGCATGAGATTTCCTTGGAGAATGGTGAGCCACTACTAAATATTGGGTTATATCGGACTTCTGTTATAGAGTTTGATGAGATCAAGAAATAGGTACATGAACTCCTGGAGTAAGGAGTGATTAATACAAGTTGCTTGCCTTGTGGTTCACCGGTGTTGCTGGTGTCGAAGAAGGATGGGTCATGGAGGATGTGTGTAGATTTTCGGGTGTTGAACATGATCACGGTGAAGAATCGTTATTCGCTTTCACGGATTGAAGAGCTTTTAGAAACGACTCAGTTTTTCACAAAGTTAGATCTTAGGTCGGGTTTCCATTAAGTTCGAATCTGGAAGGAGGATACTTGGAAGATAGCATTCAAAACCAAATACGGCTTATTTGAGTGGTTAGTGATGCCTTTTGGGTTATGCAATGCTTCGGCGATGTTTATGCGGCTAATGAATGAGGTACTTCGTGCGTTTATTGATGATTTTGTGATTGTATATTTGGATGATATCTTGATATATAGTCGTACGTGGGAGGAGCTTCTTGGGCATTTACACAAAGTGTTGTACGTGTTGCGATCACAACAGTTTTTTCTGAACGGGAAAAAATACGAGTTTGGGAAATGGGAGCTAGTCTATTTGGGTTTTATTGTTGGTGGCGGTAAGCTTAAGGTTGATCCAGAGAAGGTCTCTGTCATTACTAATTGGCTAACACCCCGCACAGTGACGGAAGTGAAGAAATTTATGGGTTCTTGTCAGTACTAACCGAAATTAATTCGGCATTTTTCTCAAATAGCCGCACCGTTGCATTCTTTGACAAAGACCGGGGTACAGTTTGTGTGGGAAGATCACCATGAGAATACCATTCTATTACTGAAGCAGAAAATTATGGATGCACCAGTGTTAGCATTACCTAATTTGCAACGGCCTTTTGAGGTCGAGACAAATGCGTCAGATTATGCATTGGGGGCAATCCTTTTATACTATGGGAAGCCGGTTGCTTACCATTCAGAGATGTTTACAGGAGCAGTACGTAACTATCCTACCTACGATAAGGAGTTCTACAGATTATATCAGTCAGTGAAGATTTGGCGGAGTTACTTATTGGGGAAGGAGGTTATGGTACATTCCGATCACAAACCGTTACAGTTCTTATCTACGCAGTCCAAGCTTCAGCAAGCTCGCCATATGAAGTGGATGTCGTACCTTCAGCAGTTTACCTTATTGATCAAGTATAAGAAAGGAGTGGACAACAAGATGGCTGATATGTTATCTCGACCCCAATTACCAACTATTTCCGCTTTGTTGGTAGCTATGCAGATCCAGCCGATTGTTCCTTCTGAGTACGCTTCAGAGTATGACGACGACAAGGAGCTCAGTGTGATTCATAAGAAGTTACTGCAGGGCAAGACGTACGAGTATGTTTTGAAGGATGGTTTGATTTACAGGGGCAGTACTATGTATTCTAGAAGGTGGAGACCGTTTACAGTGGATTCGAGAGGCACATTATTCCCGGGTAGCAGGTCATTTTAGGGTTGAGAAGACTCTTTTGAATTTGCAGTATTATGTCTATTACCAGAAGATACAGGTGGATGTTGCTAGTGTGGTTCATGGTTGCGTGTTATGCTGCACATCGAAACCTTCTAATAGAAAGATAAGACTGTACTTACCATTGCCAGTTTCTAGTTAACCTTGGGAGAGTATTTTGATAGATTTTATGGGTGGTTTTCCCATGACCAGGTGGAAAAGTAACTATTTGTTTATGGTGGTGGATCGATTTAGCAAGATGATTGGTCTTATTCCATGCCAGAAGACGGTCACAGGGGAAGGAACAACGCGATTATTTTTCAGAGATGTCTGGAGGTATTTCGAGTTCCCTTCTTCTATTATTTCTGATATGGATAGCCACTTTTTTGGGGCATTTCTAGAGATCGTTATGGGGGATGATGAATACTAAGTTGAAGAGAAGTACCGCGTTTCATCCGTAGACAGACGGGCAAACAGAAGTTGTTAACCGCACTTTGGTACATTTATTACGGGGATTTTATTCTAAGCATCCTAAGACTTGGGATGAGAGTTTACCGTATCTTCAGTTTGCGTTTAACCGGGCGATTCATGGTTCTGCGTTAAAGTCTCCTTTTGAAGTTTGTTTGGGGTACTTGCCGTAAAACCCTTTTGATCTGGCATTTAGTCTTGGCGACTAGGCGGCATTAGGGAAGGAAGAAGAGGAGCAGGTTAAAGCTCAGCGTCTCATTAAGAAGATCAACAAGGTTTATGAGGTGGTTGAAGCTCAGTTGGAGAAGACTCAAGCGAAGTATAAGGCTTACCACGACAAGCATAAGGTTGAGTGTACTTTTCTTGAGAACGACCTCGTTTAGTTGCATTTGGGAACGGCTTAAGGGGGAAGGTAAGAAGCTCAAATCTATCCGTTATGGTCCATTTTTGATACTCAAGAATATTGGTGATAATGCATTCCAGGTGGATTTGCTACCTTTCATGAAGATGTATTCGGTGATTAATGTCGAGCATTTGAAGCTGTTTAAGCCGTCTTTTTTGGATGAAGACTCTGCAATCGATACTCACCTACCGTTAGTTAATGACTTATGGATGGAAAGAGAAGATCCGTTGTCGGAGGATGGTATTCTAGAGCTGAAGGTTCATACTACAAGACGGGGTGCTATTGATTCGTTCTGAGTTGGGAAGAAGGGTCAACTACCAAGTAAGCCGAAGTGGTACAACAGGAAATTGGGTATCGCCGCGTTCCCACATCTCCAGTTCTAGCTTGAGCAGGATCTCAAGGCTCCTAAAGGGGGGAGCCATGATCCAGGAGGATCTAGTAATTTTTGAAGATTTATCAAAGTCGTTCGAATGAGTTGACATGTTCCCTAAAATTTTGGCCCAGTGCCATATTTCGTTCGAACGACTTTTATTGTCGTTTGAACGAGTTGTCATGTCATCTAGAATTTGTCCCAGAGCAATATTTTCGTTCGAACGAGTTGGTCTACTTTTCTAGGGTTTAGACCAATTAGGCGTAAAGTCGTTCGAACGACTCCCTAGTTCGTTCGAACGACTTTGGCAGTATTTTGCTTCTTAAACGTTAATTTACCTCGAGATGCATTCTATTTAGTAATTTCGAGTTCCCCAGTATATAAAGGGAACTTAGGTTATTTTCTAGGGTATGTTTGATCTAAAAGAGTTATGAGAGAAACCTAGGGTTTGAGAGTTTTTCTTCTTGCAATTACTTTATTTTGAGTAATTGAATTCTCTATTTTTCCAAACCGATTGGTGTTTTTCGTATTTATCTACTAAAGTAAGCTTCTCAATCGTATAGTGGATTAGCCGCAACAAATTTATGTCCCCCACAATGTTCTCTTGATTTTGGAAAATTGGGACCATTATCTTTTGCCCATTTGTTTTTATTAATGGAATCTCAACTCAGGTACAAAGTTCTTGATTTGAGACGTCTTTATATGGTAAGTACACTTGGCACCTGAAAAATCCCAAACTCCATATGCATTTAAGAGATCAAATCACCAACCCTCAAGTCATCAACTTCTAATAAGCATCGATCGAATCTTATCACTTCCCAGAAAACACGATGAAACCCATTAACAGTCTAAACTTTCGCAAGAACTCGATTTTATCACAACTTAATTTGTGGTATTTTCTTAAGACTAACACCTATTCCTCTTCAAACAAAGTAAGAACCCCTTTCACTTTCTTCCCTCCACACATCAAACCATAAAGTTACAATGATTGAAGATCAAAATTCATGAAAATTAGATTAGATGTAGAGAATTGCAATGCTTGAACCTGAGAAACTGCAACCATGAATTCAACCCCAATTCAAAACCTGATTAATCAAAATGTTGAATCAATGGTGTTGGAACTGACCTAAGCTATGCTTGATGTTGTTGTTGTAGATTTACTTGGATTGAAAACATCATGCTAATCTCCCACACCAAATCAATGAAACTCCAAATTGGACCCTCGAATATGATTGAAACACCCAAATCTGATTAAGATGGAGATGAAAACCCTCGATTGAAACCTGATATCAACCGACACCAAAATCATTTCCCTCAATCGAACAAATAAGTGAAACCCAAACGCGGCAAAAATTTTTCCCTCAATCGAACCTAGACGAAAACCTAAATCACGGTAACAAATCAACCTCGATACGGAAACGTAATCAAATCAAATATGGAAATGAGATTAGAGGCTTGAAGATTAAAACTATTGTTCATTAGTAATCAAAATGGTTGTGTTTTTTTTTTTCAAAATATACATTGATTAGCAATGTAATTAATTAACCTAGGCGAAATTAGAATATGTTATTATAGAGAGAGAGAGAAAAAAAACATACCCAGGAGACTGAAAAGGGGTTTCACGTATTTGCTTTGGAGATGCATCATTTTCCTAAAGAGCAGTTCCATCTTATTGCATCATCAACTCTTACATGCTTGATTTGGGGTTGATTGATATGATATCGTATCCCCTTGGTTCATAAACATTGATTCAGAAGGATTGTCAAAGCTACTCCACACGACCTTGCCTAACCCATTAATCCTACCTGCGATGATATCAACAATCAACTACAACAAGAACAAAACCTTAACTTACACTACTATTGTCTGATTTGGAAATAAAAAAACCTAGAGAGAGAGATAGAGAAGTAGAGAGAGACGGTTATGAGGATTATACCTTCAAATTGTTGGCAAAAAGACGGTTATGAGTTGAAGAGATGGCATGGAGGAATGGGAGAGAGAGAAAGACGTGAGATAAAGACTCTTGAGGGCTTTAGACTAAACTACCCTTTTAATGTATTTTGTCTAAAATACCCTTTCTCTTTTAATAGGTAAAAAGATTTGGTCCGTCCATCGCGCCCTATCATTAAATCTTAACCCCACTTTGTCTTTCTCTTATGGGCGAACTTGTCTATATGAAAAACACCAGTCTTGGATAATATATATAATCTATATTACATTCTAGGTTACTTGTATCAAGACAAACTTAAAACAACATGTTTTCCGAGGCCAAAACAACGAATCTAACGGTTGAGATTTGTTGTCAGGTTATAAAACTTCCTAAACTACCTAAACTTCTTAATAGATGACCATCTATCTCTAACTCCTAAGTAGTTATGCCACATATTTAACTTGAAATTATAACTACATGCATTAACTTCTCTTTCTACTTTACAAGCCTCTCGCATCTTTCCCTCTCCCTCTGTCCCTCCTCTTCTCTACAACTACCCTCTCCTCCCATTGAATCCTCCGCTCTCCACAACACAACAGGTACATCTCTCTTCAATATAAGATTGTTACTCAAACGTTATGATTCACAAAGTTTTCATACTGCCCTTGACCTTTGCATGCGGTATATGCCTGTTGTGAGTATTATAATATCTTCTAAAAAGTCTTGTTGTGAGTATTATAATATCTTCTGAAAAGTTGTAGTAGTTGTTGTTGTTGGATTGAAAAAGAGGGAAGAAATGTGATCTTTGATCGATGTAGAGATAGACAGGTATGAAGAGAAAGAAAACGATTACAAGAGAGATTATAACATTTCTTCCTACCATTGACAGATCTCGAATTCGTGTTTCTCTCTCTAAACTCATATGCTTCTCTCTCTAGATATCTTTTAGTTTCTCTCTCGGGAGATTACAAGAGAGATTACAACGTTTCTTCCTACCATTCACAGATCTCGAATTCGTGTTTGTCTCTCTAAACTCATATGCTTCTCTCTCTAGATATCTTTTAGTTTCTCTCTCGGGATATATCTCTGATTTCTTTCTATATTTTTCCTCTGTTTTAAGATATCTTTGTTTCTTCTTTGTTCTTTGTCCCTTGCCGTATTTTTAGAGCAGTAATAAAGGTACGTCTGGCTGTGGTAAAAATACGGGGAGTCGGTATTTGGTAATTTTACAACTCTAAATGGTATGTTGTTGTTGTTGGATTGGAGGAGTGAAGTAGAGATGATGGGTTCCAATATTGCATGCAGAGAGTTAGTTGTTACTTTTGGGTTCTAAGAATTTAGAAGAAGAAACTGCAATCTTCTGTCGAGTATTTAAGGAAAATAACAAATATGTGGTGCTTATGTGTAGTGAACAAAGCAGGTTGGCTTAAGTAAATCTTCGCTTCATCTAGCATTTATATCATCTAACTGTGTACCTTATCTAAACCCAAATACGAAATACTGTAACAGATCATCATTTTTTTTTGGCGTTTTGGCTGACGTGGAGGGTAAGTCTGGAAAATTGTGGCGGGTTTTAGTTTGCCTCACTTTTTTACGTTTCATACATTCTTTTGCGACTGATTTCATTTTTTTAATACTTATTATGGGTATTATGGGTAGTTAGTGCCATGTTTGGTTAGGCATAAGTCATACCCTGTTTGGTTAGACATTAATTAGTTTCATATGGAAAACAATGTGGACCTGTTTTGTAGTTAGTGCCCTGTTTGGCAATGCCTTTAATTACTTTTGATATGAAATTTGATTTTGATGATTTCGGTTTCTGACATTTGCACATTGCTCCTTGCGTTTCACAAATTTTGACGAAAAGATGGGAAATGAAACTACTCAGTCGGCTAAAAAAATGATAAAAAAATGAAGAAAACTTTGTCAATGACACAAGTATGCAAACCCATTTTGTGAAGTTAAACTAAATTTGCATAATTCAACTAATCTATATCTCAAGAGTTGCATTGATATGTTTTTTTTTTCCTAATTGTTCAGGTTAGAAGGGAACAAAATGCAAACAATGTTGTTGACACCACTACTATAAATGAGAACCAAATACAACAGCCAATACTACGACAACCATACATGACAAGGACATTCGACAACCACATCAATGTAGAAGTTTGTTAAGGAGTTCGGTGTGTGAAATATATACACTAAAATATCTATAGGGGACGTGATCACACCACATACTGTTTCAAGAAAATAAATTTCGTTTAAGACTTATGTATTTTTGTATGAAAATATAAATTTCGTTTTCTATTTACTTTTCTATTGATGTGAATACAAAAAAAATTATTGTAATATTTGTTGAGGTTCAAACTTCTAATGTTAATTTTTAACCGAAACAACACTTGGTGGGAAGATTTCATATATTAATTCATGCGTTAGCATGGCGCCGAAGGCGCGTCGACGTCTTTACCGTGACTTGGTCACGGGTAGTACTAGTATATATATATATTTGTGTGTGTGTGTGTGGGGTCTTTATAGCGGAGTAGTTGGGTAGAGTAACATTTCCCAACTAAGTGCATGTTGCATAGTGTAGGGTGGGTACTTCAAAATAAGTCCATCAACTTAATAAACTGCCTTAAATTCCCCCATGCAAATATTGTTCGCCATTCGACAATACAATGTTTTCTAGACTAACTTAATAAAATGTCAGATATTACCACTAACTTGAAAAACTACACTAAGTAATTCTACTTAATTGTTTAGAGGTAGCTCCATTTTTCATATTTTGGATAGTTAAAATTCATAATGTACCGTGAAGACTACCATAGTAGAAACCTGTCAACTCTTTGTAACTCCCAATCTACAATTGTGGTTGCCCATTACTCATAAAGCCATCTATAAAATACAAAACATAGATGACCAAACCTCACAAACAAACAACAACCTGCTCAGATGAGGAGATCTAGAATCATTGTCCATAATTTTCACCCTGACAATATAACCAAGTCTACCAAGGTGCAATCTTACGATATAGATGATATAGGCTGCTGGGAATGTAAGCCAATTAAGGTGGACTCTAGTATTGTTGATGATCCTGAATGCAAGGGAGTTCAAGTTAAGGAGTTGGGCACTGATCAAAAGAAGATCGGGACCAACGCTGGATGGTATGGGACCTTTGGTTAATTGCGTAGGACATCATGTCATTGTTGATGACGATGTAATCATCATTTCGAGTGATGATGATGATGATGATGGTGTTACAGACGTCAGCCATGAACTTACTGATGACGAATATACTGGATGATGACTCCGAGAGTGAGAAGAACGATAAGAGCAGTGTTCATGGTGATAGTAGGTACAGACTGCTAGATACAGATTCAGAGAATGAGAATAACAGTTTGGAGATGGAAGCGCATGAAGAGGAGTTAAGAAAGGCGATCGACTGGAGTTTCGACGACGATCGCCTAAGGAAGGACTCTGAGGACAGTGATGGGTCCAAGGAGAAGTTCAGAAGGTGTCGACGACCACTGGATGGAGTTTTCAAGGCTATACAAAAGTATGACAGCCTCACATCCTAGAAAGGGTTCCGCCATTTCTCAGTCAACCCGCGAAGCAAGTGAGGGTTCTCGCTTCTAGGCCCGACCCGGAGAAAGATCAAATTGGAAGGAAAAATCTAATGGAGGTACCTAGGCAAAAAATGAATGGAAGGTTTTTTTTTGTTGCTATACAACACATTTTCTGTGGGTTAGGATGTCATGTTGTTGGTGGTCGTGTCTGTTGCCAATTTACTGAGCCACAGGTCTAGTGTTCCACTCCTGAAGTTTTCATGGTATGGTATGGTGGTTGTAAGTTTATTATTTTTGTTGTGTTATTCTATCATTGGATAGTATTGCAATTTTAATGTGGAAGTTGTATGTTTCAGGTATTATGGGTATGTATAAGGACTAACATGCAACCAACTTATAAGTTGTCTAGTTAGTTGTCCATCAACTTATTAAGCAGTGCCAATATGTTTTTCTTATTTTTCCATTTCAACCAAACATATGGATTGATGGACACGAGCAGGAATCAAACATATGTGTACATGTACTTTGTTCCAACTTAAAATTACCATAATCATACAGTAACATAAATTGCATGTTAAAATCTGAATAAGATAAGCAGATTAAACTTTCTTCTTCATCATCTTCTGTGACCTCGAGCACTCGCCTTCCTCAGCCACTACCTCTTCTTTCTTCTTCTCCATTTTCTTTCATCCTCTTCACCACCAAACACTGTTCATCATTTTCTTTCCTCCGATCATCCCTACAAACATTGGCCTCCCTTCTTATCTCCCTCCTCCTCTCAGCTTACACCTCTTCAAGCCTCTTGTCCCTCCTTTCTAACACCGTTGCCTGCTGGTTGAATTTGTCATCGGTTCGGAGGTATAAACCTTAAGAAACTTCGAATGCTTGGTCTCCGCCGCAGCCTCAGCTTGCTGAGCGACAACTAGATCATGTTTTGCATTTTGCCGATCAATCGTCCTCACCTTCACCATTAACCTTTCAACATACTCCCTGTAGCAAGTCGAGGTACAAGTCTAGTTGGAAGAATGAACACAAGAGGGAGTCCAAAAGAGAGGGGTTTTCATCCAAGGGGAATTATTACAGTCATTATAAGGCAAATGGGCACATTTAAGATAAATGTTAAAAACTTCACCCAGAGTTTAGGCCGAAGGAAGAGAGGAGCAAGAGAGAGAAACTTGTACTAACTGCAACGATTGTTGATCTTCTGGATTTAGATAAATCAAATCCTAAGCTTAGTCTTATTGAAACTTCCATAGTTGGAGTTTGTTTCATTCCGTGTCTAGTTTAGATGTCAGCATTATCTTGTGGTTACTTGTCGTCAGAGATTGCACCTTGAGTGACTACAGCTGGACTGACTGATTCTGAACAGCTAAGTGGGTTTCTAACTCTTTATTCTAAAAAGTCAAGCCTTTTTATATTACAGAGTATGAAAAAGTAATAAGAATGTCCTCTAAAAGAAAACAGAACTTCTATTCGAATAAGATTATTTTCTATTCGAATAAAACTGGGAAAATTCTTTTTGTTCGAATAACTTTTAATGTTGTTCGAATATTTTGCAACAGTTTGAATTGTATTCGAATAGAATTAGTTTTGTTGGAATAATTTTCAACAGATGCATTTCTATTCGAATAGATTAATTGTTGTTCGAATAATTTTCATCAGTTTGATTCCTATTCGAATAGATTAATTTTTATTCGAACAGAGCCCGTGTTTTTTGTTTTCCTACTTAAGACATACTTACCTTTTTTCAAAGACTCACTTCTTGAAAACCTATTTTTTGAGGGCTTATTTTTTAAGAGTGAAGATAGATCTATCTTTGAGAGATTCAAGAGATAATCAAATCACTCAAACCTTGAATCAATCAATTAATCAAGAAACCCTATTTATGCATTGAAGATTTAGATTGATGAACTCGAGCGATTCAAGATTAGAAGCTTCGATGAGAGATTGAAGTAAGGCGTTGCGAGAACATGGAATTGGTTGCTAGGAGCTTGATTATAAGAGAGGTAAACACGAGATGTGTTTATCGAGTCTGTAAGTAGTCAAACTCTTATAATTTGATTTCAATAGTGGATTGTTTAGCTGTCGGGTGATTCGACAGTAACCTGTAGGTTTTTCTCCTGAGAATGGTTTCCCACAGGGTTAAAATTTGCTTGGCCTTGTTCTTAATTTCTTATTGCTTGTTGACACTAAATAATTTGACCAACTTGTTTTAGGTTAATCCCAGACCATTAATTCAAAGGAATTAGGACCCTTTCGATTTAGACCTAAAACGATCGAAATTGGTTAGTCTCAGGCGACTAAGAACTTTTACTTATGTTTAAGCGAACTATGGCTACCGAGGATGCAAGACAGGAAGAACTTTTTGTTGAGAATCGAGGTAGCTAATCTCTCTTATGCGACAAGAACGATACGCAGAATGTGCCAATCAATCTAGCTAAGAAACACAGAACAATAAATGACACAAAATTTCGCAAAGGAGGGAAGTGGAAAATCCTTACGGATAAAAAACCATTCCCCAAACAATCCACTATGTTAATCAAACGGGTTACAACGATCTCTCCAAGCTTCCCAAGCTTTAATGGAGTCTCTCAAATTCTAGGTCTAGAATTAAACTCAAGTAAGAAGGATATTCTAGTAATAGAGTCTCTCAAATTCGAGTTCATACCTTAACAATCTCCCACTTGAAATCGAATCTATCATAACCCATCTCCAGATCTCCAAATAAATTGCTTGAACTTCTCGGACCTTCAATCTTAAAGACCGACAGAAGTTGTACATGTTGTTAACTTCTGAAAAGTCACCACCTTCGTAAACATATCGGCCGGATTTACATCAGTTTGAATCTTCACGAGCTTCAACACACAATCCTTGTGGAGCGAACGCATATAATGATATCGAATATCAATGTGCTTGGTCCTAGAGTGAAAAGCCGAATTCTTCACTAAGTGTATAACGCTTTGACTATCACTATACAGCTTAGGAGAATGTTGTTCTTTACCGAACTCTTTTATCAACCCTTTAAGCCAAACCATATCTTTGTAATCTTTTGTAGCTGTAACATATTTTGCCTCCATCGCAGACAAAGCTACAATCTTTTGTAGCCTAGAAACCCATGTAACTGGTCCGCTTCCCAATGTAAAAAATGAACTCACTAGTGCTCTTCCGCCTATTAATGTCACCCGCCATATCAGAATCAACAAAAACCTGTAAGCATATATGAGAAACCCCATAACATAATGCCATATCTTGAGTCCCTTTAGATACCTCAGTATCCATTTCACAGCTCTCCAGTGCTCCTTACCTGGATTACTCATATACCTACTAACAACTCCCACTGCTTGGGCAATATCTGGTCTCGTGCAAATCATAGCGTACATTAGGCTACCAACCGTGGATTGATAAGGAACCTTCCGCATCTCATCGCGATCCTTCTTTGTCTTCGGACAATAATCCTTTGATAATTTGAAGTGACATTCCAATGATGTACTAACAACTTTAGAACCATCCATATTAAAATGCTTAATTACTTTGCTGATGTACTCAGCTTAAGATAGCTTCAATTCTTGCAGCTTCTATCCCTTGTAACACACATGCCAAAAACTTGTTTCGTTACACCCAAGTTCTTCACAGAAACCCCCGGGATAATTGCTCCTTCAACTTGACAATTTCTCCCATGTCGACACTTGCTACCAATATATCATCTACATACATAAGTAGAATAATATATGAGTTCCCCGTATTCTTGATAAAACAACAGTGATCTGCATTGCTCTTTGAATAACCATTTTTGGACATGAATTGTTTGAACTTCAAATACTACTGTCTCGATGCTTGTTTTAAGCCATATAAGTTCTTCATGAGCCTACACACAAGATCTTCTTTCCCATTCACAGAGTACCCTTCTGGCTGCTTCATTTAAATTTCTTCATCGAGGTTGCAGTGAATAAATACTATCTTGACATCTAGTTACTCAAGATGCAAATCTTCAGCTACAAATATATTCATCACACCCCGAATTGTAGACATCTTTACTACAGGAGCAAAAATCTCACAAAAATCAACACCTTCTTTCTGCTGAAAGCCCTTTACCATAAGTCTAGCCTTGAATCTCCTTAAACCGTCAGATTCATACTTTAGTCTGTATACCCACTTGTTGTACAATGCTCTCTTCCCTTTCGATAACCAAACTAAATCCCAAGTTCGATTAACTGATAATGACTACATCTCATCATCCATAACAAGCTCTCATTTTCTCTTGGCTTCCACATCTAAAGCCTCCTTGTAACTTTCAGGTTTACCACCATCTGTAAGTAACAAGTAATTTAAGGAGTTAACGTACCTAGCCGGAATTCTTGCAACTCTCGACTCCTTTCGAAATGCTATTGGAATGTCTAGATCATTAGGTTCCTCGTTTTGATCTGGTGCATCAGACTCAACAATGACTTCTTCATCAACCTCTTGAGAGGGTTCATTATCTTCAATGTCGGTACTTTCCACTGCTTTACTTCGTTTCCTTTCTACAGGTACTTTAAAATCTTTATACATGACTTTCTTATTGAATATAACATTACGGCTCCGGAAAACTTTATGATTCTTCGCATCCCAAAACCGATACTCAAATTCATCACCACCGTATCCAATGAAAATGCACTTCATCGACTTTGCATCTAACTTGGTCCTTGTATCTGAATTATCAAGCACATATGAGGTACAACCAAAAATACGTAAGTGATTAAGGTTTACCTCTTTACTGGTCCATGCTTCTTCAGAAAGTTCGAAATCAAAAGCCGTTGAAGGCCCTCTATTAATCAAGTACGCCATCGCACAAACCGAATCGGCCCAAAGACACTTTGACAATCAAGCGTTAAGTCTCATACTCCTCGCTCTTTCGTTTATTATTCGGTTCATGCGTTCTGCAATACCATTTTGTTACAGTACTTTGGGAATAGTTTTCTGTCTCCTTATCCCGTTTGATGCTTCAAACTCGTCACTACAGTATTCACCCCCGTTATCCGATTTGAAATACTTTAATTTTAAGCTGGTTTTATTTTAAACTAGATCCCTCCATCTCTTAAATTTATCGAACACATCTGACTTGATCTTCATGAAGTAAACCCACAGTTGACGAGTAACATCATCAAAAGTAACTTAATAATGAGAACCACCAAGAGAAGACACCTTGGTTGGCCCCCAAACATCTGTGTGTACAAGACTCAGCTTTCCAGGTTTTCTTGATCTTCCAGATAATTTTAAACTGACCTTCTTCTATTTCGTAAGAACACACTCTTCTCAAAACTTGAGATCAGCCTCTGCAAGACCCTCTAGCTTTCCTATTGTTACCATTATCTTTATCCCCTTTTTACTCATGTGACCGAGCCATTTATGCCACGTACTTGCATCAATCCTCGGAGTGGTAACACAAATAATGAAAATTGTGCTATGTGTTGTATATAATGTTCCTTGTCGTAAGCCTCAAGCTACCAACATTGGTTCCTTTGCAACCTTCTAGAAGGTTGCACCAGAGGTACTCACATATCCGCCATCATCTGCCAATTTACTAACCGATATAAGGTTACGCCCCAATTTAGGTATAAGTCGCCTATTCTGTAAAACCAATGTTCCCCCTGAAGGCAATAACAACCTAGCGTTTCCCTTTCCAGTAATATTGCGTGCACTCTTATCTGCAAGAAAGACCATACTGAAGTCGCCTTTAACAATATTAGTTAGAAAACCTACGTTCGCAGTAGCATGGAAAGAAGCGCCCGAATCAACAATCCAAGATTCATTAACATCGTCACACGAAAGTAATAGAGCCTTGTCAGAATTAACCTCCTCAGTAAGGTTCATTGTATCTTTCTCTTCATCATCAATCTTCTTAGAAGAAGAAGAGTTACAATCTCACCTGAAGTGACCATTCTCCCACACGTCCAACACGCACCGAGCGGCTTAGACTTTCCTCTTGATTGCGATCGACCCCTTCCAAATTTTGGCCTTTTCTATAAGACCTCCCTCTTTCCTCGACGTTCAACATACTGCCATTTGAACTCGAAGGGAGGGGGGGTTCAAATGTTTTATGCCTATTATCTTCACTCATAATCAATAAGGCTATAGTGTTAAATTTGATATCTTCCTTCCCCGATGAGTTGCTCACAACTGTAATGAACCCTTCCCAGCTCTCAGGCATCTGCCCTAAAAGAGCCCATACTTTCACCTTCTCGATAAAAGTGATTTTAACGAATTCCAGTTGAGCATGTATGGTATTGAACTCATTGATATGAGCTTGCATACTACCATTGTCCTTCATCTTCAAAGTAAATAAGTGCCATAAAAAATGTACCTTGTTTGCCCCAGACGGTTCTGAGTACATAGTGGATAACGTCTCCATCAAACCCTTCGTAGTCGTAACTTTGGAGATCATGTGTATAATCTGAGATGACAGCGCTAACCTAACGGTTCCAAGCACCTTACGATCCAATCACGCCCACTTAGCAGCATCGTATTTTGCTGGCATCATTTAAACTCCACCCAGTGGTAAATTAAAATCCTTTTAATAGAGGTAATCTTTGATCCGCATCTCCCACACTCCAAAATTCGATCCATTAAACTTCATGATCTTTAACTTCTCCTGATCCGTCATTGATTTTTACCACACAAGCCCTGTAACACTTGCTCTGGCACCAGTTATTGAGAATCGAGATAGCTAATCTCTCTTCTATGACAAGAATGATATGCAAAATATGCCAATTAATCAAACTAAGAAATACATAACAATAAAGGACACAAAGTTTCCCAGAGGAGGAAAGTGGAAAATCTTTGCGGATAAAAATCCACTCCCTGACCAATCTACTATGTTAATCAAACGGGTTACAACGATTTCTTCAAGCTACTCAAGCTTTAATGGAGTCTCTCAAATTCTAGGACTATAATTAAACTTACGTAAGAAGGGTAGGCTAACAAAATAACTTAAGTCCTCTTTATATACTGAAGTACTAAATACAGGTATAACGGATCTCGAGGCAGAACTCAACGTCTCAGAAGAACTCATAAAAGAACAACCTGACAAAACTTGTTCGAACGAAGCACAAAATCGTTCGAACGAATTTAACGATTAAAGGTTCCAGCCTTAGAAACATACATGTCATTCGAACGAAATCCCATTTCGTTCGAACGACTTCCTCGGTCTTTGAATGAAAAATGTAAAATTAGAAATCTCGTTAAAACGAGCCCCATTCTCGTTCGAACGACTTTGACCTACTTTCAGTTCTTCTACAGTAACTTGAACAGAACCAGCTCGAGTCTTCAGGCAACATAACCAATTTGGACTCCAGGTAACTTAACCAGTTTGAATCTTCAGGATACTTAATCAGCTCAAACTTTTATCAATCTTAACCAGTTTGAATCTGAACATTGAAAATCTCATTTCCAATCTGTTTTAATCCATCTTCAATCCTTAAACTAAAATAACTCAAACTAAAATGACCTCAAACATAATTCGAGTTCAACCTTTATACTTTTTCATGTTAGTATTCAAGTGATATAGAGCTTGGTAGAGGCCATAATTGATTTGGGTTGTCAAAAGAACTTGATCTCTGAGGTGGTGGTGAAGAAAATGGGTTTGGCTACTACGGCTCATCCTAAGTCGTATAGTTTAGAGTAGATTTAGAAAGATGCTAAGTTGAAGATCGCGAAATAGTGTACGCTCAAGTTTTCGATCACTGAGTTATTTATTGATGAGCTAACGTATGAGGTGGTTTATTTAAATTTGTGTTAAGTTATTTTGGGTATCTCTTTTCTTTGGGACCGAGATGCGATTCATTACCCTAAAGCTTGTAAGTATTGTCTTGTGAAGGAGGAAAATGAGTTTCATATCAATGCTTGTAAGGAGCATGTCACCACCAATAATTTAGTAACGACAACTCAGGTGAAGAGGTTGGTTAATTGGAGTGGCAAGTTTGTGTTGTTGTTGGTGTGACCAGTTCAAGAGGGCCCGTTGGCTAAAGTATTATCTACTATGTCAATATCTTCTAAGCAACAAATCAAAATGGGGAAGTTGCAAGAGGAGTATAGGGACTTATTTTTAGGAATAGAAGGGATGCCATGCAAGAGGGATCTGGAGTATGATATCACATTGGTAAATGGTGAGTCACTACCCAATATTGGGTTGTATTGGACTTCTATAACCGAGTTTGATGAGATAAAGAAACAGGTACAAGAGTTCCTAAAATAAGGAGTTATCAATCCGAGTTGCTCATCTTGTGGTTCACCAGTGTTATTGGTACCGAAGAAGGATGGGTCTTGGAGAATATGTGTAGGTTATCGGGTGGTGAACGAGATTACTGTAAAGAATCATTATTCACTTCCATGGATTGATGAGCTTTTAGATGACTTGGAGAAGGCTCACTTTTTCACTAAGCTGAATCTTAAGTCAGGTTACCATCAAGTTAGAATTTGAGAAGAAGATATATGGAAAACGACTTTCAAGACCAAACAACGACTTTTCGAGTGGTTGGTAATGCCTTTTGGGGTATGCAACGCTCCAACGATATTTATGTCATTGATGAATGATGTACTTCGTGTTTTTATTGATGATTTCGTAATTGTTTATTTAGATGATATCTTGATATATAGTCAAATATGGGAGGAGCACCTCATGCATATACGTAAAGTGTTGGAAGCCTTAAGATCATAACAACTTTTTCTTAACGGGAATAAGTGTAAGTTTGGGAAGAAGGAACTAGTGCACAATTACTAATTGGCCTAGAACCTGTACAGTGACGGAAGTACGTAGTTTTATGGGTTATTGTCAGTATTTGCAGAAGTTTATTCAGCATTTTTTTTACAGATTGCAGCACCTTTACATTTTTTGACAAAGGTCGGTGTAAAGTTTGTGTGGGAAGACCACCATGAGAAGACCTTTTTGTTACTGAAGCGGAAGATTACAGATGCACCAGTGTTAGCGTTGCTAAATTTATAATGTTCTTTTGATGTCAAAACAGATGTGTAAGACTATACTTTAGAGATAATTTTATTACAGGATGAGAAGCCGGTTGCCTAACATTCTGAGATGCTTACAGGAGCAGTACATAACTATCCTACCTATGATAGGGAGTTCTAAGTATTATATCAATCAGTGAAGCATTAGCGGAGTAACTTATTAGGGAAGGAGGTTGTGGTATATTCTGATCACAATCCGTTGTAGTTCATATCTACATAGTCCAAACTGCAACAAGCTCACCATATGAAGTGGATGTCGTATCTACAACAATTTACCTTGATTATTAAGTATAAGAAGAAAGTGGACAACAAAATGGTTGATATGTTATCTCGACCCCCATTACCAATTATTTTTACTTTGTTGGTAGCTATGCAGATACAACTTATTGTTCTATCTGAGTATATTACAGGGTATGATGACGATAAGGAGCTCAGTGTGTGATTCACCAGAAGTTGCTGCAAGGCAAGACATGCAAGTATGAATTGAAGGATGGTTTAATTTACATGGGAAGTCTACTATGTATTCCTGAGTATGGAAACCGTTTGCATTCGATTAGAGTGGCACATTGTTTTCGAGTGGCAGGCCATTTCGCGGTTGAGAAGACTCTTTTGAATTTGCGGTGTTATGTCTATTGGCCAAAGATACAGGTGGATACTGCTCATGTGGTTCGTGGTTGCATTCTATCCAGCACATCAAAGCCTTCCAATCGTAAGTATGGACTGTAATTACAATTACCAATTCCTAACCGACCTTGGGAGAACATTTTAATGGATTTTGTGGGTAGTTTACCCATAACCAAGTGTAATAATGATTATTTGTTTTTGGTGGTAGATCGATTAAGTAAGATGACAGTTCTTATTCCATGCCAGAAGACAGTCACTGGGGAAGGAGCAGCGCAATTATTTTTCAGAGACGTCTGGAGGTATTTCAGGCTCCTTTCTTATATTATTTTTAGATATGGATAGCCACTTTTTGAGGCATTTTTGGAGATCGTTATGGGGGATAATAGACACTAAGTTGAAAAGAAGTACCACCTTTTATCCGCTGACTGACGGGCAAACATAGGTAGTTAATCGCACTTTGGTTTACTTATTACGGGGATTCTATTCTAAGCATCCTGTGTCTTGGGATGAGAATTTCCCGTATCTTCAGTTTGCTTTTAACCAAACGATTTATGGTTCCACTTTGAAGTCCCAATTTAAAGTTTTTCTTGGGTACTTGCCTCAAAACCCCTTTGATATAGTCTTTAGTTTTGGTGATAAGACAGTATCTAGGAAAAAGGAAGATGAACAAGTTAAAGCTTTGCGTTTCATTGAGAGAATAAACAAGGTTCATGAGGCAGTTGAAGTTCAATTGAAGAAGACTCAAGCGAAGTATAAGGCTCAATACTACAAGCATCAGGTTGAGTATATTTTCCAGGAGGGCGACCTAGTTTGGTTGTATTTGGGTAATGAACGACTAAATGGAAAAGGTAAGAAACTTAGGCCTATCCATTATGGTCCATTTACGATACTCAAGAAGATCAAGCCCCTTAAAAAGATCTGAAGATCAAACTCCTTAAAAAGATGTCAACTCGTTTGAATGACCTTTGGAGCCGTTCGAACGAGATATGAGAAAAACAAGCTAATTATGTCTGTCTCACTTTGTAGGCTTAAATTAGAAAGTCGTTTAAACGACTGGGTTCCCAAAAGACCAATTACGACTGCCTAAATTTTTAGGCTTAATTGAGCTAGTTGTTCAAACCAACCATGGGTTCGTTCGAATGACTATCGTGTTTTATTTCATAGTTTAGTGCGTTTAATGGTATAATGGTCATATTTTGCAACTAGGAAACTTGTAACCCTCATAAATGGGCAGTGCTAGGCAAGATGAAATTAATTCAAGTTTTGTAATCTAGACTTGGGGTTTGAAGATGAATTCAATTAAAATCAATCTATTGAGCAATTGAAGCTCTTATCGGGAAATTCTCCCGCTAAATTGTTATTTTTCGTTTTAATTCTTCGTTATAGGTGATCTCTAATTCGATTGTGAATTAAATTGCTAACTATGCAAGTGTAGTAGGCAACTACTCTTTCTACTGTAAAGTTTCTGAGTTTCAGTACATCTAGGGTTCTTAAAGATGACCTAATTAGTAGTTACAGTATATTTATCTAATCATAACAAAAATTTGGGCCTCAATCAAGTTTGGATTACCTTTGCTTGGATCAGTTAAGGATCCGGTTTGGCTCATTTTTTGTTTTTTTGTTTTTGTGGGCACGGGTTAATGCAATCTATAACGCTGGGGTTGACCTTGCTGAAGTCGGGGCATATGATCAGAAATAAAGGTGTAACCAAGCCCATAGACCACAAATCCGAAGGCCGCTACCCAAAGGGAGAAGGGAACACAATTGTTGAGACTTGAGCCATTCGTTGGGGTTCGATATGAATGTACAGCGAAGCTGGAGGCTCCAAGGGTGGATGGACCCGGTAGCCCTAGTCCAATCCCCACTTGATCAACATGTGTTTCGCATGACGAGTAGAGTGGTTTAGGCATATGTTTAGCACGAACGTGGAGGCGCTTCTGTCTAATAGCACCTAATTAAAAAGACAAAATATGAAAATATATACTTTGTTAGCATCGAGTTTTTTAAGTGAGGAACATAAGCAAATCATTATCACATGGTTATTGGAGTAAAATGAGGGGGGGAAATGAGTTTACTTTATGTGTGAGATGCAAATCCAACCCAACAAACCTATAAAAAAAATAATCTTTATTTATATATACTTACATAATCGGCCAACAAAAAATCATGTGGTCTTGTACAATTTGTATACAATTCTTAATACAAAAGAGTACATTAATTGTGATTTTTGTGTGTGTTGAGATAAAATTATGGAGGAGTGCCCAGATTACAAGTAGAACCAATACCTACTTGTAACCATGAAGATGACCCATTGCCCAAGTTGATATCTTTTAAATCACTAAGTTTAGCTAGCTTCTCCTTACTATCTGCCTCATCATCCACACTTGCTCTTCTAGCAGTACCGACTTCGTCGTTGACACTTAATAAGGGATGGAAATAGATCTCGGTTGCAACATCTAAACTTAATTGTGGCTCGGGGTTTTCCCGGAATACTACTCCACTTGTACCTCCGGCTGGTGTAGAAGGGAAGAGGTTAAGATCGAGTGCAGGTGCCTCGGATTTATTTAGTTTACGTCTTTGGTGGATTTGTTGATGGTTTTGTTCTTGGTAGTGTTGATACATGAACATAGTAGTAGTAGTAGGAGTGTTGTCTTGTGAGTTTGAAATGAGCCAGTGACATCTCTTGTGTCCACCTAAGGCTTGCCCGGAAGAGAAGACCCGATGACATATCGAACATTCGTGGACCTTGGATTTTTTCTTAGCGGGAATATTTGAAAAAGGGATGATTGGGAATTCGTTGTGAGGGATCACGTCTTCTTCGACTATACTATCTTCAAGCTCGTCCATCTTTGCAGCGAAACAACCCTTGACCTTCTTGTGACTAGCCCTATGTCCTCCCAAAGCTTGATGAGAAGTGAACACCTTTTTGCAAGCTTTGCATTCAAACATCCCTCTAGCAACCCCTTTGGCTTTGGCATTTGCACTTGCATGGGAATGGGATATACGGATATCGATTCCGACCGGGTTCCACAATGGGTTCCGTTGATCCTCTTCATCTTCTTTACTAGCGGAGGCACATGACTCTTCCCTCTCAGCCACCAATGGATCAACCCTTGCACTTGATAACAAAACTAGGCAATGCGCAAGGTCTTCCTCCTCGCTAGATGGACAATTTGAGTTACCCATTTTAGCCCTTCTAGACCTCGTACCTTTATACCATCCGTTCCCCCTTCGATCTCCCTCCTCTTCATCCTCTGATCCACCCGAAGACACAAGATAATCCACATCACCTCCCGCACCACCACACCCACGCCCGCTACGTTTACCATGCTCAAGGAACAACTTCCATGATGAAAACTCCTCACCACAATTCTCACATACCTTACAACTCTTGAGACGATTCGGGTTGGTTCTCAGCGCGTACATCCTCTTATTATTAGGTGGACTACTACTCCCCGGCTCAACCTTATCGTCGTCCCAATTATCACTATCGGGATTCTCCTCATCGTCTTCTATAAGTTCATTATCATTATCAACAATCCCATGAGCTCTCATATGCCCTCCTAGAGCCCTCCCACAACCAAACCCTTTCTTGCAAATTCTACAAAAATGCTTAAAACATGGTTGTTGTTGTTGTTGTGGTTGAGCCACAAAAGTTGCCATGGATGTTCTTAGAGTGGGAGAGAGTGAAGGGTGTGAAAAGGAGAGGTGTTTGTAAAGGTGCATGTTGTCTAAAGTGAGAGAGGGGAAGACCTAGTTTTTAGTTGAAGTATTGGTTAAAAGAGAGAGTGAGAAGAGTACGTTGCTGTTGTTTGATGCAAGTGGTGAGGAAAGGAGACCTTTTCAAGAGTACGAGTGTTTTCAGTCTGTCCGTACAAGTGATTCTACCTGTAACAAATAAAACTGCCTTGCCTAAGAAAAGAAAATTTCTTCAACCTCTTCACCACCACAAAATATTTATTTTTGATAAATTTTAATATTATTTTCTTAATTATTAACTTGATGAACAAGTTTTTGTTTGGAGTTAAGTGTGTTGATGATTTTTAAGATTAACACATACATAAGTCCATGCTAAAACCCAAACACTCACTCATAAGTTAGGGAGTTTGCTTTTGATATGAATTGTTTGGCCAACTTAAAATGTGTTTTGTTCAGTCTTTTGACAACCTAAAATAATTGTAGACTAACACCAGTTCCTCCCCAAAGATGGTCTCAAAAAACATATTTCACAAGACATTGGGTGTCAGCTGGTTTTACAGGGCATAATCGTTATGTGTTATAGCTTATATATTATCCAGTCGGCTTAACCCACGTACATTACATAAGCTCGTAAGGAGCTAGCTAGAGCGAAAACTTTTTTCTCTTTTTTCTTTCTAGCCAGGCACACAAAATATCATCCCGTAAACATAAGTAACGTTCTCATAAGGCTTCAACTGATACATATAACTCAGATAAATATCTTCTTTTAACCAGTTCTATGTGCCAATGCATGCAGTCTAATTTACATTAGGCCACTAGTTAAATTAATTTGAAGTTTACATACATGAGAGTCCATACTATGATATGAATGAGACGTGGCGCATGGCTTGGCATAGCCATATATAGTTGTTGATTGAGAAGTTCTCTTCACCCCCATTAGCATCACTATTTGGTACATTGTTATCCTAAAACACACAAAATATATCTCAAAATGCAGATAATGTTACGTACCTTTTACTTCTAGTATAATGCACCGAGATTGCAGCGTCAGCCACGATCCCAAGTGAGATCCCTAAGTACATACAGTTAGCACTGAGGCCTTTTGTAAGACAAGAAAACACAATTCCTCTCTGAAAGACCGTTAAGTGGGACACTATCAATACTGATCAGTGGGGGCTAAATTAAACCATCCACACCCCCTTTTTCTATAGCGATCCTACTTTCCAAACATCTCATCTTCCTCTCAAATAATTTCTAGCTCTCTGTACACTTTCTTTATAAGGCCAGTCTGAAGTCTCATCAATTAGCATTGCAATACAAAAGAGGGCTTGAAAGGGTACTGTTATTGTACATATGCAAGTCACATGCGGCATGTATATTATATATAGTGCATAATACATTTGAGATATTTTTGCCCTAAATTGCATATGTATAAAAGGCCATCAACTGATTTTATCTTTACACAATCTTTTTTTGAAGATCAATGGAATTACTATATTGATCCAATCAATAGTCTAACCATGTACATTGTTCACGGTAGCCCACCTACTAAGGCCTCCTTCAAGTTCAATGTTAATCTTCATAACTCACCAATACTAAGTATTAAAAAAATGGAAACAGTCGTACATCTTGAAGAATGAAGCACATCCATCTCATATTCACATTGATGCTTTAATTTAGAATAACTGAACAAGGGATGAAACTAAGAGTTTATAAAGGTAGGGCATGTAAAAAGGCGCGCACATAGACCACAGAGGTTGATAAAAAGAATCCCATAAGTTTTTAGCAATTTGTACAGCTAAAAAGAATTACATTACACAAACTATGTCCTTCGATATCATTTACACCATATCTTCATTATTTATAAATGGATCCAATAACATCTTCTCTGAGGCGTACCTGATTTTGAAGGATACTAATACTACTATCTCAGCAAAGGCTTCTCTACATCAAAATCCTTGGGAGTTTTTGCTATATCTTCAACCAGGAAATCTTCTTTCTTCTTAGCCCATAGTACGAAATATAATCCCGTAAACATGAGAAACATTCCAAACAAGCTGCTGAGTGATGCATAAAGTTTTAATCAAGATAGACAATCACAGATTTATCAGGAATCATAATAATCATCTTTAAATCAAATAATACGTGTGAAAGCAGAAATTACCTTCCAAGGGTAATGGCTTCTCCTAAAAAGAGAGCAGAAAGAATGACGGCAAAAACGGTTCCAATAGGGCTGAAAGTAGACGTAAAAACAGGCCCTCTCCTCTGTATTACCCATGATTGAAAACTAGTGCATGCCCCATTCATAGCACCTCCCTGCATAGTCACAACACAAGAGGGCATAATCATGACGAGGATGGCAGCGTCATCATGAAACTACAAAGTCTTATGAGTGTGCGTCTTATAAATTCCATCTTTTTTTACGAGTATCGTGCTTTTCTCTACCTGCCAATATATTTAAATTTCCAACCTTTCAGAGGTGGTAACCCTAAATCCTAATGGCCCCCGAGATAGGCTGACACACCGTAATTTGAATTTATTTTTGCTAGCGACCCCAATCACTACTTTAGTTGAGTCCACTAAGCATGAATGCTAATTTTTTTTAGTTCTAGGCTTCTGTCTCAAGGTGAAAACGGAGGAGGGAAAAATCAGGTGTTCTTTACCAGAAGTGAGTACCCAGCGATCTTTGCTACACTCAAAAATGGTGAGCCAATTTGAAAGCTCTGTTCTTGAATTAGCTGCACTATTCCAGTAAGAATCGCGCCAATGAAGGCAGTTATCGTGCAAAGGGTTAAGGGTGCTGGGAATTCAACCAAAGTTGATGCCTGTGATAATCAAGAACATAATTTAGATCACTAATCACCAGTAAAAGTAGAAGACAACGCTCCTTACATATGCAATTACCTAATAAACATAACCCCTGTTATTAAACGATAACCAGGTAAGGCTAAAACATTGTTAAATTATACTGTTCTATATTAAATACATTCTATTTTAACCCACATTTGGGTGTCTTTGTAATTTGGGCGAATGTTTACAGGTCATGTTTGGGTCAGAGGCCAAAATGGTAGTCTTAATCCAAGGAGATTAACAGGATATGCGTCTTACGATATTCTCTATTCCCATCTTATCATTACCAGAGCTTTTAATACATTAATTGTAGATTGTGAAATAAGATTATAACATAAAAGAAAAGGAAACTTGTTCGGTAAGATACCTGCAAGACAACGGTAAAAGATAAAATGATGACTGCTACCATGAGACACATGGTACCAATAATCTTGTCGTTGTTGACGGTAGTCACGTTTAATTGAGTTCTTGTAGCGGTAGATGTGTGCAAGAAGCTCATCGTGATGGCTCCAGCGATGCAGATCAAAGTACCCAAGATTTTTACTCTACTATATATGCACTTCAGTTTCACATTTTCAAACCTAGCATCATTATATTGCAGCTGTCAGAAGAAGAAAATAACGAAGCATACGTAGTCGCACAAACATGTAATTATATCTCATTTTGAGTTGGGGTTTAATGGCCATTTGATCAACGTACTTATAAGTGCTCTAAAATAGCTCAACCCAGCTTACGCCAAGTAATCAGATACAATTACGAATTTTCGTTCTTTTCCACCCATTGTTCGACCCGACTTGGCCTAAATGTCTTCACCTGCCATAACCCAGTAATTTCGACTAGGATCAAAGTTAACCTGATCAAACTCATATTGTTAGACCTACCTATCTAATATGGAGTTTTAGATTAGTCTGCTTTTAACCCTTCAGTAGTAGAGGGCGACAAAATACAAAATTGGGCCATCTAGAAAGGGGTTTATTTATCCACCGCAAGCTTCTGGACCGGTTTTGGGCTGTACCATATTGTTTGTTACGATCTGATGGACATAATTTTGTAGTAATGAGTGCACATTTGGTACCTGAGAGCCCAGGCAATGACAAAGATGAGTCCTGGAGCAAGGTTTGGCATTGCAGAAGCAACCGCTGGTGAGGTTTTCTCAATCCCTATTAGCATTAGGACTTGGAACATTGTCACCCTAACACCCAAAATGATAAAAAAAAGGTTCAATACAGCGATATGAATTAAGTTAATTTCGATAAACAACACTAAGTACTTAGGCCGTCACGGGACATCCCCATGTTGCATTAACTTGTTACAAAATCACACAAAATAAAATAAAATAAAAGAAGGCGACTTTTAACAGTCACCAACAATTTCAAGCTATTATGGGATGAGAGTCCTCCGAGTTGAATGACTGAGTTTACTCACCCATTTACACTTGACTCAAGCGAGTCAACTCTACCAAGTCAGTGAGACTCGCCTAATTAAAGAAATGACTTACCCTCCAAATGCAATCAACACAAATTGAGACAACATCTTCAAGCTCATTCCCGGCCACTTGTTCCTGTTACATTAAAACCAGTATTTTGACCACTTTACATAAATGGGTACTTTGGTCCAATAAATTAGGAAACCATGCGATGGTGTTGCAAACGACCGATAGATCAGGTAGAGACAAAGTTTGATTTGGGAGAGAAAGGTAAAGACGGAGCACAGAGAGAAAACGTTTCAAAGGACAAAAACTGAAAACACTCTCTATAGTCGTTTGATTAAAAAAACTAGCGTACCTTTCAAAAACAACGGTGAGGGGGAGGAGGAAAATGGAGGTGGCAAAACTAGCATGAACAATGAGAAAGAGTGGAGTGAGGCCAATAGTCATGAGATGACTCGAAAACACTCCGTAAATCGCATACAGAAACTGCACTGTTGTTAAACCACCCACCACCCCAAATTCCTCTGCGAATCCCAACGTCGAAACCCCAAACATCTCTCTGATTCTGTCTTCTCCAAAAAAAAGTTATTTCTAAAAATGAAGCCTTGTTTGTGAAGTCTCAACAACCAGTCATAGAAGTGCTAGCACTAACGTTTTCTACCATTCTTTCAGTTTTTGTTTTCCTGAAGAAAGAAAAAGAAAGTTGTTGGTCGGTTAATGTTTTTGTTTCTTAAAAGCAAGACTTTAGCATTTCCTTTTTCTTTACTTCTAACTTTTAAATTTCAAGTCTTGCTCCCTATGTAGCAAAGTTATTGTTGATAGGTCCTTGTAAGTTAGTCTCTAAAATGAAACTCGTAGGATTGATTGCAAAGACGACATCTAGATGACTCGTGTTAGTCGATTTTATTTTTTTCTTCATAATGTATAACACATTGGTCCGACAATTATGCGTCAACCAGGGCTTAGGTTCTGTTCCACGAATATTTGAGACCCTTGCAAACACACAAGTAGGGCAAGCTAGGATTCAAAATGTGAGACACCCGCATGCACACATGCAGCGTGAGTTGGTCTTCGGATTTCTGCTTCTTGAGGCATAGTCCTAATTGAATTGATGTGGCACATCCCTCATAGAGTAGCCTACCTTCGTGTGACCTATATTTATATTTATGCTTTTTTGATTCAAGCATCTCAATTGCTGGAGATGCTAAGTTGATTTGGAGACTTGATTGCTTAACCAATACAGGTTAAAGAGAAAGTTTTCCCAATTTAAAGTAGAATTCTATTTCAATTAGAATTAAAGTTCATAATTCTAACACCCCCCCCCCCCCCCCCCCCCTTCTACAAAAGGGGAGGTCTAGGTTATTTGTTTCGCAGTTGATTTGGATTAATGAAAGTTGATTTGTTTAGTTTAAAACCCTAGTTTCTCTAACTCTCAAATACAACGTGATATTCATACGAATCTCGCTTCCGCATTCGTAGTAATCACGTCAAATGGTAGTAGAGCTGCGTTAGAATCCGGTGTAGTCAGTTTCAAGAGCAAGATGTCTCGTAGAAGAACCGCGATGAAGAAACCTACACTCGCTCAAGATGTAGCAAATATAGAGGATAGGCTTGATAAGCTTATCGAGGCTTTGGGTAGATGAGCCTTTTTCCTGCCCCCCCCACAATCAATGACAATTTTACCGCCTATTTACAACGACTATCCCGAAGATTGGAGCACCATCGCAAAGACTGGTGAAACGGAAACCCCATTTGTATGTCTTCCCGTCGATAACGATGTGAGTTCGGAAACCCCGATATTTGATACGACGAGCAAAAAGACACTGACCGTCTTAGATGGTCCAGTCAATGACCTACTATCACCAACAACAACTTCACAAGCGAAGACATTGCTGAACGACGTAAAATCTTTTGTCATATCCGCGACAAAATACACCCCCGTAATTTGCAATATCGCGAGGAGCGACGATCACAAAAATCTTTTTTCAAGCCTAGGTTTTGAAACCAAGATTTCTAGTACTTTAGGAATCGAAACCCGAACCGTCACCGAAGGTTCTGCCATAATAACCAGCCATCACACTACCGATCGACATGTGGAGACCACCCGGTAATGCCAAGTACCACCAATAGCAGTGGCACCAGTAGCGCTCATAAAGTCAAATTTTCTTGCTTGGGCCATACAATAGCAAACCCAAGCGTACAAGGCCCAATACCTAAATCATGATCCATTGTTGGACGTGAAACCCAGAACCAGATCCGCCCGACCAAGAAACCTCACTCCAGAACCTGTACCATAACCAACTCCGATTAATCAAAGCTAACCACAACTCCGAACGGTGTCAAAGTTGAAGAGAATGTCGAGCAATGGTTCTCGTATTTGGAGATGGGTAAACATGGCGTAGGGTTTCACAGTGAAAAGGGCTTCAAAGGAACCAAACCAGAGTTGTATCGCAAGAGAAGAATAGGAGAAGAAAATCACAGCTTAGGGCTTCACCGATAATTTTTCTTCGAAGAAACCAAAACCCATTTGCAGTATCGTGAGAGAGAAATAAGGAGTAGTAATTCTGTGAAGTCGGGCGTAACATACCCACCACAGCAGACCCACATGCTTTGCCAACCAAACCAGGCCCACCAACTATGTAATGGCCTAATTCTGTAAGCTCGAGATGGCTCAGAATTACCTCTTACACCAATATTCCTATGGAAAATACTAATGTAAAGCGAGAAATGACACAGGTAATTTAGCGTAGAAAACCTTTGAATAGGTAAAAACCCACGACCTCGGTTTGAAGGTTTTAATAATAGTAACTTTTATTGCTTGAGGCTGATATCTTATTACAATTGATCTCTCGATCTAAAAATACTTGATCTTGTAAATAAGAAATTTAGTGTTTGAGAATATAGAAAATCTGGTTTTCTTGGTGATTTATCTTATATTTTTCTGGGTCCCTGTCTCTTTTGGAACTTTTTCTTTATATATGTTTTACCCACAACTCGTTATCGTGTTGAAGCACGTTCTCCAAACAATGAGATAAGTGATGTTTGACTGAGTAACTGTTAAGTTTGTAGGAGACAGATGTCTTTGACTTGTTTATATTTTTTTGTTGTGCTCGATTTACGTTCTTCATCAATTCGTGGGCTAGGTGGCACTATTGACTGTTCATGTCACGTGTAAAATGCGTGAGTATGATATAGAAGTGGTTTGAATTAAAAGTAGTTCGAATAGGGTTAGGTCGAAGGTTGGGCCCTTCCAATCGCCCCCTCGCAACTGAAGTCATGAGTGGCTTTGGTTGAGAAAAAATTTGTGGCTATGTGGTGTTGGAAGTTGAAAAGATATGACGTATTTAATGTTGATTTGACTGGTATGGAAAATGGGTATTTTTTATGGAGTGATGTATCTGCATTAAATGATGATGGAAAATATTGATATACGTGACGCTTGGGGTTCTGAGAGTAGCTCTATTTTTAATGATGATTGCTATAGAAATGTACCTACGCATTAAATACAAGGGTTATTTAAATAGTACCTGTATTAAGAATTCTTGCAAAGTACGTTGTTTGTTAAAAAATTCTCTGGAAGTCTAGACTGATAATGGTGAAGACCTGAAGAATGGTCTGTGAAGAGAGAGTTTCTGCTGAGATGCAAAAATTTAAGTTGAGATACTTCAGTGATCAATGGAAATGCCCACCTCCATTCCCGTTCCATCGACATATCAGGGTATGTTGGGAGAAGAAGCGGCTGAAGCTAAATAAGATTTTTACTGTATGTAGAGATTTTATTACATTGTCTTGACAGGTGAGCAACGTTGGAGGTGTCTCCGCATCCTTGCAAAGGACAAGATTGAGGAGACAGACGTAGGGACCGGTGTAACTACGAGGTAGTATCGCCGGTATCTTGCAGAGGATTGGATTCTAAGGAGAGACCTTCTTTCATCTCTATCAACACTTTAATGGTGGTGGTTATAGAGGAGGCAATGGTGGTAGTGGAGAAGGGAGACAAAGATTGGAAGTCTGCCCCTGCACAATCATCGTCTCTTGGCTCTAAAAAGTTCTTTGGCTTGAAGAGTTGGTTCAAGCACTGACTTTCTTTCTTCCATAGTTTCTATTTGAAGTTTGGTTCCTTGTCTGGACTTCAACCAAACTTGGGGAAATGAGGATGTTTTGTATTTTCCAATGCCTGCTTTACTTCAAAAGATACTCAGAGTAAAATATCACTAAAGACAGATGTACTGAAGGATTTATTATTTTTGGAGTACCTGAAAGCCTTGTTATCTGAAAAGTACCTGAAAGATTTGTTATCTGTAAAGTACCTGTAATTTATATTTGAGCTTAATAAAAATGTTTACTCAAATTCTGTGTTGATAGATATAATGAACTCTGATGATTGAAATCGAGCTATGAGTAATTCAGAGATATATGAATAGATGACTAAAAGTAATATAAATAATCAAACTAGAAAGTATATTTTAGCAATCGAGCTGTAAAAATGTGTTTGTGAAATAAAAGATGTTTAAAAATTTGTGTCGAACTGAATGATTATAGTTATTGAGGGAGAATATTGTAAAAGATAAAGAATTTGTAGGAATTGAAAATTCGAGCTTAAAGAGATTTCTTTTGAAATGTTGTATTTGGGAAAAATAAGTTCGAAATGAGATAAGTCGATATGGATATATAAGTTTAAATAACTTTCGTATCAAGATATTAGGGTTTGCTATTATGAAAAAATAGAATATATGTATACGGAATGTGGGGGATTTGAAGTGATCCAAAAAATTGCATAAATAGAGGAAATGAGTTTTAAATTGGAGGAAAAAAAATGGAAAATGATTTGGACTCGATCTAAGAGAATTTGTTATGCCGTTGAGGGACGTTTGGCGATAAAGATAGCTGAAGTGCGGGAGCGGATTTTTGGCATGCTAGATTATGATGCTGATTTTCCAGAGTCTAAATATCAGTTTGAAGGTTTGGATTGGATGGGTAGGGAACTTGAGTTAGGACGTCGTTTCTACGAGGTGTTATTCAGGAAGTGATTGTGAAGCATTTAGCTCGAAAAGAGGTTGTGTGGCAAATTAATGAAGAAGATCGAGTCAGAAGATGTAAGGATTGCTGGAGGCGACCTGATTAGATGTGGCTCCCCAGGACATTTGGGATGTTTCATGTGTAATTATATGTAAATGAGTGAGTTGTATGAGGTCGAAAAACTGTAATTAGAATAAAGTTTGAATATTTCTTCTTTTGCTGTAAATGTTGTTTGTGACTGTTTTGAATAAAGAATTTGAATTTTGAAATGTGAGAGCTTTGGAAATGACATCAGCACTTTTATAAGTAGTAGAAGCAATAATAGAAAAAATAGGTAGCTTTAATTTTTGTCTCTTGTGTTAGTGCGGGGAAAGTTTGATTCCATGTAAGTGTTAAGTCATCATGAGTGTGGGGAGGTCAGAGGGAGATTTGGGCATGAGAGATGAGAATATATTAAAATATATGGCAGGGGCAATGATGGGAAGGTATTTTCACCGAAAAGGTACAAAACATCTGTCATTAATTGTGGAAGGGATACCTCGGTTCCAAAACTGAGGGCGGCTTATGTGAGGCCCAATAACTACCAGTAATTATAGAGAAAAACTATAAATAATGCTTAATCTTCTTCATTGAAACGTTTATCAATTTCTAAAAAAATGAAGAACAGTAGGAGAGAAAAGAGAAAAAATAACAGAGATTCACGTAAGAGATTAGACGAGAGTGATCGACAATCGAGGCAAGAGGAGGCTGCAAAGACTGAGTCATGAAGGTGGTTGTATAACAGCGTTGTGAAGGAAGGATTTGGCGCTGCTTCCGATTCATTTTCAGACGTTGAAGGTTGGTAGATGATTTGTAATATTGTTGATGTGTGTGTTTTAAAAGATTTTGGTTGATTTTTCAAATTTTGAAATATTGCTATTTATAGTGACCTATAAAAATCTATTGGATATATGCGTAAAATGAGACATGAATGATATATGTATAATGTATGTGTAAAAGATAATGATAGAATACCTGGACCTGATGTAGGTCAAATGTGAGGATTATTTGTATAGAGTCATACCTCATCTTTAGAGTTATAATTGATATGGAGACTTTACCTGTTATTGAGGCCCCGACCTCTGGTCGTTCGGCTGAATCTGAAAATGTAGTATCTGATAGGGATGATAAAGTAGGAGTTGTTAAATTTTTAGATTTCCCTAGAAAATTGGTATCATATTCTCTAAACTATGATGTGTTTAGAGAGTTTTATAAATTCAAAGCTCTTATAGGGGGAAGATGGGGCAACTTTGTAGAACATGTCAGTAGGCAGTTTAGAAGTTGTATTGTAGAATCAGGGGGAAAACATTTCTTTCTATTACCTGATTTAGAGAAGGAAAAATCAAATAGGGGGGTAGATGGATCGATTTCCTTAAAGTATTTTGATAGAAATGTCCAGGGTGACCTGGAAGAGGGTTTTTCTGTGTTACCTATCTCAGTTAGAGTACAGGTTGAGTCTGCCCCTTAGCAATCTTGTGAAAGGGATAATGAATATCATAGGGGCATGCCCTGCTCAGTTGAACGGGAACATGTGGGAGGTTATCAATGTTTGTAAGAGTTTGAATAGGTTGTGGGAGGAGAATGAGATGGAGAGGAGAATTTCTCCTAAAGATGTTTTACAGTTTTATGGCATGAAAAACTACTCTGCAAGTGAAGGGGCATACTTTTTTGCAAGCTCGACTCGACCGCTTTTCTTCGATATGAATTCAGCAGGTCGAATGTGGAATGATAACATGATTTGGGTGAGAGGTGATTGCCTTAAGAGAGATGATGAAGGACCCAAGGAACTTCAGTATAGAGCTGTGAAGAAAAGTAAGTATAATAATGTATAATATTAAATTGCTAAAATTGAATGTTATTCTGTTGTTGATAATGCATTGTTGTTTTGAGAGGTCCTCAGTCTAAGGTGAAGGAGGAGTCCCTGCTAGATATTGTTGCTCACGAAGGGATCGTGCTTGAGGCTGTGCTGAAAGAACTTGGCATTAGTCAAAATAAATGAGCTAACAGCAGGTCTAAAAAAGTTTAAAAGTCTCAAGCAACAAGATTAATGACCGGTGTGGGTGGCAACAAGAAGAGGGGAGCTGATGGAGAGAGACGAGTAGTTTTGCCAAAGGCCTCTACAGTGGATTTTACGGATGTGCCAGAGTTTACCACATCGAGTAAGCTAGCCCAGACATTTTCAAAGAAGAGGATGGTGAAGCGTGGCTCGGCCTCTAGAACCACGGGAAGTGGCGAGGTAGATGGAGAGGTAAAAAAGAGAAGGGTTGACCTTCCTTCTGAACTGATTGGGGAAAAGGTCACAGAGAATTGACCTGGTGAGAAAGACGAGATGTGAACTGTCGAGGATAGGGCGAGGTTTGCAGCTCGCAAGGGTGTGGAGAAGATGAGCAAAGTGGTAAGTTCGATGATTTGTATGTTTGTTGAATTTGTATTGCGATTCGAGCTAAAAATATGTTTGATTTTTTTTTTTGTAGACTGCTCATTTGATGAAGGGGATTTGCCTTAGGATAGTGGAGGAAAAGCTGAGCTCGAGAGTGGGAAGGCAAAGCTCGAGAAGAAGATAAATCAATTGAAGTTCGATTTGGTTCGGGAGGGGAAGCGACTGGATTCTGTGAAGGCTGTGCAAAAGGTGGTGATTAACGAGCTAACAAAAGAAGCGGGGAAGAATCTAGATGAGGTGGTAGTCTAGCATGATTGACTTGGGCGCCACCTCCTCAAAATGGGGTACTCCAAAGCTGAGTTGAATGACATTATGGGGGGTACCTACGTTGAAGAGGATGGGGTTGGAGTTGTAAGAAGGCTAGATGGTGTATCTCCTCAGACCGAGTGAGAGAACCAAGGGGATGACAATGTAAAACTAGAGAATGAGAATGAGAAGGTAAAGTAAAATTATTAAATCTTGGTTTTGTGATTATGAGGGGCTTGACAACTGTAACTGTATGGATCATTGTTTGTAGGATAAATTTTTGTAAGCTAAGAGAAGTTTATAGGAACTTAATGATATGCGCCTCAGAATAAAAGAATTAGAGAATGAACTCGCTAAGGAGAAAGATGGCGCAGTGTCCCTGTTGACTTCGCAAGCGAAGCTACAGGTTAGAGAAGTGAAAGAAATATTTGACTTGTATGCTGCATTACTTTAGAGCTACAAAATAAAAACTAGAGTATAGAGACAAACCAAAAACATGTTAATAGGTTAGGTGTACTGGTACTCAACTATGTATAGATAATATCAAAATGTTAAAATAGTTAGAACATAGAGAATGTGTAGCTTGAAATTGGAAGTACATGTTATTGCCATCGAACTGGGATCAGACTTCGACCTTAAGTTTAGAAGAAGTTTCACACAGTAGATGTCAAAAAATAAAAATTTGTTAGAAATTAGATTCCTGTATCATGATTGAATATATTGGTTAAATGTTCTTAAATCGAACTTGATGTATTATTTCTGTGATGTAGGTCAAATTGGAGTCAGCTCACTTGAGTGAACAAGAGACATGCCAATATAACTAAAAGTTTTTGGCAGAGTTTGATAGGATGAGATAGGCAAATGAAGATATGGATGATCAACACGTAAAGGTACATTTCAAGTTTATCGAGGCAACACAAGCTGCTGATAACCTTATTCGACAGATCGAAGGGAAAAATGCCAAAATTAATAAGGGGCAAAAGAGCTCGCAGAGGCGAAGGAAGAGACAACGAAGCTCAAAAGCCGGAATGATGTCTTGATGGTAAAGAGTAAGGAGGCGGACATAGCTCGATACCGTATTCAGTCGTTAGAAACGATAAAGAAAGAGTTACGCCAATTTGTGGCCAGTCTGAAGGACTAAATGTTCAACAAAATGAACAAACAAGAGCAAACTCGAGATTATTTAGTGAGTTCCAAAAATAAACTGGAGCAATTAAAGAGAAAAATGATTGAGAAAGATAGCAAACTGAAGAGAGCTCGAGATGACCTATCTAACTCTGAAATTGCGGTAGAGCAGTTGACTGCAGCTTTACCTGCTAAAGATATAGAGTTCCGGTTGGTGCAAAGACATTGTGATGAGTTGAATGAGAGGGTAGCACGATTGAAGGCCAATTTGCGCATTAAAAATACCGAGGCTGGAGAGCGCTCAAGGAAGAATAAAGGTGATGCCAGGGTCTCCATTGTTCAAGGGGACGTGGTTAGCCTATCAGCTCGAATTAGAGAGCTGGAGGAAGATGTAGCTCGTACTCAAGCTTATGTACAAAAAGGAAATGAACGGTTAATGGAGTGCCAAAGTAAGTTGGATGCTGCTCATATCAGGGAACATGAGTTAGAACGGGCGATTAGCGGTAAGAATGCCTTGATAAAGAAAAAAGACAAATTGTTAAAGAAATCTCCTGCCAGGGAAGGTGTAGACAGAGAGCTTGAGGAACTTCATACTCAGCTGGCAGAATTGAGGATGATGAACCAGGCTCAGCCAGATAAAGTGGATAAGAAGGCAAGGGAGCATATCAATCTTATGTCCCACGCAGATAGTCGAATGGAATGGCATGAAGTTCAGTACAAAAGTTACAAGAACATCATCAAAAGTTCAGTACAAAAGTTACAAGGTAGCTATGCCTGAGGTACCGCACTCGCAAATGCTAGCCGTTGTTATCATTTATTTTGTGGAGGAAGTGAGAAGGCTCGAGTTAAAAAGGGATACCTTGCACGACTGTTTCTCAGATAGAGGATGTATTTCCAGAGCTGATGTAGATCGAGGGAACTATATGAACGCCATGGAAATAGAGTTAGGTTCTCGACCTGCTGAATTGGTAGAGCAAGGCAGGATTACGGTAGTTGCTCGAGCTTGAGATTTTATGACTGACCGTCCTCCTGTTGTAGGGGAAAGCGTAGCAGACCTCTCATCAGCAGAGAAGAATCCTTTATAGTGGCTGAATGTGTAACTTGTAAAAGTATCTACCGCAGACATATTGAGAGATAAAAACTAGTTTTACCTTTGCTTTATCTTATGTCTAGTAGAGTTCTTTGATTGAAAGCAAGTATTACCTTTGTTTTAATCGCAGAGTATGTATAGAGTTCGATTGAAAGCTAGCTTTACCTTTGATTTAATCGATATATTTGTCACAGCCATATTAAGAGATGAAAGCTAGTTTTACCTTTGCTTTATCTTATGTCTGGTAGTTCTTTGATTAAAAACTAGTATTACCTTTGTTTTAATCGTAGAGAATGTATAGAGTTCAATTTAAAGCTAGTTTTACCTTTGCTTTAATCGACATATTTGTCAGAGCCATATTGAGAGATGAAAACTAGTTTTACCTTTGTTTTATCTTATGTCTGGTAGAGTTCTTTGATTGAAAACTAGTATTACATTCGTTTTAATCGTAGAGTATGTATAGAGTACGATTGAAAGCTAGTTTTACCTTTTCTTTAACCGGAGTAGAGGTCGATTGAAAGCTAGCATTACCTTTGCTTTAATCTATGTACTGTCTACGTAAGTAGAGAGTAATGTGGGAAAACACTTAGAAGTTTTCATTGATATAATAGAATGTACATTGTATGGAGATGAAATCTCACTTTTGGAATGGAAAGAACGAGATTTTTGAAGTGGAAAAGTAATGGACTTAAATGATAGTACCGTTTCAGTTGCCTAGTATTCCATGGATTTTAGGATTTGAACTCCTTGCTTCGTCATGAGATAATATGATCCCAGACTAGTTTGACCAATGATTAGGAATGAACCCTCCCAGTTTTCTGCCAGTTTCCCGGCATGTATCTTTTTTTGGTATTGAGGGATTTCTTTGAGGACGAGTTTGTATATTTGGAAAGTACGGCTTCACACTCTTCTATTGTACGAGTTGGCCAACATATGGCAATATCGACCTAGGTTGACAATAACGCGTTCCCTAGTTTCATCAATCCAATTCATGTTGCAGGCCAATTCAAACTCATTCTCCTCGTCTGTAAGCTCGTGATCTTTGATTGGATGGTGGTATTTTGTTGGAATGACAGCTTCTATGCCATAGGCGAGGAAGAATGGAGTATATCTAGTTGATTAACACGGAGTGGTACGGTATGCCCATAAGATATGAGGAAGTTCTCGTATCCGGTTTCTTTTTTTTCTGTGATTGAAGCCTTTTCTTGAGTTTATCCACGATGCTTTTGTTGGTGATTTTGGCTTGGCCATTGCCTTGAGAGCTGTAGGGATTGGATGGTGAGTGGATGATGTTGTGTTTGTTGAGGAAAGCTATAACTTTTTCTCCAACGAATTGCGGCCCATTATCGATCTGAATCAGGTGGGGGCATCCAAACCGAGTGATGATGTATTCCCAGATAAAAGAGATGACCTCTTCTTCTCTAGTTCGACATAGTAAAGCTGCTTCTACCCATTTTGTAAAATAATTTGTTGCTACGAGTAGGTATCAGCAGTTACCTGGAGTATTAGGAAATTTCCCGATGAGATCGAGTAACCATCGCTTGAATGGCCAGAACACCTTGCTTGCATGTAGTTCGAGCGCAGGGATGCGGATCATGTGCCCATGTCGTTGACATGTGTCACATTTGCGTGAGTACTCTTATGCTTGCTTATGCATTCCTGGCCAAAATATTCCTTGTGTAGTTGCTCTGTTAGCGAGTGATCGGTCTACTGCATGGGTGCCACAAGTCCCTTAATGTAAATCTTTGAGCATTTTGTCTGGTTTCTTTTAGAAGAGACACTTGAGGTAAGGCCCTGTGACTGAACGACAATATAAAAAACCATTTTGAACTGTGTAGCGCTTCGAGTTTTTGATCAACTGTTAGTATTCCTTTAGATCTGTTGGGAGGGGCCCTTTGTATTCATTGTCGGTGCCAAGGTAGGCAATGAAAAGCTTCTGCCAATCGTCGTCCCCCTCTTCGTCGCCCCTAGTATTGATCATGCATGCAAAATGCCAATCAATGTTGGGGGTTGATAGTACTTCGATCTGTAGATATTTGGCTTCTGTACCCAAGACCCCGGCCAGATAAGCTAAGGAATCGACGTGTCTATTTTTACCTCGAGGAAGATAATTGAGAGTTGCTTTTATGAACTTACATTTGCAACGAGGGCTACATATTCAATCATCTTGCCATTCTTCTTGTATTGTTCGGAGTAATAGTGGACGATGAGTAGATAATCAATATATATTGAAAGCTATGGAACACCAAACTTGAGTGCAAGGTCGAGTCCTTGAATGAGAGCTTTGTACTCTATGAAATTGTTGGAGGCTTCACAATTCAAGCAGATTGAATTCTTAATTTTGTCGTTGGAAGGGATAATCAATACAATTCTGATTCCTGGCCCTATAGTTCCTGTTAAACCTTCTGTAAGAAGTCTCCACCCTTTCCTTCTAACCCATTCAGCTCGTTCGTCAAGTGCTTTGGTGGGTGAATCATCTGTAATTTCTTCGTTAAGGTCAGGATCGTGTTCTTCCCATTCGGGATCTTCCACTGAAAAATCCGCGAGAAAATTGGCAACGGCCTGACCCATTTCTGAATGTCGTTGTTCGAACCTGATGTCATGTTCTCCCAGACTGACTGACCATTATTATACTCTCATGGATTTCTCTTTTTTAGACAAAACTTCTTGAAGTAGGTAGTTCGTCATGACTTTAACTGAGTGAGCTTGAAAATAGTGCTTCAGTTTCTGTGAAGTGTAAACAAGAGTTAGAAAAAGTTTTTCAATTTTAGAATACCTCATTTCTGGTAAAGTGAGGGTTTTGCTGATGAAATAAATTGACTTCTCGATCTTTACTTCAAGTCGAATAAGAATCGAGCTGATAGAAGCATCTGTGATGTAAGGTAGATGATCAGTTCCTCATTATGAGAGACTTCCCCAAATATGTTTTGAGTACCTAAAAAGCTGCCTCACATTCTGATGTCCTTGGATCTCTGTATTGGGTTGAACTTTTCCTCTTTTGGTACAACCTCGGAGTAGTAGGAATAGCCAACGATAACGATCTGAAGATTTTAAAATGAATCAGTTGATAGCGGTAATCTTGCCGACAAGTTTTTGTACGTCTTTCATCATCTTTGGAGATGGCATGTTGAGAAGAGCTCGAATTTGATCTAGATCGGCCTCAATCCCTTTCTTACTTATGAGATGGCCGAGGAATCGGCCTGAATGTACTTCGAATTGACACTTATCAGGATCGAGTCGCATCTTGTAAGATCGGAGAATGTTGAATATTGTGTACAGATCTGTGATGTGGTTGTTTGACTGTATGCTCTTGCACAAGAGATCATCAATGTAGACTTCCACGATTTTCCCAAGATGTGCTTTGAACATAGTATTCATCAACCGTTGATAAGTCGCGCTTACATTTTTTAGTTCGAAGGGCATGACTTTGCAGCAGTAAAGTCCCCTTTCAGTGATAAAAGTAGTATTTTCTTGATCTTCCTCCAAGAGAGGAATTTGATTGTATCTAGAAGTAGCATCCATCATTAATAGGAGTTCGTGATCTACCATGGAATTAAGACTTTGATGGATGATGGGAAGAGGGAAACTGTCCTTTAGATTGTGTTTGTTTAGATCGGTGAAATCTACACAAACTCGGACCTTTCCATTCTTCTTTGGAACAACGACGATGTTGGATATCCAATCTAGATACTTGGCTTCTCGAATAAATCTCACTTTGATCATTTTCTTGATCTCAATGTTGACTTCATCTCATCTCGAAGACGAAGTGAGAGGCATCACTATTTCTATTTGACCACCCTAATATTGATGTTGATGGCCAATTTATGCCTTGGTCGGATCGACCCCAGGCATTTCTTCGAAAGTTCACGTAAAAACATCTCGATTCAGCCATAAGAATTGATTGAGAGTGTCCTTATCATGTTGGTCCAGCTTGGTGCCATTAAAAGTTCCCCTGCCAGGTACATCGATGTCGATGTATTTTGTAGGTTCTTCTGTGGAAGGCTGATTATCAAGGTGATCAACTTTCTATAATTACTATGCGACGTATCTGTCTGAGGTATCTAAAATAAAAGAAATGGTATTCTTGTAAGCTCGAGAAAGCTTTTGACTGCCTTCAATTTCATAGATACCATTATTGTATTTGAAGCAGAGTACTTGATGATAGGTGGAAGGGATTGCTTCCATGTTGTAAATCTAGCAGCGGCCCATAATCCTAAGATAATGAGATTTGGCCTTAATGACATAGAAGACGACGTCGATTGTGGCTGGTCCTGCGGTAATAGGTAAGATGATCTTGCCTACTCGCTCTTCTTTAGAACCATTGAATCCATGATATCGGTATCGCTCAGAATAACTTGATCTACCAATCCCATCTGGTCGATTGTACTCTAAAAGAAAATCTCAATACCGCTTTCAGTATCGATCATCATTGTATGCATGACAAACTTCTTCATCTTTAGCATTATGACTAATGCATTATGATGTAGAAATTTTACATGACTAATGTCGCAATCTTCGAATGAGATTCCAAGCTGGCGATTACTTGACTCAGGTAAAGCTTGGCTTCTTTATCTTGAGGTGTGAGATCGCAACATTATGATAGTTTCCTGCACTTGAATCTGCAAGAGTTGTTGATCTGATGAATTTCGATCATGTTGCTATAGTACATATAGTAGAGATGTTTCTCCTCAGCATGATCTTTGACCTGGACTACCTCGAGCTGCTTCTTATAGCTGCCATCTTTGTAAGACTTCAGGTCGATAATATATTCGTACATCCGCCCTTCCTTGAAAATGAATTCCAACAACCTCTGTAAAGTATAGCAGCTGTCAGTAGAATGATAATTTACCATGTGATGCATGCAGTACGAGCGACTTTTGATTGATTCCAATGGTTGAGATGGACGGTATAGCTTATCCTTGGATAAAATTGGAAAAATTCTGGAGATTCAAACATTCATCTTCGGGAGGACCGGTTTAATCCGAGGGTTACCAGCGTTGCCCTTGGAATGCTTTTGATCACCCTGATCCTCCTTTGGTTCATTGCTTCGATCTGTAGTTGGACCTTTAGTGGTTAGGACAGATTTAGTAGATTTATGCCTTTCGGACATCATTCTTTCTAGATATAGACATATCCATTGACCTTGGTGATTATATCCTTCAAGGTTGCAGGTTTGTTGAGAAGGATGTGCTCATTGGCTTTGTAGTCGAGCTGGACCACTTTGGTGAAAGCAGTGGCAGCTATTTTTTGATCGAGATTGTCTACTTTTTGTGTGAGTTCCAAAAACTTCTTTGCAAAAGCCTCGAGCTTCTCTCCTTGTGATTGTTTAAGACTAATAAGAAAATATAAATTCTTCTCTTTGTCTCTGTTGTGAGCATACGTCTTGATGAATTATTTTTGCAGCTGATCAAATGTGAGTATGGAATCTTTAGGTAAAGAGTAGAACCACAGGAGCGGTTCTTCCTGTAGACTTGTTGCGAACAAACGGTAGAGGATGTGATTGAGATTGGAGTACAATTACAATGAATCACGGTATTGTTGAATGCGCTCATTTGGATCAGTGCCTTTGTATTTGTGAATTTTTGGAGTATGGAAACCTTTCGGTACTTCCATATCGAATAGTTTTTTGGCAATTAGATTTCCCTGTATCTTGGTAAGGTCATCTGTAGTGCCTAGAACTTGCGCTTTAATCAACTCCTTGATGTGTTGATCCATATGCTCATGCGTGACGTATTGACGTGCTGCTTGAGTGGCTTGGTGAGGTGGTTGAGGATTATGAGTATCGGTGCCTTCACTCAAACGATCACGTACTGGGATTTGAGGCTGAGGTCGCTGTTCCTCCTCCTGACATTTGGAAAATTAGTGACCTCTGCTGATTTCAGACTAAACTTCACCACCCAAATGAATGGAAGGTTGATGTTCGTACTGAATATTTCTAAAAATAGCTTTGCTGGTGGCTCCTCGAGGTCCCAATCTGTCCCGTATAGAAACTCGGGAGGTCTCCGACACTTAATCGCGACCTCTGGTTTAAGGAGCCTGCTGAGTATCCTTCAGAGCCTGTAACGTAGTCTGTATGATTGTCATTTGGTCTTCATGTCATTTGAATGCTATCAAACGAGCTTATTGCTCGGCTTCGAGCTCCTTATCGCAGAGCTCTCGGTTAAGAGTGAACTAACGTTCGAGCTCATTATGTTTCTCTATTTCGGCGTGGAGATTCACCCGTAGTTCTGTAAGCTGTCCTGGCTCAACTAAAAGATCGAGCTGGATTCCGGTTGATAGTGGAGTAAATTTATGCCTTAGGATATCGTGGAAATGTCTTCTTTCCCATAGATGGCGCCGAATGTAATGACCTAATTCCGTAAGCTTGAGATGGCTCAGAATTAGCTTTTACACTAATATTTTTGTAACAAATACTAATGTAAAGCAAGAAATAACACATGTAATTTAGTGTTGAAAATCTTTGAATAGGTAAAAAACTTCAACCTTGATTTGAGGGTTTTAATAACAGTAATTTTTATTGCTTGAGGCTGATATCTTATTACAAGTGATCTCTCGAACTAGAAATACCTGATCTTGTAAATAAGAAATTTGGTGTTTGAGAATATAGAAAATCTGGCTTTCTTGGTGATTTCTCGTATATTTTTCTGGGTCTCTGTCTCTTATAGAACTTTTTCTTCTATAGACTTTACCCACAACTCGTTATCGTACTGAAGCACTTTCTCCAAACATTGAGATAACTGGTGTTTGACTGCGTAACTGTTGAATTCGTGGGAGACAGGTGTCTTTGACTTATTCATGTCACGTGTAAAATGCGTGAGTCTGATATGGAGGTAGTTCGAATTAAAAGTAGTTCAAATAGGGTTAGGTCGAAGGGTAGACCCTTCCAAACTACTTCTCCAAAATCTGAATTTGAGTGAGAAATTAACTTTATCAACATCTCAACTCCATTATTGACCTAGGCCCATAGTTTTGATAGAAAAGTAGGTGTTTGATTTTAATGTTTTACTTTCTGGGCAAGCCCTAGGGCATACCAAGGCATGCAACAATTATGACATGAGTCGACATATATGGAGGCACAATGAGGGAAATTGCTTTAATGATTTAAGTATAAAAGTTGTCCTCCAGCAGTGTACAAGTCACGAAAAGGCCCGAAACACGCCCGAACAACCAATGTTTATTGATTCGATTTTGGAGGGTTTTTCCATGAGTTTTGGGAAGCGGACCACACTACTTTATTTATCTTTCGACGTCAATGGACGTAGAAATGTCAGTGACAACATCGTACACCTGTTCTCAGGTACAATTTCAGGGTACAAAAAATTTTGTGGAAGACTTCAGATGTTCAGCGCGTTCTGCAAGATAAAGATGAAGAAGAGACTGGGATGCATACTGCATACGCGTGTGAGTCCTCTGGAGCACCGCCCCATTAATTTCGTGAATGAAATCTTCTTAGATGGAAGGTTTAATGTGGCACATCCCTCATAGGGTCGACTACCTCTTTGTGACTTATGTGTTATATTTTTATGCCTTTTTGATTCAAGCCTCTCCATTGCTTGAGATGCTAAGTTGAAAAGAGGAGGCATGGAGTGGAAGTAATCTTGGATTCCATTGATTTTACTTTCAAACTCTGATGTCAACAAATTTGCATTGTCAATGGCTCGCAATCGCACTACACGTTGACAAAGACATTCATTACGGGATATATAAACTACTCATAATTGTTGCTTATTTAGAGGGATTTTTATCAGCTTTGATAAATAGACAAAAAACAATAAAAAAAACTAGGTCCGGCAGCTCAGATGCTATCACGTCCTCTCCAACGAACTGTGCAACATATTTGAGTTAACAGTCAATAACTTAGATTATAGTGAAAGTCATTGCCTCCCATGGGTTTCTCCTCATATCATTGGGATATCCACGGTCATTTGTCGATTTTACTATTTGTTTTTTTATGTTCTAACCGCGTTTTTCCTAACTTTTTAGGCTCTATGCAAATCTTTGACCAAGCAAATATGAAACCGAGGAGAATGGACGTATAGTATTTACATGAGCATGGTTGTACAAACATTGTTTGTAAGTAAATCTAACGCTTGAAAATTTCTCTAAGTCTGATTTAAAAACAAAAGAAAAGGAGATTGTAAATTACAACAAATAATAGATTAGACCAAGAGAGGCTTTCTTGGTTCAACGATTCTGGGCGACATTGGGTCGATAATTACACAACTTTCCTTCTTCTTGGCCCATAGCACAAAATAGAGGCCGCTAAACATGAGAAACATTCCAACCAGGCTGCAAAATAAGCATACGGCTAAATTAATTTAATCAAAGTAGTAATATTTCTCTCTCGTAAAGTTAAAATATGGAAACAAATACTCAGAAGAACGCAAAATTGAAAATTTATGAAAACAAATTTTGTGCAAAAATGAGTTGCCCGAATTCGTACCTTCCTATTGTTATGGTCTCTCCTAAGGTAAGAGCAGAAAGAATGACTGCGAAAAGAGTTCCAATGGGCCCGAAAGTAGACACGAAAACAGGCCCTCTTTTTTTCATCGCCCACGACTGAAAACTAACACAAACTCCCGTCACTGAGCCTCCCTGCACATGTACAACGGTAAAAACTAAGCGGGGGAACAAGCTATAATTAATTCTGGTCATAGGTCTGCCATAGCCAGCCTTTGCAGGGTGTGCATAATCCTGAGATGTCAATTTCATAAATACAGGGTTGGCTGTCTAAGAAAAAGACTAACATCCGCATATGAAAACTTATGATATATGTCTATGAGAGTACAGGATTTCGTAATTTATAGAAAATGCAGGAAGATTAGAGTTTGCATCGTGTACCAGTAGTGCGTATGCAGCGAGTTGTTGTGAACTCACAAGTGGTGAACCAATATCCAGCCTTCCTTCTTGAATTATTTGCACAGCCACGGTGAGAATTCCCCCTATAAAAGCTGTTACCGCATTGAGTGACATAGGCGCGGGAAAATCACCCAATGTTGCAGCCTGTATAACGCAAAAATTTCCTTACTACGGGCAATTAAACTAGTGAATTAGGTTTTGAGATGAAAATGGATCTATATGGGGTACCTGTAAAACAACTATACATGACATGAGGATCACCCCTGCTATGAGACATAATGTGCCGGTGATTTTGTCCCTGTCGATGATTGCTCCATTTAATTGAGAGTTCACTGTTACTGGTTCAGTGATAGGCTTGTGCAAAAAGCTCATGGTAACGGCCCCAACAACGCATACTAATGTCCCAAGGATTTTCACTTGGCTAAATGCGCACTTTAGGGTCACTTTCTCATACCTAAAACCAGATATAGATATATTTCGGCGTTAATAACAAACCATACAAATCATGATGTGGGTTCCGGCCCCTGGACAAACATGTATGGCAGCACGCCTAAAAGCCGAGTCATGGACTTCTCATCAAACATTTCAATGAGTCCCTCGGTCTCTCAGACAAATTTAGGGAATTTACAAAGCATCTCCGGGAGTTCCAATGGCAATTATCAAGGATGTCTTAACTCTTAAGTATCTCAACTTTCTCAAATTCGAGGAGTGCCCTGGTGAATCCCTAGTACACATTTCTATCTTTGAATTATAAGGCCCCATAAAAACTTTTGCCTTAGGCCTCTACTTGTATTGAACGCAGATTTTTATCAACAACAAATGATTTACCTGAGAGCCCACGCGATTACAAAGATGAAGCCAGGAGCAAGGTTCGGCATAGCCGAAGCAACCGCTGGAGAGGTTTTCTTGACCCCAAACATCATGAGCATTTGGAACAATGTTACTCTTCAAAACAACCACAATCTATATCAGACAAATAGAATCTACCCCCCTGATTAATGTACCGATAAGTCGAAGAAATTTTATTTTCTTACCCTCCAAAAGAAAGCATTACAAATTGACCAAACAGTTTTAGACTGAATTCCTTTGGCCATGTTTTCCTAAGACACATGATCATATTAAGATTAGGCCTTTATTAAAAAAAACAAAAAATAACGGCATAATAAATCAAATAAAGAGCGTGCAAACCTTTCGAAACAAAATGAAACAGGAAGAAGGAAAAGTGTAGTAGCAAAGCTACCATAGATGATAAGGAAGAGAGGAGTAAGGCCAATGGTAGTCATGAGATAACTCGTAAACACCGTATATACGGCGAAAAAGAATTGTCCTGCTATGAGGCCTGTCACCACCACAATGTCCTCAAGGAAATCAGGTTTTAACATCTTTAACATCTCTTCGTGCTTGGCGTAATACTTCTCCGTCTTGTTTATCTTTCTTCTTTCCTTGTGATGAGGAGGTGCAACTCTCTCTCTCTCTCTCTTTCTCTCACATACACAAATTTAACATTCAAGGCCTATCTTGTCCTATCTCCTGGTGTATTTTCCATCTTTCTCTGGAGGAATAGAGAGACCTCAGATGGTCTTCCTTAAATTTCAGGTTTTTGTAGCTCTCCTTGTTTTATGGTAAGGTTTGTTATTATTAGCTTAAGCCTTAAATAGTATAGTTGCAGGTTTTATGGATGGCAAATAACGTAGCATTGGCACTATAGTAGTGCGGCCTATATTTAATATACTGACATATTTTGTTCTCCAATATCGTTTTACCTTGAAATAACCCTAGAATCTTTGTAACTGATGAGGACATTTTTAATATACTCGAACATGTATTTTAGTTGTACATTATATTTAATTTTGGGTACTTATGCGCGTTTTTTTTATTGTAGCTATTGGAGATGGATATTTGAAACCAAACTCTTAAAGTCAAGTAAAAGTGTCTCCAACAGTTCATAGCACAAAAAGCCAAGATTGAAGAAATATATATACAAATTTTCTTGGAGAATAAAATCAAAGAAAATATTGCATCCAAGATCCTTGAAAAAAATTTATATTGAAGATATATGTAAGAGTTTCCATGAAGAAAAATCTCTACATCACTTAAGGGAATTATATGCAAGAATCTTAGGTGATTGGTTGTAATATTAAATAAAATTATTGTGAAAATATTATGTAGAATTTAATGCATAGTTTCTAAATTTGGGTTCTTTCTCCAATAAAAGGAACCTACCCCAATTGTAATTAGGCATGGAGCAAGTTTAGAATAAATAAAGTCTTAGTTTTATTTAATTGTCTCCTATCTCTTTTATTTTCTTTTGTAAATAGTTAGCTAGTTCATGCAATGATCTTGGGAATGATAGAAGACTAATCTCTTCTAGCTATTATGACTAGAAGGAAGCCCTTACCCAAGTAGCAATAGTTATATTGTAGTTCTAGGATTAGTTCTATTTTACAATCTTCTAAAATAGCTAAAATCGGCTTCAAGGCTTAACTGTAACTAGTAAGTAGATTTAAACCATTTAGCCAAAATTCGGTGTTATAACCATTAAACCGAATTTTAGGGAAAAAACGAAGATGACTCGTTAGAAGAGATTCGACCAAGCTTAACCATAGTTGGAAGAATTTCTCTTACATATCGGATTTAGGTAAACATATTATGACAAAATCATAGATGCCTAACCATAGATCTGAGGTTGTCATTTACATCGAAAATGCCTTACCAATGATTTTTGATATGAATAATTCGCCTAATAAAATTTCATGATAACTATATTGCTTTTGTTGGGCCAAATTCTAGTTGTAGTTATTCTTTTGTTAATTGTTTGTTTTATTTTTTTATTTTCAATCAATCTCTTATAAAATCTTATTCGGCCTAGAAAGTATTTGTTTTCCCAAACCTCCCTGTAGATTCAATCTCACTCATTCGTACTATAATTCGATAACCGTACTTTGAGCGGGCATTTTGTTGGAGGACACAAAAATCTTCTTATCAAATGGTGCCGTTTCCTGGGAGGCATCGTTGAATACTATTCTTTCCAATACCAAAATTTCTTTGTTATTTTATTTATTTATTTGTTTTTTTCCTTCCTTTTGTAGTTTAAGCATAAAAAAATAGAGTTTTTGTTTTGGATTTTTGCTACTACAGTAATGATGTGGGTTTTCTAATTTTGTTAATTGGTATGCTATCAAGGATAGTCACAAAGTTGGTACTCAGAGAACGTAAGGAATTTACAAAGTATATTGGCAAGCTTCTATCTAATCCTTCTTGTACCCCCTAAGTGAAGGGGTATTTCCTTATTTCACCCCCTAAGTGAAGGAGCGGCAACAACTTCACCGGGAAATACTTCTCGTAGGTTGGTACCTCTATAAACTTGACATCTAAAAGGGGTTCATATCCGCTCCGCCCCGACGCTAAGAACATAAAGTCGTGTGAACTATGCAAATACACGTTGCTCTAATAAAATATTTGCAGTGGTTGGATTGACCTATTGACGTGTTTAATTTTTTTTTCATTCCAACATTAGTAAATGTAAAAACTGTTAGAGACTTGCGGGATTTTATCACCCAAAAACTCTCTAACAAGTAGGATCACCCATTAGGGATACGAAGAAATTTGTATTACATGAAAATTGAACGTCCCGAACCTGAAAATAGCTGATAATAAAAAAGAGTAGCAAGATTCCCACGGGATTTCATCACCCAACGGATAAGTGTACTAGACTGGGGTACAATTACGGGTTCGTAGGATACGGCCCTAGTCTAGCGCCGAAAAATACTGGTTATAGGTTTGCGACGTCACCATTTTGAGTGCTGACGTACGATAAGGTGACTCACTCCGGCGTGAGAACTGAACATCTACTCTTAGCTAGTGCAAGCACAGTGACGCATGGGAGCATAGGAACCAAAGCCTTTGACCATCCTACCAATTTGTCAACATAGAAGAATATAGGGGAAACCTAATTATTTCTTCTAAAAAAGCGTTAAAGTGCTAGAGTTTTAGGCTTGATTGATTTTTTAATTGGGTGTTAATTTAATTGTAAAATGTCCTACATGCAAGAACATTAGAATTCATATTGCTCATATTTTGACATTCCAGAATATCCTCAAAATCATTTTCAATCTGGGCACCACCAAAACTCAAAATATGTGGAGCTTTTCCAACTTCGAGCCTATATATAGGCCCATCAATCATTCTAGTCATTCAAACAGTTCCCACCCACTCTACCTAAACCATCATTCAAACAGCCATTCCAGTCATTCAACCTCAAGCCTATTCATGCAATAATCAATTAAAAGTCAAAAACAAGCATTACAATTTTAACAACAAATAATGCAATTCCAACAACAAACATCGTTGAATCAAACTTATACGACTCAATCTATCTTTAGGTTAGAGTCTCAGATAAGCCAGTTAGTAGCAATGATGAATGAGAATGAGCAATAATATCTGGCTAATAGTCTTGAAAGGGAGTTCAAAGTACATTTTACTTCTGGTCTAGAAAATATTGAACTCGAGCAAAGTCATAGAATTTTTTCCCGTAGGGTAAATTGATGCCATATTACGAGACAGATTTAGAAGATAACCATGTTGAGGTCGATGTTCTTATGTCACAAGAAGCTTTAAAAGAAGCGGCTAACATGTTCAATAAAATTTTTTCTCAATCACCTCCTAATTTAGCCCTCAACATTCAACCACTGCTGTCCGTGTCCATCAAATCACTGATTGAGCCCCACCAATTCGAAAATGATATCATGACAAAAAGTGAGTATTTTTCCAAATTCTTAGACGGTTTATCAGATGATGAGGATGATGACAAATTTCCAAGAATTGTGAATTCAACATCGATCCTTTAAAAAATACGAGCTCCATCTTTATCCCAACTAGTGTCACCTTCTTCATCTCTCTTTCTTGAATCCATACCTCCATTGCCTGAGTCTAATGGGGGTACCATGACCATAAGCAATTTTGCAGACTTGTACGGAGATAACTCTTATTACATTTCAGTTAATGAATGCTTAAATTATTTCAAGGACTCGAATGATCCGGATATCCGTGAAATGGTGCAATCATTATTATCTGAAGATAAGATTCAACTTGGCCATACCCCTAAGCCAATGAATATCCACGTCAATGGTCAGGATGAGTCCCTCGAGATAAGTTATGATTTTAAGCACATACATATTAAATGTTTGTTAGAGTCAATTGTTCCCCGATCCCCATATCCACAAATATGTCATATAGTTTTTCTTCTACTCAAAGAAAATATTTTTTTGAAATTTTTTAATTTTGGGGATGCCTCACAGACTTGCTTTGTCAGAACCACCACATTTTTTGGAATATCAACGATAACATGGAGGTTTTGAAAATTTTCAAAGAAAATATCTTTCCAGGAAAATTAAGTTTTGAATCTAGTACATTTTTGGGGATGAATACTTTGTATACCAATCTTATTATTTACTGTAACACGTAGTAATCATATGATTGTATTGAAAATTCTAAAGAAAAATATGTTCCCTGGGTATGTGTTTGCTCTATCTTGAAGAAAATAGTTTTTCTTGATTTGTCTAAAATTTTCAACTTGGAATCATCAAATGATAGGCAAAGTTTTTAGAAAAAATCTTTTTCATAGAGAATTAGTTTTAAACTTTATCTGGCTTTTACATAATATATCTACCCAATTAGGGGCTAATATTGAGGATCACCATTCATGTGCTATATGGTTTATGAAAGAGAATTTGCAACCAGGATAGTGCATCACCTTTTCAACTTTGTACCCTTCCAATCATATTAAAATTTTTAAGTTTGTGGGTACATTTGTCTGGCTGAAGAGGGTAAACTTAGCGCTTCTTAGGAGGCAATTTTTTTTATCCTCGTGACATATTCAGGTGAGAAATTCTAGCTTTTATCCTCTATTTTTTTAAGCTCTCAAACATTGAGGGCAATGTTTCATTTAAGTTTGGGGGTAGGAAAACATTTCTTTAAATGTTTTTTTAAAGAAAAGTGAAATAATGGCACTTTGACAATTTATGATATATTTTTGATAAATTTTCAAACACTTAAACTGATTTTACCTTGACATAAATATTATGAAAAGCTTAAAATTTGAAATTGTACCAAGTATACACTAGAATATTTTAGACTATCTTAAGCTTGATGTACTATATTTTTATTAGCGACTAATTCAAGTTAGCTTGGCAAATTTTGAAAATATGCACTTCACCGTAGTTTTCCAATTAATACTTTCAATAGATGTTTTCTCTATTTAAGGGAAATTAAACATTTATGTTAAGAATAATTTGTTATAAGGGAGACAACTACCTAAAAATAAGTTCATTCCTAAGAAAAAATAAATAAAATAAAAATAATAATAAGCCAAATGTGCTCTAAAAACTTTCACGCTGCAATGCTACTCGCATAATTAAGAACTGAAACAGGAAAAATTATCACAAATCTCGAGTTTAACCTTGAACTATGTGAAAGGTGCACAAGGAAATGTTACTTTTGAGAATCTTGAGTCTAGGTCATGATGGGGCATCGCACCCCGGCAACCTTAGCCAACTGGCGATGATTATTGACAGAAAACTCCTTGTTACGGAGGCTTCACTAAGAAATAATGTACTCAAAAGAAAAGGCTTGCAAAAGAAAAGAAAAAAGTAAAATTTTAGGAAGACAAATTGAGTAAGGCACTTGTCGAACTGACTGCTGAATTTATTCTAGTAAGAACAGACTACCAAAAATTGAGTAAATTATTCTAGACAACGTATTAGGCGATACAACTATTTTCACTGTACACTCAAATATAGCTAAAGAAAAATACTTAAATCTCTTTCTAATCTTGAGGTAGTACCTCTAGTTTCGGATAAGCTTAAAATATTCTTTGATACTTGTGAGAATAGCAGGTTTTCTCATCGATATATTTTTGTTACAACTAAGTGGGGATAAGTTCACAGGAAATGAGTCATGTGTATTCTGAAATTGTTTAAAATGTCATTATTGACTTTTGTGGGTATAGTCACTGCAAACCACCTTCACGAGACAACACTCATCCACCAGGCTAAACCTGGAGTTTAAAGGCTTGTTGCACATGCTAAATGCAATCGCGTTCCCTGCGAAAATGGCTATTATTTTATTTTACTCGGGACGAGCAAAATGCAAGTTTGGGGGTATTTGATGAGTGCATAATTATGACATTTTTAATATACCCGAACATGTATTTTAGTCGTCCATTATATTTAATTTTGGTTACTTATGCGCGTTTGTTTTATTGTAGCCACTGGAGATGGATATTTGAAACCAAGCTCTTAAAGTCAAGTAAAAATGTCTCTAACAGTTCATAGCACAAAAAGTCAAAGATACAATATATTTGGTCTCAAGATTAAAGAAATATATACACAAATATTTTTGGAGAATAAGATCGAAGAAGATATAGCATTCAAGATCCTTGAAGATATTTTATATTGAAGATATATGTAAGAGTTCCCATGAAGAAAGATCTTTACATCACTTAAGGGAATTATATGCAAGAATCTCAGGTGATTGGTTGTAATATTAAAATAAATTATTGTAAAAATATTATTTAGAATTTAATGTATAGTTTCTAAATTTGGGTTACTTCTCTTATAAAAGGAGCCCTCCCCTATTGTAATTAGGCATCTCATATTGGAGCAAGTTTAGAAAAAATAAAGTCTTAGTTTTATTTAATTGTCTCCTCTCTCTTTTATTTTCTTTTGTAAATAGTTAGCTAGTTCATACAATGATCTTGGGAATGAAAGAAGGCTAAGCCCTTCTAGCTTTGACTAGAAGAAAGCCCTTACCCAAGTAACAATAGTTATATTATAGTTCTAGGATTAGTTATCTTAATTTTATAATCTTCTAAAATAGCTATAATTGACTTCTAGGCTTAACCATAGCTAATAAGTAGATTTAGACTATTTAGCCAAAATCCGGTATTATAACCATTAAACTGGATTTTAGGGCAAAAATGAAGAGGGCTCGTTAGAAGAGATTCGACCAAGCTTAACCATAGCTGTAAGAATTTCTCCTAAATATGGGACTTAGGCAAACATATTATGACCAAATCATAGATGCCTAACCATGGATCTAGGGTTGTTATTTACATCGAAAATACATTGCGATGGATTTTTGATATGAATAATCTGCTTAGTAAAACTACATGATAACTATATTGCTTTGGTTGGGCCAAATTCTAGTTGTAGCCATTCTCTTGTTAATTGTTTGTTTTATTTTTTTATTTTCAATCGATCTCTTATAAAATCTTATTCGGCCTAGAAACTATTTATTTTCCCAAACCTCCCTATGGATTTGATCCTACTCATCCATGCTACAATTCGATAACCATACTTTGTACGGGTATTTTGCTAGAGAACCCCTAAAATCCTCTCATCAGCAACTATCCCAAACCCTAATACTAAAAGGGCATATTCCCATTTTTTTGCTCTATCACAGTGGAAAGAAACGCTGGAGGGTCCTCTTTCTCTTTATTAGCTTCTACATTGATCCCTTACTTGGTTTGTTATAACTTATAAGTTATAACATTGATTTTGTTTTGAACCGATTGAAGTTGAAGTCGTGAAAAGTGATTTCTTTTTTGAAGTTGAGATTGAACTTCTAACATCTATCTTAGTAATTGAATTCAATGAATATAATATTTAATGATGAAATCAGTTCGAGTACTCCTGCTAGTATATGCTATTCCCTAGAATTCATGACTTTAATAGGCAAAAAGATTGGTCTGAGCTTCCTGAAGAACTCATTGGTTGTATTGCGAAACGGATTTCTTCTATGAAGGATTTTTCTCTTTTGGTGCAGTATGTGTCTCTTTTGTCCCTTCTAGGCGATCGGAAAATAAAGAAATGGTTGATATATTCAAGATAATTACGTATTTACAAAATACCGTCTCAATTCATCCTATTTCATCAGATTCGAGATGTGATATGGTTCCGAGGGATGAACCATTTATGAATAGTTCCAATAATATTTCATTCTTAAACCAAAATCCTTTTTTTGATTTATTTCATCTATTCCATGACCGGAATAGGGGGGGATACAAGTTACACCATGATTTTGAATCAGAAGAGAGATTTTAAGAAAGGGTAGATCTATTCACTCTATTAATAACCAAGCAAGATCTGGTATATCCTAAGGGATTTGCCTTTTCTATTCATTCCTACAGATTGGATCAATTTTTTTTTGAATGAGGTATTCAACTCCTTGGTTGTACCTCCTAGTCTTTATAAAGAGAATGAATCTTTTTATCAAAGGATAAAAAAAAAATGGGTTCGGATCTCCCGCGGGAATGATTTGGAAGATCCAAAACTTAAAATAGTGGTATTTGCTAGCAACAACATAATGAAGGCAGTCAATCAATATAGATTGATCCAAAATCTGATTCAAATCTAATATAACACTTATGGGTACATAAGAAATGTATCGAATCGATTCTTTTTAATGAATAGATTCGATCGCAACTTCGAATATGGAATTCAAAAGGATCAAATAGGAAATAGTACTACCTTTCTTTAGGATTATTGAAATTCCTAATAACTTAAGATTAATCAATTTTGATTAATTTAGGTTTAAATCAATAGGTCTGAATTCCTTTGAATTAATGATCTAACCTTAACCTAATTCAAATTGATTCAATTATCTAGTGTCAACAAGTAATTGTAAATTAAACAAAAGACCAAAGAATTTTAACCTTATGGGAAACCTTTTTCAGGAGAAAAACCCATAGGTCACTATCGAATTACCCGACAGCTAAACAATCCACTACTGAATGAAATTACAAGAGTTCAATTACTTACAGACTCGATAAACACATCCCATGGTTACATTTCTTCTAATCAAGCTTCTTGCAATTGATTCCTCGTTCTCGCAATGCCTTACCTCAATCTCTCGTCAAAGCTTTCAATCTTGAATCTCACAAGTTTTTCAAATCATGATTTGGGTTTGTGAGTCAATGATTGATTTAAGTTTGAATTGTTAGTTCTCGTTTGAATCGCTCAAAGAAATTTTTTTTCTCTCTAAAAATTCAAGCCCTAGAAAGTTGGTTTTTCAAAAAAGTTAAGTTATGAGAAAAGAAAAGATGCCTTAAATGAGGAAACTGAAAACCCAACCTCTGTTCGAATAGAGAAAAAGTCTATTCAAATAGAACAATTTCTATTCGAATAGGGCCAAGATCCTATTCGAACAAATAAAGTTTTGAGGCAATTTGTTCGAATAAAGAAAGAGCTATTCGAACAAAGCAAGTTTTATTCGAAGAGAACAAAACCTATTCGAATAACTAAATTCTCAGGTAATATATTCGAACAGAATAAGTTTTATTCAAACAGGACAAAAATCCTATTCGAACAAACATAGTTATGAGTGAAAATGTTCGAATAAATACTAACTCTTATTCGAACAAGATCTTATTCGAACAGAACAAAAGCCTGTTCGAACAGAGACCTATTTTTCTCAAAAAGACATATCACTTTCTTTTCATACTCTGTAAATTACTAAGGGCTTGACATTTAGAGCAAGGAGATACAAACCCACTTACCTGTTTAGTGTCAGTCCAGCTGTTGTCACTTCACATGCACTAGCTAATGACGGATAACCACGAGATAGTGCTGATACCTATTCTAGACACTAAATGAAACAAACTCCAAAATGATGTTTCAATCTCCCCCTTTGGTTTATTTTGTTTCAAAACTAGAGCTACAGGTAATAAAAGAAAATTACAACTCGATGGATTGACTCACTTACTGAATATCCATTCTTAAAAAACATATCCTCTAGAATCCTTACACACTAAACACGATACATCACGTAACCTTTCCTATTCAAAATAAGGGATTCAGAAGACAAACATTACTTACCTGGTTTACTTGCCAGGAACATTTTTCCTCCTTTTTGGCACAGATGAACAAAAGGTAAGCAAAGCAAAAATTGAGAAGAAGATAAACATATATCAGACACTCGTAGAACACCCATGCACAAAAAGAACTGTTAATACATAGCATACCCAAAAATGACTACCAAAAAAAAGAATATATGCGCCGAGAAGATAGGATAGACTAAAGCATACAGAGATAAAAAGAAAACATAAAATAGTCACTCTAAAGTGAACAAGATGAATCAAAGTCACATCAGACCTAAGACTGCACATCTGGATCAGGAACGGGAGGACCACTTAAAGAGTCTCAAACTACATTGCTCACATCATCCTCAAAGATCTGGAGCCGATTGATATCCTCACGTTAAAGCTGAAACTAAAAGTTCATCTAACTGAACTGAGAGTTTATCTGTCCAAACTGAGACTTCATATAGGTGTAGAGAGAACAAATATCATGAGGTACTGATCCAGTAGAAGCAGTTGACACAGTAGTAACAGCAGACCTAGAAGCAATGGCTTGCCCAGCTGCAGCGGGCTCAACCTCAGTCTCAGAATCCTTTGAACCCTCCTCTGGCTCAGCTCCCTTGTGCTTTCTACTCCTTTCCCAATACTTATGATTAATAACTTCGTCCCTAGGATCAGCCACCTCATCCTCACGAATACCATAACCCACAACCGTCAGAAGCTGAGAAACAAATCTGCTAAACGGCAAAGCCCGTGTATGAAGATCAGGGAGCTGTAAGAATCATCTCGTGCATAATAACACTCACCAGGTCAAGACTATACCCCATATTGTAGAGATAGAAAAGGTAAAGCATATTGCCCACCAAAGCATTCTTATTCTCGAGTTGGGGAAAAATGTTCTGATGAGCAATCATATGAAATAGGCACAGGACCTTTGAAAGATTCTTGTACCTGATATAGGGTCCTTTCTTCTTCCCAGCGTGAAGAAGCATCACCTCCATTTCCCTCTTGGAAGGAAACTGATAAGGAACAGAAGGCCACTCCGTAGGTACAACCGAAACAGAAACCTCAACTAAGCCAAATGTTTTTCGAATGTCAGCCCAGTGAACCTGAAACTCCAAACCATCAATAGACACCTAAAAGCTCTTGTTCTTACCAGTCATACGTACATTGCGGAGAGAAGCATAGAACAACCGAACCAATATAGGGTAACAAGGCATCTGGGGCCGCAGAAGGCCACTCCAACCACGAGAAGAGAATATAATAAAGATATGGGAGAACCCTGTGTAGTGCTGTAGTAAACCCGCCTCATCCAATGACACTTCCTGCTGATAATTGCAAAATTTAAACCCATGACTCAGAGTAGACCAGTTGGGAGGATTCGGATGCATGCCGTGATTCCCTCCATCATTGTCTCTTGGCAACGCACTAGACCCCCTAACGCCACTGGCTCATCCTCGGTGAGAAACCAGAGGAACATAACTGCTCAGACTCGTCCCGGTTCTTTGCGTTACCCGACCCCATTTAGACACACCGCTTGTAGCAGGAACGGGGGACGCAGCCTCATGAGGTTTATCCCTAGTCATAATTACACAATCCGCTCAATAATCCGCTATCAATCAACACCCAACAACCTCCAATTAACCCAACTCAACCCAAATCAAATCACAAACATTGCAAACCCAAACCAATCAAACAATAATCCTACATAAGTAAATCACAATCACAAGCAACCAATAATATACAAAATAGGCATAGGTACAAAGAGAGAGTGATCACAAACAATCAATACCAACCTTGGACGCGAGGTAGATACGAGATGAGTAAGGGCAAAGAAATTCGATCAAAGAAATAATAGTTTGTAAGGATTAGAGTAAGAGAGGGACAAGGTCAAGGTGCGGAACGAAATCGAGAGAGAGAGAGAAAAAAAAAGAAAGAGAGTGTGAATTTTTTTTAAGGTTTTATGTTTTTTTTTAAAGACGAAATGTATTCGAATAGAAGTTTATTGTATTCGAATAAAAATTGCTTTGAGGCAATGTATTCGAATAAAAAAGATATGTATTCAAATAATTGATAAACTGAAGAAAAGTATTCGAATAAACAAGTCTATATTCGAACAATGTATTGACTGAGGAGAAATATTCGAATACAACAAAGATGTATTCCAAAAACTGTTTTTATTTATTTTATTATATTATTATTATTTATTTTAAACAGAAACAAAATGAAATAAAACAAAAAAAAATACTCCCCCTGTATACTCTACACAAGAAACGAGTCACAGGGTATATGAACAACAGATAGGAAATCAGTCAATGTGAAAGCCAGTCAGTATAATAATTTATTCAACCAAAAATCACAGGGTATATGACCACCATGTGTGTGTGCACAGTAAACTTAAAATAGTAATATGCAGTCAACAGAACGAGCAACAAAAGATAAATAACTATATTGGAAAGTTATCTCAACTTAGGCCTCTCATGGCAGTCACTCAAAATCACTGAGAATTGACTAGTAAACACTCTGTGTGAAATATGAATATGAATAGGAAGCAAAGAAAGAGTCATATTTTTATAAAAAAATGACGCACTGTGAGCTGGAAGATCTCATGGAAAGGAACCTTATTTGCCATTAATGGTATCAAGTTAAAACTAATATATACTGGCTGTGCCAAACTCAAGATTAAATAGGTCTTTAAACAGGTTATAATGTAGGCATGGGTAGGCATATGACGGAGTAGGTGTTGTGCTGGCATTCTGAAACTACAGTTACACTAGCTCCCTATCTTACTTTAAATCGAGTTCACCTTTTATCATTCTCTTTTCTTATTGAGTACACAAATAATAGAAGACCTCTTCTCCTCCCCCATTTTTATTCATGACTCTGATTGATATAATAGAAAAGTCATTTGGGGATACTCATTGTATTCTTCTATTCATCTTTCCCCTAAAAATTACACCCATTTCTTTTTACTGAAAAGTTCCAGAACAAATAGGTAAAGAATAAATGATTTGGGCAGAAAAATGAAAGGTATATTTTAAGGCACAAAGGGCTGCAAGTGGAAAAAAATGGTTATAAATAACGAAGGCCAAAAACGGGAAGAAAAAAAACCTATTATCACATCTTCTATTAGACACCGTCAATTTTTCGCCTCGAATAAAAATATGAAAGTTTTGCTAGTATAACTTGACTTTGATGTTACCATTGACAATTGAGCAGAGAAACGAAATGAGATCAAAGATGATGAGATCAACAAAAGAGTAAATTTCATAACACTCGAAGCTAATTAACAAGGTCAATTCCTCACATAACATTCGGTACAAAGTCTCTACATGTATACACAATTATGTTCTCAATGATTGCCTATCCATCTAAGCATGAGATAGTTGACTGCCATGGAAAAAAAATCTAAGTAAAAACCATATTGAGCTGTCCTAACACTGAATTAGAAATCATATCTGAAAGAACATATATCACGGTGATAATCTAACAAAAAGTAATGCAAAGAGGAAGTAAGAGACATACCTAATCAATGGAACCAGCACCGATAGACCATCTCAGAAGTTTAAACCTCATAGCTTCTAATGGCTTGGTGAAAAAATCGGCTAACTGACTCTCTGCAGGAACATACTCAACAATTTTTATCCTTCGCTCAACAAGATCACAGATAAAATGGAAGCGAATGTCGATGTGCTTGGTTTTGGAATGTTTTTTAGGGTTCTTGGAAATGTTTATCGCACTTGTATTATCATAAAAAACTAACATCGTCCCCTGGACTATTCCATAATCATGCACCATCTATTTCATCCAAATGAGTTGAGCGCAACAACTTCCTGCAGCTTTATACTCCACCTCTGCTGTGGATTAAAAGCTGCGATTTTGCTTCTTGATTTGCCATAAGATTATTTCCAATATAGTAACATCCACCCAAAGTGTTCTTCCTATCATCTGCATTACCTGCCCAATCTGCATCGGAATAACCAATAACCTCGGATGTTATGTCATGTGAGTACCATAAACCAAAATTGGAAGTTCCACATACATAACGAATAATGCACTTAGCAGCCAATAAATGGGACTCTTTAGGCCTACCTTGATAGCGAGCACAAATACAGACACTAAACATGATATCAGGACGAGTAGCAGTAAGATAAAGTAAACTACCTATCATACTTTTATACATCTTTTGATCAACATCCTTATCTGCCGTGTCCTTACTTATATTTGTTGTGGTACTCATGGGCGTCCGAGCATACTTTGCAGAGGAGAGACCAATCTTCTTCACAAGATCTCTTGCATACGTAGATTGAGAGATAAACATTCCTTTCTCCACTTGACATATTTGGAAACCTAAGAAGTACGTTAGTTCTCCCACCAAGCTCATTTCAAATTTACTTTTCATTAAAGCTGCAAAAGAAGTGGTTAGTGAATTTGAAGTAGAACCAAACATAATATCATCTACATATACCTGTGCGACGAGCACATCGCCTCCCTTAGGTTGAATAAATAGTATTTTATCAACTCCCCCTCGAGCAAATCCTTTATCCAAGAGAAAATTAGAAAGTCGTTCATACCATGCTCGAGGAGCTTGCCTCAAACCATAAAGAGCCTTCTTCAAATAGAAAATGCGATCGAGATGATGAGGATCCTCAAACCCTTTTTGTTGGGCCACATACACTTCTTCCTTTAGGAGCCCATTCAGAAAAGCACTCTTCACATCCATCTAATATAGCTTGAATTTTTTATTACAAGCAAGAGCCAAAAGTAAGCGAATAAGCTCAAGCCTTGCAGTAGGAGCAAACGTTTCAGCAACATCAACCCCTTTTACTTGATTGCACCCTTGGGCAACCAACCTACCTTTGTTTTGAATGATATTCCCAAATTCATCAAATTTGTTCTTATAGACCCATTTAGTCCCAATGGCATTCGTACTAGAAGGACGTGAAACCAAATACCAAACATCTTGACATCGAAACTGGCGAAGCTCATCTTGCATTGCATGTAGCCAATATTTGTCTGAGAGAGTTTCTTTGACAGTTGTGGGTTCGATCACAAAAACATAATAATCACAGTTTACCGTCTCATGGTGTTGGCTTCTAGTTTGAACATAAGAACTAGCATCCCCGATGATATCGGCATGTGAGTGATCTTTACGAATTTGATGCCATCCGAGTTGTGGTACACTAGGAGCTAGAGGGGGTGGTAGCCCTGGGAGTGGTGAGGTAGACACAAGAGAGCCAACCTTTGATGTAGGGTTCATTGCAAGAATCTCACTAGTTGACATCTCTAAATTATCTGTTGTACCATCATCTTCTCCAACATCTGTAGAGCCAATGGTGCAAGTATCATCCATAACCACATTACAAGACTCCATCATCACTTTGGTCCTGGAATTGTAGACTCAAAAAGCTCTACTATTTGTTGAGTAGCCCAATAAGATACTTTCATCACTTTGAGAGTCAAATTTCCCAATGTTTCCCCGATCTCTAAAGATAAAGCATTTACTCCCAAAAACCCAGAAGTAATTGACATTCTGCTTCTTTCCAAACCAAAGTTCATAGGGCGTGTTTAAAGTAAGTGGACGAAGATATACCCTATTGATAGTATAGTACGTGGTATGAATGGCCTCCCCCCAAAAGTGTATCGGAAGATCCTTGCTGTAAAGTTAGACTTGTCTCATTTCTTGAAGAACTCTATTCTTTCTTTCTGCAATCCCATTTGTTATGGAGTGATTGAAGCAGAGAATTCATGTTTAATCCCGTTAGAAGTACAATACTCGATCACTCCAGTATCCTTAAACTCGCCTCCAGGATCACTTCAAATTTTATTGATAGAGCAATCTTTCTCATTTTGAATTTGAAGCAATATAGTACAGAATTCTTCAAAAGTATTAGACTTATCTCTCAAAAGAGCTATCCAAGTATAACGAGAGAAATCATCCACCATTACCAAAATATACCGTTTACCTCCCAAAGATACAGTTCTCATTGAACCCATAAAGTCCATGTGTATTAGCTCAAGAATCCGAGTAGTAGCAATATTGTTGGACTTCTTGTGAGAATACTTTATTTGGTTGCCAATTTGACACGGACCACACACAACATTACGCAAGCTTCCCAACTTTGAAACTTCCTGGATAAGCTCTTTACTCGTAATCTTGGACAAATCATTGAAGTATATATGTCCCAACCTTTGATGCCACAAGTTCACATCACTTAGTTTAGCTTTGTTACACAGTATAACTTCTTGTTGAATAGCATAGCGGTTGTCAGCGGTTCTAGCAGCATACATCACACGTTGTTCTTGGGAGTTTAATACATCACAGCTACCTCTAGAAAAAGTAACAGTATGATTTATATTACATAGCTGACTGACACTGAGAAGATTTTCTTTCAGCCCCTTAACCAAGAGAACATTATCAATCGCTGGAGTACCAAGTCCTTCAGCCTTTCTTTTTTCTACCACAGGAGATATGCTCCCATCACCAAAAGTAACATCACCTCCCTAAATATCCTCTAGGTAACTTATCTTGGACTCATCACCAGTCATATGACGGAACATCCACAATCCATATACCACTGAACCGACTTGGAGACATTCAAGGCAGTTAGAGCAACATTGTACCTTATTTAAGGTGCCAAATCAGTCTTTCGTACCCAAATGCTTTGAAGAATCCTTCAAGCTGAGGTTTCCTGTGCAAACCATCCAGACACATTCTCACTTTTCACATTAGTAGAAATCACATTAGACTTATATCTTTGTCCATTAAAAGGGCGGGCATATGGTTGATAGGGTCCAACAAATCTACAATAAGATACAATATGCCCCTTTCGACCACATATTCCACAATAATAAATCTAAGAGTAAGAAAACCTTTTGGCTTGATTATGAGTAGAAGATATTATAGTATGTTTGGGCAATGATATAGTAGCAGTTGCTTTCTCAAATTTTATGACTTGAGGAGTCTTAGCATTAGAGAGATGATCATCATATCCTAGACCCTTTTTATCAGCATCCGTCTTTCCCATACATAACATCTTATCAATATTCTTAGCCCTATGACATAATTTTTCAAGTTTCCGCTGAGATAAAACTACATCAAGCTTGGCCGAATGTAGTTCGTCCAAAGTTTATTTCGTTTTCTCCTTCACATCATAAACTTCTTTTTCTAACATCATAAACTTGTCATGAAGACCTTGTTTCTCATTTTCAAGTACTTCTATCTCGTGACTTGTATTCTCAGTTTTTTCTTGAAGTTTACATGCGAGTGTATTAACTTGGTCTTTCAAGACTTTGTTAAGTTTACCAAGTTTAATACACTTTGCAAAAATATGAGCATACAAGTCTTCAAGATTCAGGTCCTCAAACTCATTTTGTTCATGATCACTATGATTTTTACTAGAATTTTCAAGTTCAAAACCGTCAGAGTTATCATTATCATAATTTTGACAAGTTGGATATGCACAATATTGCCCATTATCAACTACTTAGGAATTTCTTTCATTGTTATCATTTTCTTCATCACTATCATCCCATGTAATACTGATATTCATAGCTTTGTGATTGATTATAGATTTCTTATTAGGACAACTATGAGCATAATGACCAAACTTGTGACACTTATAACATTCAACTTGACTCAGGTCAGTATCATTGTTGGTCTGCCAATTATAAGATTTGATCCGATCATGAGGTCGTGGTTTATAGTTCATCGATTACCCTTGATTTTGAAATTGACATTTTTTCAAGATTTTTTAAAATTGCTGACTAATAAGAGAAATTGATGAATCTAAATCCGAACCTTCATCATTATCTGAGATATATGAGTGATCAACCTCTTTGGTACCTTTAGAAGAAGATAAGTGTGATGAAGACTTGAAAATAAGACTCTTGCTCTTCTCAGGGTTTTCCATTTCATATCGAGTTCAAAAATTTGCAATTTTCCAACTAATGTATTGAGTTTTATTTTTTTAAGATCCTGAGCTTCCTCGATAGCATCACGTCTGGATCTAAAGCTCTTTGGAAGAGATCTTAGAACTTTGCAACCAATTTGAACATTAGGATAAGGTGCTCCTAATGCGGTACTAGTGTTTGAAATTTTACTTAGTCTCGTATATAATTCATCAAAAAGTTCATTTACACCAATTCTAATATTCTCAGATTGTGAGGTAAACATTTGTAGCTTACTTTCTTTAACTGTATCATCGCCTTCATGAGTTCAAACTAGAATGTCCCAAGCTTCTTTCGAAGTGGTACAAGCAGAGATATGTCGAAACTCACATTGACTCACAAGCATAAAGATAGCATTGCGGCCTTTAGAATTATAATCGGCAACACCCTTTTCTTCCTTTGACCATTGATTCCTAGTTTTAGGGACCTCTATAATACTACATGGTGCACCTTGCATCACAATAAGATGTATTCATTCATCTTCAATGGCAATCCATACATCTTCTCCGATTGATTGAAGGAATACAACCATTCGGACTTTCCAGTATGGGTAGTCTTTGCCATAAAAAAGTGGAGGACAATTTACAGGACCTCCAAACTTCTTAGAATACATTATTCTTAAACGATCAAGTCGGGATCCACGCTCAGGTTGTTAATCCTCGAAGCGTGACCGCTCTAATACCAATTGAAATTTCTAATCACTTGAGATTAATCAATTTCGATTAATTTAGGTATAAATCAATAGGTCCAAATTCCTTTGAATTAATGATCTAACCTTAAACTAATTCAAATTAATTCAATTATCTAGTATCAACAAGAAATTGGAAATTAAACACAAGACCAAAAAAATTTAGCCCTGTGGGAAACCTTTTTTAGGAAAAAACCCACAGGTCGCTGTCGAATCACTCGACAGCTAAACAATCCACTATTAAAGCAGAATTACAAGAGTTCAATTACTTACAGACTCGATAAGTACATCCCATGGTTACCTTTCTTCAAATCAAGCTTCTTGTAATTGATTATTCGTTCTTGCAACGCCTTGCTTCAATCTCTCGTCAAAGCTTTCAATCTTAAATCTCACAAGTCCTTCAAATCATGATTTGGGTTTGTGAGTCAATGATTAATTTAAGTTTGAATTGTTAGTTCTCGTTTGAATCGCTCAAAGAAATCTCTTCTCCCTCTAAAAATTCAAGCCCTAGAAAAGTTAGTTTTTCAAAAAAGTTAAGTTATGAGAAAAGAAAGGATATCTTAAATAGGAAAACTGAAAACCCGACCTCTATTCGAATAGAGACAAAGTCTATTCGAATAGAACAACTTCTATTCGAATAATTTCTATTCGAACAAGACCAAGATCCTATTCGAACAAATAAAGTTCTAAGGAAATTTATTCGAATAGAAAAAGAGTCTATTCGAGCAAAACAAGTTTTATTCTAAGAGAACAAAAGCCTATTCGAGCAACTAAGTTCTCAGACAATATATTCGAGCAGAAAAATAGTCTATTCGAACATGACCAAAATCATATTCGAACAAACATAGTTATGAGTGAAAATGTTCGAATAGATACAGACTTTTATTCAAACAAGATCTTATTTGAACAGAACAAAAGCCTGTTCGAACAAAAACCTGTTTTTCTCAAAAGGACATATCACTTTCTTTTCATACTCTATAAAATACGAAGGGCTTAACATTTAGAGCAAGGAGATACAAACCCACTTACCTATTCAGTGTTTGTCCAGCTGTAATCACTCTACGTGTACTAGCTGATGACGAATAACCACGAGATAGTGTTGATACCTATTCTAGACACTAAATAAAATATACTCCAAAATGATGTTTCATGTCGATCATGGTGATCTATTACGACTCAGAAGGAGCTATATTGCTCTGGTGTTAAAGAGTCTCCTTTTCTAATGCTTGTTGAGAATGCACATAGTATAAGGCACCCCTTCTTTAGTCTTTCAGCCAATGAGGTTTTTGATAATCACTTACCCAAGGCTCAAGGAAGGCGATGTTTGGGTTCTTCTTTGGGTTGGTTGATCACCATGGGAATTGATGTGAAGATCCACCAATTAAATCCAATTACCCATGTTCAAATTTAACTTCCACCGTAATACACTTTCGAAAGATAGGGAGGTATGAATTAGACTTTAGAAGATTTGTGCCAATTGTCAAGAAAGTTGTTGTATCATCGGATCCACTTCTTTCAACTGCAAACTACACAGTCATAGCAAGCTATAGTAGTTTCTCTTTCCTGGCTATTGCTAGACTTGGAGTTAGCTTGGACTGACTTGGAAAGTCCACTTAGCAATGCCCAGTTATGGCTCATGAGCCATCCAAGATGGACTGTCCCTTATAAATGGGTTGTGCGATTTACGTTGCCTACCATCCGGTTAGTCCAGGCTTTTCGCCCATAAATATATCTAGGACCCAACATATTGAGCTCACAGCCAACTATATTAGAGTTTATGCTGCCTTCCAATGATTTAAAAGCAGCAAGAGATGGTTTATATCTTGTAGAGATAGCTGGGGAGCTGTACATGATTGCAAGGGCGTACAATCTCAAAGTATATGAAGATGAAGGACTGGCTCACCATTATACTATAAAGAATTTTAACATCTTCAAATGTAGTTTTGTTACCAAGAAATGGGACACAGTGCCTTGTCTATGCGACTTCACGTTATTTTTGGGTACTAATTCTTCCTTTTAATACCCAGAAGGCCAGAACTAAAGGGAAATTGTTATCTACTTCACTGATAACTTGTATCCACTTTTAATCTGTGGTGCTGGTTATGATTATAGAGAATCAAGGTAGCTGCTATCTCCACTCTGACAAGAACGATACGCGAAAATTGTCAATTGAAGTAGTAAATAAACAAATAACAATATAAAGGACACGAAGATTTTCCCAGAGGAGGGAATTGGAAGACCCTTGCGAATGAAAAACTACTCCCCAAGAACAATTTACTATGATATCAAATAGGTTATAATGATCTCTCAAGCTTCTCAAGCTTTTAATGGAGTCTCTTCAAACCCTAGCCTCTCTAAGATTAAACTCACATAAGATGATAGTCTAAAAAAATAAACTAAGTCTCTTATATTTACTAGGAAACTAAAATACAAGTAGAACGCCTCTCGAGGCAAACCCAACATCTTAGAATAACATCTAAAGCAAACCTACGCCAAGCTCGTTCGAATCACTCCAAGCTCGTTCGAACGACTTTGCGATAGTTGGTCTCTAGCCCTAGAAACATAATAACTCGTTCGAACGACATCCAAGATCGTTCGAACAAATTTGATGAACACAGTCCAAAACCGCGAAAAACAGAGATCTCGTTTGAACGACTCGTTCGAACGGCTTCCTTCTTCGCTCGAACGACTTGGATAATATCTTAATTTCTTCGACAATCCTTAGTTCGAGTTCACACCCAACAATCTCCCACTTGAAATTGAATCCTGTAACCCATCACCAGATCTCCTAATGAATTGCTTGCACTACTCGTCCCTTCAATCTTGAAGACCCACAAAAGTTGTACATGTCGTCAAATTCTGAAAAGTCACTACCTTTGTAAACATATCGGCTGGATTCACATTAGTATGAATCTTCACAAGTTTCAACACACCGTCCTCGAGGAGCAAGCAAATATAGCGATACCTAATATCAATATGTTTGGTTCTAGAGTGAAAAGTCAAATTCTTCGCTAAGTATATAGTGCTTTGACTATTACTATACAACTTAGGAGAAAATTGTTCTCTACCAAGCCCTTTCATTAACCCTTTTAGCCAAAACATATCCTTGCACGCTTTAGTAGCTGCAACATATTCCGCCTCTGTCGTAGAGAAAGCTGCAATTTTCTGTTGCCTAGAAACCCATGTAACCGCACCGCTTTCCAATGTAAAAATGAAACCACTAGTGATCTTCCGCCTATCCATGTCAGCCGCCATATCAGAATCAACAAAATCCTGTAATCATATCTGAGAACCCCCATAACATAATGTCATATGTTGAGTCCCCTTTAGATACCTCAGTATCCATTTCACATCTCTCCAATGCTCCAGACCTGGATTACTCATATACCTATTAGAAACTCCTACTGCTAGGACAATATCTGGTTTTGTACAAATCATAGCATATATTAGGCTGCCAACCGCAGATTAATAAGGAACCTTCCGTATCTCATTGCGATTCTTCAGCGTCTTCAGACAATAATCCTTTGATAATTTGAAGTGACCTCCCAATGGTATACTAACAACCTTTGCACCATCCATGTTAAACCGCTTCAGTACTTTGCCAATGTATTCAGCTTGAGACAACTTCAATTCTCGCCGCTTTATGTCCCTTATAACACGCATACCAAGAACTTATTTTATCGTACCCAAGTCCTTCATAGAACCATCCCGGGATAACTGTTCCTTCAACTTGACAATTTCTCCCATGTCAGCACTTGCTACCAACATATAATCTACATACAGAAGTAGAATAATATACGAGTTCCCCGTATTCTTGATAAAACAACAGTAATCTGTATTGCTCTTCAAATTGCCATTTCTGGACATGAACTGTTCGAACTTCAAATAACACTGTCTTGGAGCTTGTTTCAAACCGTATAAACACTTTGTGAGCCTATACACAAGATCTTCTTTCCCTTTAACCGAATACCCTTCTGGCTGCTTCATATAAATTTTTTCATCAAGGTTACTGTGAAGAAATGCTGCCTTGACATCTAGTTGCTCAAGATGCAAATCTTCATTTGTAACTATATTCATCACAACCTGAATAATAGACATCTTCACAACAGGAAAAAAATCTAACCGAAACAAATACATTCTTTATGCAGAAATGCCTTCACCATAAGTCTAGCCTTGAATCTCCTTGAACCGTCAGATTCTTGCTTTAGTTTGTATTCCCACTTGTTGTGTAATGCTCTCTTACCTTTCGGCAACCGAACTAAATCCCAAGTTTGATTAACTGATAATGACTGCATCTTATCATTCATAGCAGGCTCCCACTTTCTCTTGGCTTTCACATCTAAAGCCTTCTTGCAACTTTTAGGTTCACCACCATCTATAAGTAATAAGTGATTTAAGGAATTAACGTACCTTGCAAGAATTATTGCAACTCTCGGCTCCTTTAAAAAGTGTTATTGGAATGCTTAGATCATTAAGTTCCTCATTTTGATATGGTGCATCTGACTCAACAACGACTTCTTTATCATCCTTTAGAGAGGGTTTATCATCTTCAATGTCAATACTTTCTGCTACGTCACCTCGAATCCTTTCCACAGGAACTTTGAAGTCTTTGTATAAGACTTCCTTATTGAATGTAACATTACAGCTCCGGATAACTTTCCAATTCTTCGCATCCCAAAATTGGTACCCAATCTTATCACCACCGTATCCAATGAATATGCACTTCATCGACTTTACATTTAACTTGGTCCTTGTATCTGAATTATCAAGCACATATGAGGTAAAACCAAAAATACGCAAGTGATTAAGGTTTACCTCTTTACTGGTCCATGCTTCTTCAGGAACTCTAAAGTCCAAAGGTGTTGAAGGCTCTCTGTTAATCAAGTATGCCACCGTACTTACCATATCTACTCAAAAACACTTTGGCAATCCAGCGTTAAGTCTCATATTCCTCAATCTTTCATTTATTGTTCGGTTTATATGTTTTGTAATACCATTTTGTTACGGTGTTCTGAGAATAGTCTTCTCCCTCTTAATCCCATTTGATGCCCAAAAGTCTTCAAATTCGTCACTATAGTATTTTCCCCCGTTATCTGACCTGAGACACTTAAGCTTCAAACTGGTTTTATTTTAAACTAGAGCCCTCCACCTCTTGAATTTATCAAACACATCTGACTTGTTCTTCACGAAGTAGACCCATAGTTTATGAGTAACATCATCAATAAAAGTAACGTAATAATGAGAACCACCATGAGAAGATACCTTGGTTGGCCCCCAAACATCCGTGTGTATAAGATCCAGCTTTTCGGGTTTCCTTGATATTCCAGATAATTTAAAACTGACCTTTTTTTATTTTACAAGAACATACTCTTCATAAAACATGAGATCAACATCAGCAAGTCCCTCTAGCTTTCCCTTTGTTACCATTATCTTCATCCCCTTCTCACTCATGTGACCGAGCCGTTTAAGCCACATGCTTGTATCAATCCCTAGAGTGGCCGCAAAAATAGTGGAAATTGTGCTTTGCATTGTATATAACGTTCCTTGTCGCAAGCCTCGGGCTACCAACATAGCTCCCTTTGTAACCTTCCTGAAGGTTGCACCAAAGGTACTCACATATTCGCCATCATCCTCCAATTTGCTAACTAATATAAGGTTACGCCCCAATTTAGGTACAAGTCGCACATTCTATAAAAACCAATGTTCCCCCTGAAGGCAACAACAACCTAGCCTTTCCCTTTCCAGTAATTTTGCGTACACTCTTATCTACAAGAATGACCGTACCGAAGTCGCCTTTAACAATATTAGTTAGAAAACCTACGTTCGCAGTAGTATGGAAAGAGGCGCCCGAATCAACAATCTAAGATTCGTTAACATCGTCACACGATAGTAGTAGAGCCTCGTCAGAACTAACCACCTCAGTAAGGTTCATTGTATCTTTTTCTTCATCATCAATCTTCTTAGAAGAAGAAGAAGAGTTACAATCTCGCCTAAAGTGACCCTTCTTTCCACAAGTCCAACACGCACCGGGCGGCTTAGACTTTTCTCTTGACTGTGATCAACCCCATCCAAATATTAGCCCTTTTTCTGTAAGACCACATCAGCTGCACTCCCTGTGTCTATGAGCATTATATGGAGGACAAGGTTTTTGATCTTCATCATGATGACTAATGGATTAGAATGGGGAAAATGGATGTGAGATGTGTTGCAGTCAATGAAAGAAATACCTTCGAGGCGAGAGTGATGGCCTGGTTCTGGCAGGAGGGTGGGAAGTTTCTCCTGGTAGGTGAGTTTGTAACACTTTTCCATACGCTTACATTTACTTTTGGAATGGCCGCTGTCTATGTTGTTGACTTCGATGAAGTTTATTATGTAAATGTGCATGTCGGCTGGGTTAGCAGTAGGGGTGGATTGAGGTTTGAGGTAAGACCCGTCAAGATAGCTGGGGAGGTCGGCAACATATTGATGTAGATGACCTGCCTTTAGGATGAGCTTGAGGGAGCGCTAGAGGGTAAAGAATTTGTTGGTATGATGACAGTTACATTTGTGATTGGCGCAGTAAGGTTCGCCTGGTCTGACTTCAATAGGGAAAGGGATACGCCAGATGGGGTCTGCTTGTATATGTGGTAAAAGGGTGCTGAGAGAGGCAGTGAGTGTGGGTAAGACTAGCTTCGGTTACATCTTGCGAGCTTCAGCACTGTTATCGATGTTAGGGCATTTGCGTCTCTCAGTCTCCTGTGAGACAGGAGTGATCAGGGGTGTTAGAATAGAAGGCACGTTTTGTCGAGGTTTATTGAGAGCTGGGGTCGAAAGTTGGCTCAGTTTATGTGACTCGCGGAGGCGCTCGAGGTCTATATAACCGTTGACTTTGGGAACATTTCCTCAAGGGCTTAAGGTTAATGGAGAACTAGGTGTTCTTTGACTCAACTGTGATTAGGTAGGGCATTCGAGTATGCGAGTATGGCATTCACGCCGTCGAGGTTCTCGACTTTCCGTGATTCATCGAGGAACCTCTTGGTGAAGGCTTTGAGTGTCTCATTGCTGGATTTTCTAAAATTAAATAATGCGTCAACTCTGACTTCTCTGTCCTTATTGAAGGCAAACTGAGCGACGAAAAGCCGTGACAGTTGCTCGAAGCTTCATATTGAGCCATTTGGGAGATTATGATTCTATCGAAGGGGGCTGTCAGTGAGGCTGGTGGGGAAAAGGCAACATAACAGGTAATCTTCTGTTAAATAAAGGCTCAGGGCATTTTGGAATTTGAGAATGTGTGATTGAGGGTCTGTGTTGTGGTATTTGCTGAGTTTGGGGGCATGAAAATTAGAGGGTATCTCGATAGCGAGAAGTTTAGGGCATATAAGGTTATTGAGTTGACTCAAAGAGTTGGTGATTGGGCTTGTGCTGACGCGTTGAAGTCCTACTGTGTAGTATAGGTAGGATGAGGGGGAGATCGAGGGATTTGAGGATGGTGAGTTCGAGTGGGTGGAATGTGTTCAGCGCTGCGCTCCCTGAAATGTTCTCGAGCAGGGCAGCATATGTCTAGAGGATCGGAGGGTGGAGTCAGAAGAGTTTTCTATGGAGTAAATGCCAAGGTGGATGAAGCCGGTAGGAGGAATAATGTGGGGATCACCCTCGGCTTGGATACGGCCTTAGGCTACTCCAAGAGTGGGTAGGGGTCCAAGATGGGAATGGGCAGACATGCGCGACGGATCTGGTGCTTGGGATGGTCAAGCAGGCTCTAGAGGCTGTAGTCTCTACAGCTCTCTGACAGTGTTGCATAACTCGTTGATTGCCCAGTTCTGTCTATTCTCGTCGTCCAGGCGGCGGTTCTGTTTGGTTTCCAGCTCCAGGCGGTAGTTTTCACGCTCTTGGTTAAGTTGTGCATGGTGGCGCTCCTTAGCCTGATCGACTTTTTAAGATAGTAAGGCTATTTGGGTGGCCACTCCGTCAATGGAGATGCCGACATGGGTTGAACTGAAATGAAGAGTGGGTGATATTGAGGAGAATCTATGGATGGCGAAAACAGGGGGAAGGAAAGAGAAAAAGGGATTGGTAGGGTGGGAAGCACAAACGGTGCCAATTGTGGGGGCCTAACTTCTTTCAGAGGGGAAGTCGGCTCTTACAACATGGGGTTAATTCAATCAAAGGGATGCAAGTAAACAATCTAAAGTATGAACAATCAATAGACAAATTACTTGTGTAGAGGCCCGAATGTGATGCTCTACGACCTTTGATGAGAATTTTTAAGTATATGTTTATTACTAATGAGCAATAGAAGGTTCGAGTACTGGGTTTTACAGGGTGGTCGAAGGTAAAATACAAAAGGTCTGGAGAGGATTTTTTTAACCCCTCCTTGGTTCCCCATCTCTCCTATTTATAGAATCATAGGAAGGGCTAAGTCACCAAGGTTAGATCAGATTATAAGGGTACTGTCCGGATATCCCGGCGGGGTATGGGCGCCGGACATGTCTGTATTGTCACTGTAACAGTTGCTGGAGATGTTTCTGTACTTTATCACCATGGCAGTGGTTGGGCCTGTCACTGTAGCTGTAAGGACCAATTACTGCGCCGTCTTGTCTGATGAGCTGGCTGCCTATCCTGCTATACCTAGATCATGTGCAGCTATGGTCGAAGTATTTCTGTTGTGATGTGTGGAGTCCGCCCGTGAGGATTGTCTATGGTCAAAGCTTCGTCTTCAAATGATCTTTGGAAGGCTTGTTTAAGGATTGAGTGGGCTTCAATACATTCGAGTAGGTTGCGAAGTAGCCTTCGAGTGCCTGAGTGGGGGGTCGAAGGCTACGAGTAGGCTACTACAATGCCGACTAAATCTAACCCTAAAATTTACTTCAATGTAAAACCCATAAATCACCATGAACTTAAATTGTTCCAAACAACCCAAAAAAACTCAAAAACCCGAGAGTTCATTTTGAAGCGTTACTCACCAAACTTAAACCCAAATCTAGAAAAGAATGAAACCCTCAAATACTCACAAATCCTTGTATTTTTACCAATTAGAAAACCCTAGAGCTACAAATTTGAAACCATAACCAAACAACTAACAAATTAAGCTAAAACGAATGGTCAGGTCTTGGGATTTTAAATTATTTACCCGATTTGCGAGTCTGAAGCGTCGAATCTAATTGCACAAAGAGGGGGGGGGGTTGGAATTTACATCTATCTACTTCTTTTCCTTCAAATCAATCCCAATTTCGTGCTCAAATCCTTCTTAAATTTGTATTTTGGAGTATTGATGTGGAAAATGAAATCAGGTGAAGGAGAAGACCAAAACGCTAACAGGAGAGAAAATTGAGTCTTGGTTCAACAAATTGAATTGGTTAAGGAGAAGATTAGTAATGGAGGTGAAGTTTACTTGTTTTGAAATACAAGGCGCGAGTTGATATAATCCGCACACTTCTTGCCATGCTTCTTTTACCCTTTCCCCACGGTTTTGCTAAATAACACAGTCGTCATCAGTTATGTTTTAGTCTGGTAAACTTTTGGCCACTGTATAAGCCTTGTAGCCACTGTATTATTAGTGGTAGCTTGTCACAAAAAAAACAGTGACAAAAACTAAAAGTCTCCTGTGGCATCTGCCCCATTTTCTTGTAGTGGTTGGTCTCCAGCCCTAGAAGCATAACAACTAGTTCGAATGGCATCCAAGATCGTTCAAACGACTTTGACGAACGCAGTTCAAAATCGCTAAAAACAGAGATCTCGTTTGAACGACTTCCTTCTTCGTTCGAACGACTTCGACAATATCCTGATTTCTTCGACAATCCTTAGTTCGAGTTCACACCCAACAATGATCTGGGGGTCTTTGATTTGAAGGAGCGGACAATTCAACCACTCTACACGGGCAATGAGATATTTTCTTAAATTTCTTCACCTGTGTTTCTAACACCAAATCCGTGGTAGAGTTCTTAGAGCAAACGCAGCAGGGTGCAGGTTGAGTTGGGTTTGCCAACCCACACTCAAACCCACACCCAAATGTCTCCCAGCAGGTACTGTTTGAGTATGAGTTCGATGACCTAGCGTTATAGGAACTCAACTGAGTGTGGGGAGCTCACACTAATTTTTTTTTGAGTTTGGCAGTGTTTAGATCACCGAGCGGTGTTCTTTTTACCGCGTGGTAAAAGGAATACCGCGCGGTGATCTAAACTTTTCCAAACTCAATTATTTCTCAAGAGCACTCCCTGGCTCCTTCTTCTAACCCAAAACCAAAAAAGCTTAGTATAGAGGAGAACCTCTACGCTCTCCCCAAATAGCAAACTTTAACACTAGTAGTAATAACTCTACACCGTCGACCCTATCCTCCCAAAACCCACCTTCAACACCATGGGGAACTCAGCACCCATCATCACAATTCACTCCATACCTCTACCAAAACTCATTGCAATTTCAACCTCAATTCCAATCACAGACCCCACCTCCATTTACTATGTCGCAAGGGGATCCCAGTTATAGACAATATCAAAGTCCATTTACACTATCTCAACCGCAACCTCAGGCATTTAGCCCGTACTATCGACCATATCCGCTCACTCAACCTCAAGGTTTTCAACCGCCAAATTACTTTCAGAACTATCTATTCCATGGTGAATCTAATCAGCACAGTCAAAGTGACGCAAATGCGTCAATACCTGTTGAAGCGGCGGCTCCCCAGAAAGAAAAATGAAAAGGAAGAAAGAAAAGAGCACCCGCAAAACAAAGACCAAGTGTGCAAGTGCCAGAAAATGCTGAGTTTTTGGACGAGACGGATGATGCTGGAATGCATTGGACGGACGCAGACTTTACGTGTCTCGCAAGGGCGTGGGTAACAACTTCTGTCTAAACAAATAGCCGTACAAAAGGTTTTACTTTCTATCAAAAGGTCAACATTGCCTTTAACAGAGACCCTGAGTGCCCCACATGACGATCATGTGGGCCGACCAAATCTCACTGGCATGCCCTTAATGCACAATGTGTGGCGTAAAAGGGGATAGTTGCTCAAGAACGATTTAGGAATAGCAACGGAAAAACATAAGAAGATCGGGTACGCTATAGTTTCCATTTACTTAATTTCAATTATTTCTCGCGGATATACACGTTATTTATTTGTATTGGGTAATTTTGAGAATTGTAGGAAAACGATGCACACAAAATCTATAAAGGCTTGAATGGCGGCAATGACTTCAAACACCGTGAAGCGTATAAGATTTTGGCGCGAGAACCGTGATGGGCCAACCTAAGGGATGATGGGTTGAACCATGCGGTGAATATACCAAGAAATGTGGCCAGGAGAACATCGGATAATTCTTCTCTGGGGAACTCGTTCGGGTCAAACAATCTATTGGAGGACCCTGACAGGCCACCTACACCTCAATCCGCAGGCCCAAATTCTGACTTAGATGGTTCGTTGCATGAGGGTGGAAGCAGGCCCATCTGCCAAAAACTCTATAGAAAGAACATTGCATCACAAAAGGCAATGAAGGGTGTTACTGCATCTGGTAGCGGTGTCCATGCTCTGCTGGATAAACTACGGTTGGAGAAGATACAAGCGAAAGAAGAAAATGAAAGAAGAAGAGTAGAAGCAATGCAACACTGGCAAGCCAAAATGGATTTGGAGCAAGCAAAGGAAGATCGCAAAATCATGGAAAAAGACTTGAGTACTCTTTCAAAAACCGCTATTAAAACCCTACCATAGCGTTTTTTGAATGCTCTATTATCCCATGCTATCCTTTTTACTATAGCGTTTTCTGAACGCCATTAAATAATAGCATTTGATGAACGCTATCAATTTATTTTTAATGGCGTTTAGAGAATGCCATAGTTGATTTTCTATAACATTTTTTCCCCGCTGTCTTTTGTTTTTAACATAGCAAGCCTATAATGCTATGTTTTGTGCCTACCATAGCATTCATTCAAAGTCTTTATTTACATAACATAACTGACAACAAATGCTATCTATTATCTTTTTCATAACATTTGTCTAATGCTATCTATTATCTTTTCCATAACATTTGTCTAATGTTATTTATTATCTTTTTCATAGCATTTGTCTAATGCTATTGTTGGATGTACCATAACATTTCATAGAAAGCTATCATTTCCTGAATGTTAACATAATATCTTCAAATGCTATCTTTTCTCAACAAATTAGCAGTAACAAAACAGTTACAATATTCAATAAAAACAACATTTCATCAAATAAAATTACAAATAATCACAGCTTTACTGCAAAAAGAACTCTGATACAATAAAAATTTGATCTTATAATCATCATATTCAGGTTCTTCAACAAAAAAGAAGAAAGATAAAAACAAATCCCTTCTATGTACAATGGCCAAACACTGTAGGAAGTCATTTTCAACTACGACTCCATCTCAACTGCATAAAAGATACGAAAAAGAGTGTAAGCAAATTAAATTATACATACTAAAACAATCATACCATATCTAATCCAAAAATGAACACCAATCATGAATCTTACTTTATTTTTTCCCATACAAAGATCAGCTAGGTCTACCAATGACACCAAAAAAGTATGGGATCATTTCAGTGCTGTGTTGTGTCCAAAACAACAAGGGAGATGGTTCATGCTAGCTGACTTGTAAGCAGCTTAGTTTCACTCCTTTGGTTATTGAAGTGGATTGATCACAACTTTGGTTTTATAAGAAAGGAATAGTTTTTCCTAAAAAAAATATGGCATTAGGCTTTACTTATTTGGCATTTACTGATAGGGGACCTTTTGACCCATAAAAATTGTAAAAACCCCTTGCTTACTTATTTGGCTTTTGCTTATGATCTGCTTGTCTATTTTAGCAGTGATACTCTGTCTGCAATTGCAATTAAGGACTGTCCTTGTCTCATCTGGTCATTACAGGGTTATTAGAGGGTACATGCCTTTGACTCATCTGCCCTATGCAGATGATGTCCTTGTCTGCCTAAATGGGAGAAAAAGTTCTATAAAAGGTTTGATGATGTTTTTTGCCAAGTATGAATCTGTTTTAGGGCAACTGGTAAACAAAGGGAAAAGTGGGATATATCTGCATCACCGAACACCTACGGCAAGGAAAATGATCATGCAAGCTGTTTGTGGCTTTCAATTAAATAATTTCCCTCTCATCTACCCTGGAGCCCCAGTTTGTTATGGTAGAGTGCAGCATGCCCATTTTAATCCATTAATTGTGAGAGTTCAAAAAAAGTGCAGGGTTAGCAAGGAAAGTTGCTCTCAAATGGTGGTAAACTGGTTTTAATAAGGCATGTGCTTAACTCCATGCCCATACATCTACTCTCTTGTTTACATATGCCAAAGTCTGATAAATACTCTAGAGAAATTTTTTGTTGATTTCTTCTAAGGGTCTTATGAAGGGAGTCCTAAGAGACATTGGGTGGCATGTAAAAAGTTGTGCAAAGACAAAGAGGCAGGAGGTCTGGGGCTGATAACTCTAGAGCATGTTCAAAATAGCTTTGTTATGAAGAAAACCTGGAATATCATGTATAGCAACTCTTTCTGGTCTGACTACATTCATAGTAAATACATGAGAAATACAAATGTTCCAACTGCAACCCAAGAAGCCCAAGAAGACTCTAAGCTTTGGAAGATGATGGCCAGTATGATGCCCATTATAAAAGAAAATACTGCATAAGTATTAGAAGAAGGCAAGACAGATTTCTAGAATGATAATTGGCCAGGTGAAGGAGATTTCAAGGACATTTTCTCAGTGATTACCAACCAGCAGATAGCAGTCAAGGAGGTGATTGATCACAATGGCGACTGGCAATGGAGCTTGCTTAGTCATGAGATACCAGTAGAATGGAGACACATATTGGCTACCAGGTTTCAGTTAACAGACAAGAGAGACAGGCCTTTTTAGAATCTCACCCAAAATGGAATCTTCTCCCTGAAGTCTGCATGACAACTATGGAAAGGAGAGGATGCAAAATAAGATATAATGGATTGGATATGGCATCAGGCCTTACCAAAAAAATTATAAGTTTTTGGGTGGAAGATGTGGAAAAATATTTTGCATGTTGATTCTTTGATTCAAAAATCCATACCCTTTGTGTCAAAATGCCTTTATTGCAGCAGCAGTATGTTTGAATCACTTGACCATCTCTTTGTGTATAGTGACCTTGCTAAAAGAATATGGTGTCATTTCAGTACAGTTTTTGGTGTGGGAAACTATGTTGGAGGAACACTCTGGGCTAAGCAAGGTATATGGTTGTTGAATGCTAACCATAAGTCACATATGGGGATCATCAAAGCCTACTGCCCACTTTCATCTCATGGGAGATTTAGAGAGCAAGGTGTTGTTTGAAGTATGATGGAGTTAGCATTAACCCAAATAATGTCATTTAGAAACTGCTTAACTGGTGTCAGAACATAAATGATAAAATCAAGATAACAAAGGCTGCTTCCTTTTCTGACTGTATATCCTTGCAGGCTTTAAGACTGAAAGCCAAAACTGCCAAGCCCAAGCCTGTTATTTTGGTTAGATGGTCCAGGCCAAACTTTGGGGATTTTAAGCTCAACTCTGATGGATCTGCCCTCAGTAATGGATTGTGTGGAGCTGGGGGTGTGATTAGAGACTGGGAAGCTGTGCAAAGAATATAATCTACTGCCTCTAATAGTTGAAGTTGACTCCAACGTGGTTGCAAACTGGTTCCACAAGAAAGATTTTATTTCTGCTAGGTACGTTGGGATCATAACTTATGTACTTATCTTCAATGTGTTTTAAACCACATTTTCAAGGAAGGAAATCAACTGGCTAATTTCTTTGCAATATTGGGAAGTGAACAGATTACTGAACTCTTTTGGATTTTCAGTAGCATTCCTCCTACAGCTAGACCTATTCTGATCCTAGATCAAATGGGGTTGGTAACAATGAAAAGATGAGTTTATGATGAATTGTACTATTATGAGGCCAGGCTTTACTCTTCCTCCACTTATGTAACTTATGTTTCCCATTATTAATAAAATCCAATATTTGGTCAAAAAAAAAAAAAAAGGTCTACTAATGTATAAGAATTGGATTATATAAGGATGTAGTGACGGAGAATAAATAGTTAAGTTATAAGGGTTTATTATACCTGAACCAATCGTCCTTCATAACCACGTATTTCTTGGGCCATGCAATAAAACTCTTTAAAGCACCACCAATTGTATTTGCCTCATCAGTCACCCTCCATAACGGGAATAAAGGGATTACGACATTCATAACAGCAACTTTGCATACATTAGGCCCAAGAATTTGATTATGCAGCATGCATTCAGGATCATCTGACATCCACTGTGCATGAGCAATAATAACCTTAGAGTCCTTCCAACTTAACAATTTGCAATTAGTGTCTTTAGCCTTTCTTTTACGTTGTGCCTGGAAAGAAAAATCAAGATTATATTAGTAATTCTATATATATTACATGGTTATATAAACTTGGAAGTTTATTAACTTTTCTATCGCTTTTTAAACCACACAAACTAATCAAATGAACAATAAAATGTCATGTGTAAACAACTTTTACCAAATCTAAAACCACAAAGCCACGAAAAATTTACTAGTCATTATGGGCTCTAGTCCTCCTCTTTAATATTATTTTCAATTATCTAATAAAAAATCAAGCCCAAAAAGAAAAGGATTTACTTGGGGGGTAGACGTTTGTGTCTGTAATACTTCATCATCCGCTACACTTTGTACCTCCGATACACTTTGTGCCTGTAAAATGACAAATGAAAGAAATGAGAAATATGTGAAAAAACTAATAATAGTATTTACAAGAGATCACTTTGTTCTCACATTATAATTTTCTTGGGAGAGTGAATGAGGTGCATGTGAAGAATGCAAATCTCCCATACTTTGACCCTGAAGTTCACATAAAAGACATGAAAATATCAAAAATAAACAATATTGTGTCAACGAAGATAATGTTTTTCTTAAGTCGTATTTTTATACCTTAGTTGAATAAAAACCTAACTAATAATTTTTTTATTATAAAAGTGTCTACTCAATTATTATGGTATATGCATGAAAGATTTGCCTGGTTACTAATCAACTTCGAAATCAAATTAGACATTTTTTCCATCTTCCCCATCATTGCAGCTAGTTGCTCCTCAAGCTCGGCTACCCTTCCAGTGGTTTGCGATATTATTCCCAATCTGGTTGGGGTAACTCCAAATCCAAGTGCTCTTACTTGACCTCGTCGTTCAGGTCCAAGTACTTGGGAAAGCATGTCATCTTTCAGAGGTGGAGATGTGGAGTTCAATGGTAATGACGTTTTGAGCTCTTCAATCTTAACCTGGATTAATTTTGCAGATTACTAGAAATAAGTACAACTACCAATAAATTAATAATTGTGGGGCACGCCCTATCTAGGGATGTGCTACATCAGAGTAATTCTAAAGGTAAAGAAAAAAATTATAGTAGCCATCTTGCCTTCAAATGACAAGATAAAGAACCTGCTTGAAAGGCTTGAATAGCTGAGAGAAACTCGAAAAAAAGTTCAAACTATTACCAGTTTTCACACCCTAATCAATTTTCTACTTAATGTTATAACTATGGCAGTACATTTTGAATCATAGGCAAGTTCAGGCTCGTGCTCTACCAAATCTTACCTTTGTAATTTACACTTGCCCCACAATTATGGGACTTCGCATTACAAAATCCGACCACCTTTATAAGATGGAAAATAGTTCCCTAAAACTTTAACTACAAGTGCCAGAATGAGGATGGGTGTCAGGAGTCTAAAATTAAAATCTTTTTGGGGTTATGTTTAATTTTGTGACACAATGGGGTCTGGATCAAAATAGCCTTTTTATTTATCTTGAGACTACCATAAAATATTTATTTTCTTTATCTTGAGTGCACCAGAGCAGGACCCTTGCAAGTTGCAACAGGTATTTAACGATTTTTCTTTACCTGTCAATCTTAAATGAAGAATTTGTGGTTTCTAAGTATTAATTAGTAAAAGTCGAGAGAAGAAGTATAAATTATTAAGCAGTCCTAATGCAGATATCATGTGGATAATTAGTCTAAGTAATCATCTGCTTAGATTAAGTTATATGGGTCTAAATAAGAAATTTTGTACTATTTTATATTGAAAATTTATATTTCTCCTCTTCCATTTTATACAGGATAGAGATCCTAAATCATGATATCAACGTGCATGTTCCCCACCATATTTCTCCAAGGATACCAAGCTACAACCTGCAGGCAGCTACTCGGTCTCTACGAGAAAACTGGGGCAAAGGCTCTTGCAAGGTTTAACTTCCTAAATTTTCATTAAGGAAGAAGGTAGCTACTAGTTGAGAGAATATAATTTACACTAATATGAATTAATAGTTGAGTAAATAAATTAGGTTTAAGAATACCAAATTCTTTGCAACTTCTTCATTTGATGGTTCACCATTTGCCTTCGCATGAGCTTTCGCCCAAACATCAACTCTGACTACTGAAGAAGGTTTTGTACTCTTCTTTTTCTATAAGAAAAAAAGAAGAAAAAAATGTGCAATACATTAAGATTGGGTTATTTAGATTGAAACAGCTACAATAATTATCATAGAAGCATAAACTTCATATAATTTAGAGATTGTGTCTCTTAAAACATTGATTACCATATCATTTTCTAGACGAGCATAACCTCGTCGACTTCCTGTATAAGGGAAGACTTGTTTTGACCTCATATTCTTGAATTTCTTGCTTTTTGCCTGCCAAATAGTGGTCAATGATATTAAGCTATACATAATTCATTATTCTGACTTATTAGAAAACTCAAATACTTACTTTGAATACTGGAGATGACTTCCCTTTAACAAAAAAATTCCATTCCTTGAGATCAATTTCCTTTGGCCTTTTTTTCATTATCATTGCGTCTGACTTACAACTATCAATTATCCTCCTTAGCCTTGCTTTGCGACTCCTCTATAATCTTCCAACCGTTCCCATACAGTAACTTCTGCTTTCCTCGTCAAGAGTGAACCTTTGCTGCAAAATAATAGATGAAATACATATTTATTACCTTTAGTAGAAAACTAAAACTATATAATTCAAGCTTTTATAATACCTTGATCGCTTCCCATATAAGATCATTTCTTTCTAATGGGACAAGTCTCCAATCGTCATATATAATAGGTACCATATCTAGTCCTACTGTTCCCAAATAAGATGACAACTTTTCTTAACCTAGTTCAATAAGTTGACCCCTTTCATTAAATTTAACATTTGTTTTTGTGCCATCTTGTCCCATTGTCATACATTTTGTAGGGCCTCGCTTCCTTTTGGACTTCTTGTTTTTCTCTAGAGAGGGGTTTGACATCTCTTGAGATGATTCTTGAGAAAGTTCTTGAGAAGGTTCTTGAGAGGGTTCAGACTAATTGGGTCCGAGGTTGTTCGAACCTTCTATACGAATTCCTCCATTAGAAGCATTCCTAATGGCAACTGCAATGGCCTGTCTGTTTCTCTTTTGCCTCTTTTTGGCAGCTTTTGAACTCTACTCACATGCAACCAAATATATCAAATAAAAATTAAATATGCGTGAATATATAATTTACCTGATCAATAACATGATTCCCTTCCTCAACTGTAATTAAGTAACATTGATGATTACCTCTACTTGATTTGTCATGTCGCGAAGCAAGATAATAACACTGCAAAATAGGCATACATATTAAACATACAATTAGAGGTTTTATGTAAAACAATTTCTATCTAACCACCTGAGATATAAAAGTGTAAGTACACAATATCAAATAAACACATGATTAGATCCAATAATATTTAAGAAAATGAGCAAAATAAAATAATTGATAAACAAAATAAAACAAACTCATTAATTTATTAATAATAAGGGCATACATTACACTAGTTATGCCCTCAATGATGCTTTTGATCCTAGTCTTATACATCATACCCTTTATACAAAGATACTTAACAAATATGCATACCTACAAAAAATATATATACTACACATACATTCCCTCACAATCATTTCTTACGTAGTTGGCATCATGATCATCACTACTCATATCAAGTCTATACATATCTAGCGACCCCAAAGATGAATTTTCAGCCTTATCAAACATCTCCAACTCATGAAAACCTCTTGGCGGTGCCTTAAGAAGGACAAACCAATTAGATGAGTCAGCATCCCTGGAATAAAATACTTGCTTTGCTTGTGATGCCAGAATAAAAGGGTCTCTTTCGTTCCACTTTTGTCCTTGCGGCAAGTTAACCAACGTAAATCCATCTTCAACTTTAATGCCATTATTTATGCTTGCCCAATAACATTGGAATAGAGCGATCTGAAAGGTGGTGTAGTCAAGTAACACTATATCCTTTAACACCCCAAAGTAAGAAATCATATCAAGCTTTTGGTTTTTATCACTTGTTCTAGATCTGCACATCGTTTCTGCTTCAATAGAAATACCACTATTTTGTGTAGACTTTTCAGTATCTTTCGCATGAAATCGTTTCCCATTGATAATATATGAGGAATATGACATTATATCTATTTTAGGGCCATAGGCAAGCCATTTTAATGTTTGTGAAACATTATTTTTCATCTTGATCTCAACCTATTTTAAATTAAAGGAGTATTATTAGCATTATATATACTAATAGGCTTATGAAAAATGGAAGAAAAAAAAGAAGCAAAACAGATAACATACGACCTTTTGCATAAACCATGAAGCGAAAGTATCAACATGCTTCTTCAATAGTGCTCTTTCATTTTTTGAGAGACGGTTATCCAAATGCCTTAACTCGTCCAAGTGCATTTTAATTAAGATGGGATGCAATTCATTATTACTTAATGTGTGAACTCTAGAAGTTTTAAAAACAAAATTTTGAGCGTACTTACTTCAAATACGGCTCTACTTCCGCTGTATTGAACAAAACATAACGATGAGCACTATCTAAAAGCTCATCAGAAATTGATTTTGATTTCCCCCCAGAAATTGGACGACCTTCTGCATCATTATGAATATCGTGGTTCCGACCTTTTTTACTACCAAGCTCAACCGCCTCACTCATATATCCACTACAAAACTTTGTACATTCATCTGCTGTATAGCAATTAGCCATACAAGCTTCGGGACGTGCACGATTTCTAACATACGCTTTAAGTGTCTTCATGTATGTATACACAAAGCATTGATCATACGTAAATAGTATTAGAATTAAAATTTTCATTTATAATTAATCTTTTAGGAATTCCTAAATACTCTAGCAATGAATATGGTAATGGATACCTTTCAAAGGGGTACATCCATCGATAGTGAACTGGTCCGCAAAGTCGGGCTTCCCTGGCTAGGTGGATACACAAGTGTACCATGATATCAAAGAATGAAGGAGGGAAAAATCTCTCCAACATGCACAAAGTCTCAGCAACTTCTTTCTCAAGGGCCTCAAGCTTTTCCAAATTAATTACTCTTTGACATAGAGTATTAAAGAAGGCACATAGCCGAAAGATTCCATTTCGAGGTCCATTCGGAATAAGACTCCTCAGTGCCACACATAACATTTGTTGCAGTAACACGTGGCAATCATGAGATTTAAGGCATGAGATCTTGCACTCTTCCATTGATATGCAATTCCCAATGTTTGAGCTATAACCATCAGGCAGTTTCATCATTAGTAGCCGCTTGCAGAATATATGTTTTTCCGCTTTTGATAGTGTGTGAGGTGCAGCTGGAAGGTAAGTTTTTTTCTTTCCTTCTTATGGGTGTAACTCATGCCTGATCCCCAAATCTTGCAAATCTTTGCGAGAATTGAGTCCATTTTTCGATTTTCCTTTCAAATTTAACAGAGTACCGATAATGCTATCACACACGTTCTTTTCTATGTACATCACGTCTAAGTTGTGACGCAGAAGAAGATGCTACAAAATAACAATACGAAATGCTCATAAAACTTTTAATTAATTTAATTTATGTTAAAAAGTATAATAAACCCAGAAATGTTAAGTAATTATTACCTCCCAATATGGTAGTGTGAAGAAAATTGACTTCTTCTTCCACATTTTCGTAACTTGTGTCTTCCCCTTATTATTAACTTGCGAGTTCTCGGCATTACCAACATGCGGCTCTCCATCAGTACTGTCAGACACCTTTATCTTCTTACTCTTCTTATTAACTTACAACTTCCCCTTATTATTGTTTTTCTCTTTTTTTCCCCAATCATTTTCTATATGCCTAATCTCATTAAAGATTTCTGAACCAGACATTATAGGAGGGTTTTCGCCACACTCATATTTTCCATCAAACCAACTTTTCTTTGATCGATACTTATGATCAGGGGAAAGAAAACACCTATGGCGCATGTATACAGTTTTGTTACTATTCTTTAGCCATTGTGAATAAGTACCACTACCACATACTGGGCATTCGTTATATCCCTTTGTCGTACATCCAGCCAAATTTTCGTATGCCAAAAAATCATTTATCGTTCACATCAGAACTGCCTTTAACGTAAAGTCAGTCTTGCTAAAAGCGTCATATATTGTCACCCCGTCATTCCATAGTTTTTGCAAATCATCTATGAGTAGTTGTAAATACACGTCGATGTCATTACCTGGCTGCCTAAGCCCTGGAATTAATAAAGTTAAAATCAGATTATCCTCTTTCATGCATAACCATGGTGGGAGGTTATATGTAGCCAACATTACCGGCCAACAGCTGTATGTGGAACTCATATCACGAAAAGGATTAACTCCATCACCGGAGAGAGTGAGTCTAAGATTTCGTGACTCAGATGAGAAAGATGGCCATTTATTATCAATGGTTTTCCATGCTAAAGAATCTACGGGGTGTCGCATATTCCCATCTTCACTCTTATTGTTATAATGCCACCTTAGTTGTTCTGTCAATTCTGGTGACTGAAACATCCTTTAAAATCTTGAAATTATTGGAAAGTACCTCAACACCTTTGCGAGGACTCCTTTCTTAATCTTCTTAGTATAACAGTTTACCTTCCAACGAGATGATCCGCATTTTGGACAACTCTCCGCACTCTTTAGATTGTTTCTAAACAAACAACAGTCATTTACACAAGCGTCTATCCTTTCGTAGTCGAGGTCAAAAGGTTTAAGAAGCTTATTTGTGAAGTATGTGGAATCAGGAAGAATATTATCTTTTGGGAGAATATCACAAAATATTTCTAGAAACTCGTCAAAAGCCTTATCAGATAACCCATGACTAACTTTTTTCTTGTACAAGCTTATGGTCGCTGACAATTTACTGTACTTTGTGCAACCTGGATATAATGGAGTTTTAGCATCTTTCAAGAATTTCATAAATTCATCACTAGTCCTTTCTTCAACAACTTCTGGTAATTCAACATCTGGCACATATGCATCCTTACATAGCTTGTATATCTTTGATGTATTGGCATTAAGATTAGGCGTACTCAATTGTTCTCCATGCCAAACCCATGTTGTATATGTCAAATCCATCCCATTCATGAGCAAGTGTTGAAAAACTAACGTTAAACCTTGGGAGCATAAATTTCTGCATAATTTGCATGGGCACCTAATAAAGTCTTTATTCTCTGCATTTTCAGAAGCAAATTCTACGAACTTTATTACTCCGTTTTCGTACTCAGGTGAAAGTCTACAGATGAAAACACAATTTTTGTTACTTACTTTATATAGAGTTAATTAACATTATCTAAACATGTTTATTGTAGGGTGTGAATTCGACACCTGTTATCAAGATGTACCCAAGATATATCAATCATGATGATGGTACTTGCTTTAAGCCTGAAGAAACAAAGTTACGCATTTAGTTCAAGTTTGAAAAAAAATCCAATAAGCATATACTTAAAGTTCGACTATGTTTTAGTTTGGAGAAGCTAGTTCAATTAGATTCCTTGTGTTTACTTTTAATGGAGAGATTTTATATTCATAGAGTAGTTACAGATGCAAAAGAAGAGGCAAAGGCTGTTATTTTTAGCTGTCTAACAAGATTTGGAGACCTCAAAAGCGAACTGTACCACCTCTTATCCTTGAAAGGAAAGAAAAGAAAGTCACCAGTGGGAGTGAGTCCAAAAGTTAGGAGCGATTCTTTCCACTATAGACCTCGGCTTGGTGAGTCATAGTCATCCTAGCCTACTAGTTAAGGCCTAACCTACCAGAGCTGACAACGCCGAAACCATGACTATAGTTGGTGGTTTTAAGTACCTTATCTTATTTTAAGTAGTTTAGCGGCAAAAGTAACTAGAGTTTAAAAGAGTCAAAGCTATTCTTTCTTAGCTAGCTCAATACCTTATCTTACTTTAAACAGCTTCATACCTCTTTTCCTAAGCTACAAAGGCTACCTTATCATTCGCTTATTCCCCCCGCTTGGACTAGGCTATTCTTTTGTACCAGCAAAACTGGAAGCACGACTAGTGCGTTCCCTCGAATGTTTGTAAGTCACCTGGCTCAGACTCTTTATATAATGCGCTAGCTCAACTCGCTAACTAACTACGTCGACGTTGTGATAATGTTTATAGGCTATAGAAAAATAGGAGCTCTTGCTCTACCTAGCCTAGGATCCTTCTCATTTCTTCTAGCTTCTAGGAAACTGAAAGCTAGGAAGGAGATCTCATTCCAGATAGGCATAAGAAACCTAGTACACTGTAATAAACCCATAGGTAAGGTTGGTCCAAGGAATCCGATGCGAGGCCTAAGGATCCTCCCAAGCACGAGAATAAGCCTCAAAGTAAAAGGCTTTTTCCCCAAGGCTTCAAACAAGGTGAAAAAGGGGGCTCAGGCTCTTTGTGTCGGTTCCTTCTCAGGATCCTTGCTGTAACCATTGGCCTATTTTAGCAGCCAGTTTTTTAGGGGCTCTCTTTTGAACAGCTGCCCCACGATTATTTAGCTAACTAGAGGGAAGGGAGCTACTAGGGCTAGGTTGCTAGGAACGTTACCCAACTGCAAAAAGCTCTATGGCATTTTTAAAAAAGTGTCATTGTCATGCTGCACTGAAAGCAAGAAGGTTCTTTTGGGAAGTCTAGGCGGGTAATGGTAATTTATCTTTCTGTAACGTATTACGGCGGCAGTTTTTTTGGAAGGAAATCAATCAGGCACGCTAGTAGATCTAAGGGCTCTCTAACTACTTCGCTAAAAAAGGCATCGGCAGATCAACGCTAGGATCCTTCTTCGTAGCGGGGCCCTAACTCATCATCGGCCTAGTAGCCATACCTCTAGCTCAAAGGCTAGAAGTGGCAGCAGTTTCTTTTATTACAGGGCCAAATAGAAATAGAAAAAGAAGGCTATCTATCAGTTAGGTCTGGGAGCTGCTGGCGTAAGAGCGATTGACGTTGGGCTATGTTTTAAAGAGCATGGGCCAGTCGCAGAGAGTCAACGTTCTGCGCTACGGAACGACCAAGTCATACGCTTCTTCGGTGTCATTAAAATGAAGTCGGGGAGCTGGGAGAATGTGATGAAGCAAATCTCCAAAGTATTTTTTCTTTTGAGCGTGGTGCGTGTAAACGAAGGGTTTTAAAAAGAGTGCATTGTCTTTTCTAAGCTGCGAAGAAGAATGACACGCCGCCAACTATTGGCTACCACAAGAGGTATATCATCTTGGCCAACGCTGCTTAGAGGCAAAAAGAAGCTGTGGCGTTTAGGTGTATCTCAGTTAGACTCTTTAGAGTCTCTCAGTTGATACATACTGAACACTGGACTATACCACAAGACATCGAAACAGTCTTTAATTTCCTGCAGGTGGAGCCAACTACTTTCAACTTAGAGATACATCCTGAGGATAAAGCTGTATGGAAGCCAATATTAAAGGCATTCTTTCTACTACTTTTGCTTTCTCTTGGATTAGGCAGTAAAGGCCAAAAGTTTGGTGGCATTCATGGATATGGAAAACTCCTATCTTTCCAAAAATTGCAAATTTTGGGTGGAGGCTCCTAAATAACATATTACCCACTAAAGCAGATCTACACAAAAGGGGCATAGTGATGGTCTCTCATTGTTATATGTGTCTTTCTTCTAAAGAAAATACTGCCCATCTGTTCTGGGACTGTATTATTGCTACTGTCATAAGAAAGTGGTACTGTAATATTTTCAACTTGCAAGATTAGGGTACAACTGATCTCATAACTCTGATACTGTTGGGGAAAAATCTCAGTCCAATGCTGAATGAAATGTGATGTGGAAGGCTGTAATTTTAATTGCTGCATACCACATTTGGCTTACTAGAAATAAAATTATGTTTCACGACTTTCATGTTCACTTGCCATCTATTTAAAGTAAGATTCTACCAGATCTGAAGGATGGGGCTGCAAATTCTAAAGCTACAATGTTTAACACAAGCTTAGAGCTGCAGATTCTCCATAATCTGGGGGAAATCAAATAGACACGAAACTAAGGCTCGTAGAAACTGGTGCCTAGCCTGCTCTAAAGTATGTTAGAAGATGTTTTGGATGTCCTCAAAATAGCTCATAACCCCATTGGCATACCCCGCCTATAGCTATAGTATAGACCTATTATCCATGCTATGTACTGGACGAAGGAATTCCTGCCCTAGCGTGGGTCTTTATTGCGTTTTGCTATCTAGGTTTTTTTAAAGGCTCCTGCTCCAATGGTAGTTTAGCGCAGAGATCCTTCTTTAGAAAATTGCTCCTTATCTAGACATTACCACTATGAAAGAAAAGCGGTTTCATCCGCAACTATAGACATGACCTCTATGAACTCGTAGTCAAGCTATTTGATCCTAGCCAAGGATCCTAGCGACTATAGACATTACCACTACAACTCTTTTATCCTAGCCAAGGATCCTAACGATCGCTACTTCTATAGTTTCTCAATCCAAGCCCACTACGCTTTTTTCGGTCAGATGCAAATAGCCCAACATCTACTCATTACCACTATGAAACTGAAAGACTATGAAAGCGACACGCCAAGAACTCCCTGTTTTAACCCACAAACTCCTAAAAGAGTTAGCTCTTTATAAACTCCTTCTATTAAAGGCTAACTCCCCAATTTGGTAGCTTCAAGCATCAGTGGTTTGAAAGGTGGCCTTCCCCTCTTCTATTTCTACCTCTAAACTACTTAGCCGTAAGCTCAATCTTGCTTATTAAGGCTTCCTACCTCAGCCTTTGTTAAAAAACCAGCCATTACCCGACGGCAAAACCCAACAAGAAAAGAAGGATTAGGAAAGAAAGCGCCTCAGCAAATGATTTTACTATGTTATAGGCAACAATAAATATAAGGGTATCATGTGCAAAACCCAAATGAGGCTTAATAACCAATCAACAATGATAAACCAAACCTCATAGTGATTTTACTAGAGATATCAAATTATCAATAGCATATCATTCATCAATAATTAGCTTCTTCGAAGATTACTATTCTACAATTGCACAACCCAAACAAAACATGAGATCAAATCATAAATTTGGAGAGAGAGGGGATGCATTACCAGCTTGATTATGCAATTGGGTATGCTTGATTCTTCAATTGCTCATTCCAAACAAAACCGTAGCAAAAATCAAATCAAAAATTGCTTGATTATGCGCAAATAATTCTACAACTGAGAGAGAGAGAGAGACCTGCTTTTGAAGATGCAGAGGAAGTGATCGATCAGGGCCTTGGCATGGTTTGGAGAAATTGGGGGAGGAGAGGTTAGGCTGAGAGAAGAAAGCAGAGTATCTGTGTTCTCAAGAGCGGGAAACTTAGTGCGAATGTTATTTCACGGTTATTTACGCGGTTTTTTTTAACCCCCTATTACAGCGATTACAAACGCTATTAAAACAATAACAAACGCTATTAAAAGTACTCTTACGCCTCCTATGTTGTTTTTTGTGAGGAAAAAATAGGCTATGATAGCATTCATATAAAATAAGCTATAAATGTTAATTTTTAATAGCATTCAATATATATGCTATAAAATTTGTGCTATCATAGGTGTTTTTTCTTGTAGTGCAATAATATAATCGTCGGAATAATGTACTTTGTTATTGAAGAATGCAATCTTATTTTCGAAATGTTTATTTCCGATAATATTACGTTAAAACAAATACAAGATTAATGCAATATCAAAAACTTCTTTAATAAACTTGTACGACAAGAAGTATTAAATTACATGAATAACACTCAGATAATACAAGAAATAGAGTACTAGGTTTGAAGATTTCCCTTCACAACCCATAAATGCTCGATTAGATCATTCTTTAGATCAAAGTGAAGTTCTCGACTTCGAATCCAGTTTATTTTCGATATAAAAGATTATATTGTTCCGCGTTCTCGTACAATATCGAAACGTTAGCCTTCAATAGTTAAGGGCCCAGCCGGATCGTAGTCTAAGTATGATGGGAATGCACCTCGTTCCTCTTCGACGATCATATTGTGCATTATCACGCACGCCTTCATGACATTACTCAAAATTTGGGGGTCCCACAATTTTACCAGATTTTTTACAACATTGAACCGAGATTGTAAAACCCCAAACTCCCGTTCTACGTCTTTTCGGCAACTTTCTTGTTGTTGAGCAAAAAATTTTTGTTTCGCTATAATCGGATTGGATATGGTTTGGATAAGTGTTCCCCATTTGGGGTATATGCCATCTGCTAAGTAATACCCCATATCATAAGTTTTCCCGGCAATTATATAATTGCAAGGCGGGGCGATACCATCGGCCAGGCCGGTGAAAAGATGTGATTGTTACAGAACATTGATATCATTGTTAGACCCTGGTAACCCAAAAAAAGCATGCCAAATCCAAAGGTCATGTAAAGCTACCGTTTCAAGAATCAATGTCGCTTTGGGGTAATGACCAGTAAATTGACTGTGCCAAGCTTTAGGACAATTTTTCCATATCCAATGCATACAATCAAGGCTTCCAAACATGCCGTGAAATCCCCGAAACTCTCCGATTTTTTTTTACTTTTCGACGTCGGCCGCGTTTGGTGCTCGAAGATATTCCTCGCCAAAAATTTGTATAACCGCAGCACAAAACCTTTTTACACATAACAAGGTTGTACTTTCTCCTATTCGGATATATTCGTCAAAAAGATCTGCCGCAACACCGTAGCTTAAGAAATGTAGTGCTGCGACTACCTTCTGGTACAGTGATAACCACATAGTACCAGCGTTGTTGGGTTTCTGGACAAAATAATGATCATGTGCAACGATTGCATCGAATAGATGCATAAACATATCTCTACTCATACGAAAACATTGCCGAAATTCCCATGGCTCATATGTACAATTCGGCTGGAAGTATTCTCGTATAATGTTGTAATGCCCCAATGGGTGTTCTCGCTTTTTTCTCTTATCCTTACGGCCCATGACACTCCTGCCGTAACTCGAAGTTGCATCCTTAACTACTATGTTCACTGCAGCTTGGTGCAGAACTTAAATTGCCCCCGTACAATAATAGATAAGATCGTCATCGGAGAACGACGACGATAAATCTGGAGGATCGGGAATGGATGAATCAGATGATGAAGAAGACATTTGAGGTTGTGGAGTTGAGAAAAGGTATAATACCAGATGGTGAACAAGTTTTCAATGGAAGAGAGAAGTGTAAAAATTGGAGAAATGTAAAAGGGGAAGAAGTTGTGGGTCTTTTCCCTAGATTTAGCGGTGAAATGAACACCATGCGGTATTTCTTTTACCGCGCGGTGCTCATTTCACTGCCAAATCTATGTTTGTATTCTTCAGTGACAATTTTGTTCGAATAGAATTAGATTTTATTCAAATAAAGCTGCTCAATGCAAATTGTTGAAATTTATTCGAACAGACAAATAGTCTGTTCGAATAGACATTGAAAAAACTCTACCAAAAACCTATAAACATCACCAAATAGTCTGTAGAAATGTAAAACACCTCAGTGCAAATTTATTCAAACAGAGAAATAGTCAATTTCAACATTAGATAATAATGGCTAATGAACATTAAAAACATCCAAAACATCGTCTGCAAATATATCGTCTACTCAGAATCATCTACATAATCAAAGCACAGCTTCTACATCGTCTAAAAAAACTTAAAAAAACATATATATCTACTCAAAATCATCTCCAGTACCCCACCCCCTGCGGTTAGTACTGCCTCTCCTGGTTCGCAGACCAGATCCACGCTGCCTTGTCCTTACGCCTCCTCTAGGTGGTAGCGGCACCACCCGTACGTCACGCCCCCTCCTCAGATGTAGGTCCTGAACGGGACAAAGAAACTTTATAAAAATTTGACAAAATAAATATGACATTAAGAAAAAATACAGCAATAAATACATAAATAAATTACTTTCATGGGCATATAGCTGATGATCTATACTGTCAATTTGCTTGCGAGCAATAGCAAGCTCATCCTCCATCTCTTGGAGCCTCTGTGCGTCCCGCACAGACTCTGCAAGGACGAGTTGCCGCATACCATGGGTCAGGTGCTACAGCTCCTCTGCACCGTAAGATGAAGACATGGGTGGCGAGGCCCTCAAACGGGCGATGGGGAGCCTCTCACGCCGCTCTGTCCACTCCATGTGCCACCCCAGGTCTGGCCCCTCTTCCTTGCCAGGCAAACTGAAGTCCTGGGATAAGCTATGAACCAACGCTGACGTAACCACCACAGGTGTAATACCAGCTTTGAGTGCACTCGGTCCGAACAGATCTAGATTCCCCATCCTCTGAGAATCTGTCAACATATGGCCTACCTCCGAAATTTGTTCAGCCCAGTATGAGGCTTAAGTCTCTCGCTCCTCCCCTATCACAAACTGCTCACATTCAGCGAACCCGGCCTGTCTCATCTCATGTAAAGCCGCTGGACTAATATGTAGTGACATGCTAAGCGGAGGATCCAAAGGAATACGCACCTCGCCAGTCACCTGCCTCTAGCATCTATCCCCCAAGTAATATTCGTAGTTTCTGTTTGGTACTTGAAGTGGTATCCTTTTACGGGATATGAGTTTTGCATTCAGTACGTCCTCTATCTCGGACACTGCAGAATCGAACCAAGGTTCCCATGTGATCGTCTCAACAGTGCGGTGATCAATATGGTATCTGCCTATAATAAACAGATTGGTCGCCTGGTCATTTGTTTTCCTCCTGTTCCCCCTCTCCCATGCTCTGAGGCGCGGATAGGCCGGGTACTTTACCTCTTCCTTGACTATAGGGTGACCAACCTCACAATACTCGTAAAACCAATACTGCATTTTAGAATAACAGAAAAAATAATTAGAATTTATATTTAAGATATTTATTGGAAGATATTTGATTTGTAAATGGAAAAAGTGTTAGTGTACCAGAAGAAGTTGCATAAATCCAGTGATGGCACCCCCGATCGTGACTGCGGTATCCAAACCATGGTACAGGGAAGCAAAAATTGCAGAACCCCAGTCATATTGGGCAGCCGAGTCCAAATCATTCACGGCCGTGAGATATCCAAGCGGGACGGTATCGTTAGCCGTTTGGAACCACAAATGTCCCATCATGAAGAGGATAAAAGCACAAGCAATAGTAATATCATCATCCCGATTAGCTTTGACGGTCAAGTACGTCCTCAAATGTGCAATGCTGACGTTCCCACTTTTTATATGGCTGGAATCAATGTTGGGGAGCAATTGCCTCGCATTGGATAAAATAGACCATGTGTCATCATATGGAACCTGTGTCGGATATCGGCCGATGGACAATGATGTCAGCATAGTAAAATTGAGGGGAATGGCATCTATCTTCACACAAGGGAACAGAAACGTGTGTGTGGTCGGCCACCAACACTCTGTAAGCGCCTGAATTAGCCGATTATCTGAATTGCCCAAGCGTATATCCATAAACTGCCCGAAAATATTCACCACGGCGTCCCTTACAGCTGGAAGTATGGCAATATTCTTCCACACTTTGAACACCGTAGAGAATGTGCAGTGCACACGCATCGAATCACGATTCTGTTCATTGAGGCATTTTGTCAAACACTTTATTTATGAAAAAAAAACAATTTCACAATTACACTAAAACTTACCGTGAGTTCCTTTCCCGTGTAATAAATGTGACTAACTCCGTCTGGGAGTTAGGTAATACACCTCCGCGGGAAGTTTATCTTCGGTTGGGTTTGGTATATCTTGGGGTTGAATATCTTCAAATTCCACCTGCTTTTTCTTCCTTCCGGACCTCGAGAGAGTTACGGAACGCTTTGGATCTCTTATTCCTCTAAACCCAGGCAGAGTACTAGGGTGTGGGTCTCCCTCTGGCATATGCATTTTGATTTTGTTGGAATTCTAAGATTTTTTTACCAAGAGATTTTTGAGAGAGAGATAGATGTAAAAAACTAGAAAATAGTCGAATTCACTAGTGAGTTTTACTTACAGATAATGCGACGGTGTTTTGAACCCCGTGCGATGTTCTTTTTACCGCGCGGTAAAAGGAACACCGCGTGGTGTTTTAATCTCTAAATTTAAAAAAAAAAAAAAAAAAAAAAACCACGTTGGCAAACTCACACTGGCTGCTGGAGAGGTTGAGTTTGAGTTGTGGGTTTGGTGGGCCAGGGTGTCAGAACCCACACCCAAACCCACACTCCCTGCTAGAGATGCTTTTAACTATGTTTACTGCAAAAAGTTGTTATGGCTATTTTTGAGATAATAGCTAGGCTTTGCCTAAAATAAACTTAGTTTTTTTTATATGGTATAATAATGGTTATGTATGATTATTTATCAGTATTTGATATAAGCCTGTTTAGGATATCTGTCATCTAGTTTATGAAACTTTTTATCAGAAACATGTCTATTTCATATTTTTTTCGTGTGCATCTCGTCTTCAATGTGGTTTCAATTATTTGTGAATAGGACATGTATTTTAATAAAACCCTGCCCTACAACTTATGCACCGACGTCGTCGGCATCTGAAATTAAAATTAAAGTTAGGTGATCGGTCTCAATTTGCTTCAGTACTGAACTAAACTAAATGTCACCATTCACCATTTAATACTGAAAAGCATAGGCCCTTGCGTGAACAACTTGACTTATACTTCATTTCTCCCCCATAACTTTCTTCGTTGGTTGTTGATACAATTTTCAAGACCTTATATGCGAGTTCACTGAGAGCTTGGTTTTATGGTAGAAAGTTTCAATATTAGAGCTTTCACAAAAGATCATGTCTCTAAGATTGCATTTGGTTAAACCACTGCCATAGCGAAGGTAGAAAAGGGCACCTAGGCATCGGTGTATGTGGGTTTTGACAATGGAGATAACTGGATAAAGACTCGCGTAGGTTGCTTAAAGAGTAACAGGATGCTGGGAACCTACACAATTCTAACAAACATAAATTTTTTGCTTAAGTCTCAGTTACCATATCGACATAGTAATATCATCCGTTGTATAAAATTAAAACTATCTTTGAGCAATTTACGTTGTTTTCTTTATTTACATAATTTGCAATTATAGTTTCTTCGATTTGTTCGAAGCAACTTTTTGCATCTAATGTGAACTCCACCCTAATACACTTGTAGTCACCCGGATCTCTTCTGTCTTCCTGGACTTCACTTCACCAGAACAAAACCGTAATGTTCTTTCTATTTGGTATCCTCCTCCAATGCCTACTTCTCTCTCCAAGTGAGAGCAATAGCTCTCAAACACACTAACATTTACATGCAACTTAAAATTCATCAAGAAAAGTAAATCAACCTCTAATTTATTCATCTCTCCCGTCGTTAATCCCCCAACACTTGCAAAATAAGAATTTCTATAGTTCCTGCACAAAGATAAAATTAAAATAAGTTTGACACAACAATCAATTTAGGCGAGAAACATTGTACCGAAGACTAAGAACAAGTAAGGAGAAACAAAGAAGAAAATATTACTCACATGTCCTCAACATATTTAGAGGCCACCATAATAGTTGTAATAAGAAGCCTATGTACATTGCAGGATGTAATTCGAAACTCCGGGCAGATTTGACATAACCGATCAATGTACACGTAGGCAACAACATAAACCGATGGCCCAACATGGGTGTACCGATAAATTCTCTCGAGAAAGGATTGAATTGTAATGTCGGGTACCTCATAGCAATCAAAGATACGAGTTTTGGGGTCTTTTGACAATGCCCATTTACATTTTATAGTAATCCTCTCATTTCTAGCTATGGTTCTCTCAAGGAGGGAAGCGAGAACTGAAATCATTAAGGAGGTATTCGATTCTGAATCATCTTTTGAGAAGGAATAGATATCAGATTGAAGTGTTGTGGCAGAAATAGAAGTTAAAGCAGATGAATCCATTGAAGAGACTTAAGAGAGAGAGAGAAGTTGAGATGTGGAGATGCATCTGAGAAAGACTTATATAAGGAGAATGAGTGGGTGAGAAGCTTAGTTGTGTGCATGAATAATTTAAGGGGAAGACTAAGGTGCATGGTTAGAACTTAGAAGGGTAGATAATATCGGATTATTAGATATTGCCTCCTTTACATGAGAGTGACTTGAACCAACAAAGAAATTTCTTCCTCCTTTCATCAAGCATTCTTTTGATATGATTTTTTTTAAGATTTAATATTTTTATTTCACATTGTGTCTGCTTGTTACTGTCATGACAGAGACCATGCTTAATATTTATTTCGAAAAGTCGATTACCATACTTAAACTTCATCAATCGGTGCTTAAGTGGGGAACATAGATATTAACTAGAATTAGCGTGAGGTGAGTGTCCTAAACATGACAGCTTCATCACTATAAACTAATACTACATAATTCCACTAGTTCGAAAGAGTTATTTTAACCATTAGGATTAAGTCTTTTAAAATGTTCTGATGCTCCATTGTAGATTTGTGTTTACTCGCGTGTGCCTACAATTATTTGTAATGTTTTTTTTTTTTTTTGGGGTAGATATGAATTTTGTTTTCACTGTAATGTAATGTAATGTCAAGATTAAAGAGAAAGAAAAAAGATGAATAGTATTATTGGAGGGTAACTGTGTCATAGTTTCACAAAGTTGAAGTCGAGGTTGAAAATATCATCAGGCGAATACATCAACCTTTGTCTTATCCGTAACATTGGTGGTAAAACTTTGCCATGACCGAAATATGATTCCACTAGTTCTAGATATGATAGGTTATACCAGTGTAGGAAATTTTAATGTAGGTACTGAAACATTTTTCTCTTTCTAGTTTGCAATGGTACATGAGTGTTACACAGGACAGTTTATTCCGGCAAGAATATAAGTCACCAAATTAATCGATAACACACTAATTGATACGATTAATAAATTGTTGGTCACAATCTATCCTCTCGAATTAAAACCCAAACAAGACCATGAATACAACGTTAACAATCTCTGAAGGAATCTCCCACAGTCATAATTAAGCTGGCCATTAGCAGGCAATCACGAAATATGCTAACTAAGAAGCATAAAGTCCAACAACAATTATTTGCATCTAATGTTGTTCTAATTAAAATGATTGCTACTGTCATCAATCAGACAAGTACATCAAGTAGAAAACTCAAACATTGTAATGTAGCATCAGACATCAGTCTTGGAGTCATCTAGATTTGGCTCGTGAAACACTTCAACACAGGCCTATGGTGTAAAGAAAATAATTCTAATCTAGAGTGTGGACTAAATGGATTTATTTCACTGTGTGTTATTAGTAACCTTGAACAAATTCACCATTCCACCTCAGTTTTTCGAAGAACCATTTTTATTTAAACACTGCAATGACCTTCCTTTTCATATAATTCTATAAGAAAAAAGAAAAAAAGCAGGTGTATTTTAAGCTTACAACAATAGAAGTCTACTTTAACCCAAAACTCAGTTAAAAAGACACCCTAATTTCACTTTGTGCTTACAAATATGTTATTTCCTTCTTATAAACTAATGAATTAATACAAATAAAGATGTTAATGAGAGTGAAAAATCAGTGAGTCTCCCTGTTGAGTATGAAGGAACCGGTTAGCTAGGAAGTAATTTTAGCAAACAGTAAAGCTATGATTGGACAACATAAACATGTATAAGAAAGAAACATGAGACGCATAAATGCATTTATTTCTCTATTAAGGGAGAAAAAAAAAAAAAATGACATATAATATGTTCTTAACTTAGAAATGAAAAGAAAATGCATACCAAGTGTTCCATTGTCTTTGCTTGCTTCTTTTCTTAGAGATAAAAATCTGATCAACAACCAACTATATTCACTTTAAGTTTACATCCCCTATAGTGTGTGAAGCATATGGACCTAGTACAACATCCAACAAAAAGTGATGATTTGCTAGCCTAAAGCTTCTGTATCCATCACAATAGGACGCATGAGTAGCATCAACAGCTTCAAGTGACAACCATTTCTAAAGTTTGGCAAAGATTTTGTCATCTTAAACTCAGCCATGTTAACATATGATCACAAATTGCTATGGAAATTGGAGACATAATTGCCAAGAATTTGTATAAGAACTTAATATGATCCATATTTCTTCCATACATGAAAATGGAGTGTGCGCATCCCTTCTGTGTTTGTAATTATAGCTCCACATATTAACATTCTCAATACTACGAACCCCTCGTATCTTCATAACATCTTCCAAAGCCGATTTAAGATCCTGCTCATGAGCTCTATGAATTTTTTGAAGAAAAATTTATACAGAGTTCCTCAGCAATGGGATTACTGAGAGGCTAGGATCACAACTGATATAAATATGGAGCAAGTCTGCTACATACGTACAACCCACCCCTTATACTTTGTTAAAATGGCCGAGAATACAACCCCAAGACTCCCATTGTGTCAGCTAGAACATGGGGGAAAATCCCATCGATGTTGTGATCAATGTGTCGGTGCTTCTTTTGTGGTTCCTTTAGTTCTTTTTCCTGTGATGATTATTTTGACCGTAAATCGCTATTTACTGCTGTAGAATGACTATGAGCCTGGTGGTTATCTTCTACTAAATGATCACCTTCATGGAAGTCAGCCTCGTTAGAGTATTCGTGATGATGAACATGCTCATTATTATGATGATGATCTTGTTGGTGACAATAGTCATGACTGTCATATTGGGGACTGTGAGCATCGTGATCATGGTGATCAAGTTGGTGATTGTGAGCATGCTGATCATGTTGGTGGACGTGGTCATAGTGATTATGTTGGTAATTGTGAGCATGTTGATCATGTCAGTGGCCGTGAGCATGGTGATTGTAAGCATTTTGGCCATGTTGATGACTATGTTCACTGTGACCTGATTTTATAGGGGTATTATGTTACTTCCTTAAATAAGATATAGAACAATTGTGAATTTGATATTGAACTTAAATTTTGAAAGGCATCATAAGATTTGTAGGCATGACAACTTTCTACCATGTAGCTTCAACACACCCATTGCGGAGTTGCAGAGTTGCGAAGCTTGCAAACTTAATTGATGAAGTTTTCTATCCGAGGGACACCATACATGGATTTGGGACTCAAAGATCTTTACACTTTTCCAGAGGCCAATATTTCATAATTAGTAAGTGTTGGTTGCCTTTCAAAAATATCAGCACAGACACTTTGTATTATTCTTTGGACCGTAGTAATGCACTTCGAGTTTCCACCTATTTCTGCGAAATTACCACTAAGCTCCCAGTTTGGTTTAGTTATGAACGTGATACCTGAGATTAATAATTATTTAGTTAGGAAACAAATCTTTTGGCTTAAGTAATTGACATTACAACTACACAAAAGAAAAAATTAGAAGATTTGTCTCACCATCTTTGTGAGGCCTCTCTTCAATTACTTTGACATTTTTTCTCAGTATAGTATCATGTGGAATTGCATTTACCACAAGAACCATATGCTTTGTTTGTGCACAAGTAATGCCCAATGCTCTTCCCATTCATCCAAACCTGATCTTTACCCATGGTAGCCATATCTAAGGCGGAAGGTTAGTTAGAATAGCCTAGAAAAGTCATTTAATCTAAAATAAAGTAACTAACTTTTATACTTTATATCCCAATTGCTAATTAAAACCAAAACATGTTAAATATGTGAAAGATAGATAAAATATAGGCTTCATGGACGCTAAACAAGTAAAGATTCAAAATAGTGATATTTTTCAGTTTTGAGTTCAGAGAGGCCTCCCAGTACTTGCTAATAACGTATTATGTGGTTCGACATAAACGCTGGAGAAGTCTTGTGGTGTATGCAAATCTTGAAAAAAAAAATTGTGTATTGCATATAGAATCAAAAAGCAGCTCGAGCGATGATAGAATCAGGAACAACTCATTCACATAGCAAAAAAATATATATAAGAAGATTAAAGAAAAAGAAATATAGTAACCCAACCTGTTTACTTGGATATTGGAGTAAACATTATCATAAATAGTCTAGGATGAATAATCTGCTTAAAAAAAGGTGAATAATCTTATTACAAGGGTAATTGTGTCATATGATCACAAAAATACAAAGCAGCTTGAACTTTTTTTCCATGATGGCACGAGTTACAGTATAGTTCAAGCATAGGATGCCTTAAATAAATTGCCTTTAGTCCATGTTTGTTTCTCTATACTTCTTTGGTTTCAATATGAATTTAGATTGATAGGCTTTCACTTAATTTATAGAGAGAAAAGTGGACTACTTGGAAGTGGTAGAGAAACAAAATTGAAATGTGTGTAGTTAATAGGTAAGATTCCTTCTATTGTCTCTAATCCGTGTTACCGCAATTTCTTGGGTGAGATTAGTCGAGTCAACAATTAAGTTTTCTACATCAAGTATATCTTATATATAATAAGTTAAACATACCAGTTTCGTGCTTAGGACCACCGTATAACACCCGCCTCTTTTAAAATCCGGTGTCAGACAATAACGGTCCTTAAATCCTATCCATTCCTTGGCATTGTCTTTGAAATAAGATGATAAATGGACGCTAACAACTGGTGGCGCCAATCTCATGATCTTCTTAAGCTACTCCCCATGTATATTCCCACAATTATGTTTCGCTCCATTTAAGCTTTTCGGCGTCGGTACTCTCTGCCTTCGCCTTAGCAACCTCTTTTTATTCAAGCAAAATCATCATTTACGCTAATTTTTAGACCTTGGGACAAAGGTCGGGTCAACTTCTTCATTTCAAACTCATCAGTACTTGATACAAGAACTTTAGTAACGCATCTTCTTCATCATCCTCGAATAGCCATTCCTTCACTAAGTATTTGATATCAAAAGCCATCCGAGTCGCTAGCTCTACCAGTTCTGATTCAAAGTACTCCTCTAAAATACATACACTTCACGTCTAAGTAAACATCCCACCCCACTGGATCTGTTATTTGTGGTAGCTCCGGAATGGTTTCCTCCTCATCTAAATCCACTATAAATCTGATAGTTCTTCACCCAAACGCACTTAGCCTCTTGTTTACAGTCAAGAAGGCCTTTTGGAACCTCTCCTTTTCACTGAAATACCTCTGACAACTCTCTCACATCTCCAACCTAAAACATATACACAAACATCTAGTTAGACTTAGAGAGACAAAAACGTCACCAAAAGAACTAAAAAAAATACAAGAAAGGGGTATGGTTGATCAAGTTTTACTACTTACAAAGGCTAAGAGAAGGTTTTCTTGGGCAGCGATATTTTTCCCAATCTCTTTCTTTGGCAAAGTCTTTCATCTTTTTTCCTGATATTTTCAAAGGTGATGCTTTAACCATATGGAATATCTGCCATCTTGTCTTCTTTTGTTTCCCCCTTTGGCTGCAACAACCCAAAAAAATATTAGAAAACAAAAGAACCTCAATATAAATTAAATTTTAACAGAGAAAAAAAAAATGGCACCACTACAGGTTTTAAAAGCTCACCCAAAATGCCAAAATTAGTAGTACCTAAAATTTGCTTGATAGTGAGATATAGCAAGTGAGAGACAATGGGAAATGCAGAAACCCGAAAGAACTCTATGTATCATTCAAACTACTAAAACCAATAGCATTTCGAAGGTCTTACTGACCTAAAATTTCTTAATTTTCTTGATCTTTCTCAATTTGGCTCCACTACAGTAGACTATAATATCCAAGTACTACTAAATCTGTTACACTTTAGCTGATATCCACTTCCTAAGGTGTAACAGATTTTGCTCTACAAAGTCATAGGTCCATTCCTAGGAGTTGTAAACACCAAACAAGGACCCCCACTTTCTATTAATAGCAATACCAGATCAAATGCCAATCCATAACTAAGGGACTGTTCACCAATAAAAAAATTGTGAGGAACTTACAACACAAACTTGAATGTACTCGCTCTCTTGCACTTGCAGGTATTATTTCGACACAACTATTCTAAATTAGTATGTACCACATTTACAAACAATTTATATTTCAATACGCAAAAAATCAGTAATGTTATTTCTGAAATGGATTTAACACACGCGATCAATCACATTCAAGAAACTGGAAGCTCGAGTTTCTTATCTAAGAAACCATATCCATGATCAAGATGTGATAAATTATATCAAACTACTATCCAGTAATACAAAATATGTCGAAAAACTAATATGTAGCTACAATATGTTATTTGTTACTGTACTTAGCTTTATAGTCTGTGAGGATTTGTGTGTAACCTGATTATAAAAAAGAAGTTAAAGATGCATCTACTGAGTAAGACAATGCTCCTCATAATTGAGAACTTACATAGAGAAAATAAAATAAGCCCAGTAACCCGATAATATACGCCACAAAAAAACTCTACATAGAAGTCGTTAAGGTTCATTGAATCATCTTCTCTTGCATTTGAAGGCGTTGGCGTATATGGAAGTGTAGTAGTGCATGCATTTTGTAACGGCGGTCCACAAAAATGGGGCTGCTTACATAAGTGGGTTCATCTAGTGTTGAAAACTAATTCTTCATATATGGTGTTTACCAAATAAGTGTGGTTGATAAGTTGTAAACCCCACAGAATATTCATTGTAGGGCTCTCAAACCGCTTTAGGTTTGAAAATGTTTCTGAAGTAGATTCTATAAGATTATTATGGGACAAGTTCAAAGTGTGCATCCAGATAAGGTATCCTATTTCAGGTGGGATCTGACCCGTTAGGGTATTCCGGGATAGAACGTATGTAGGAAAGGTACATGCCTTTGCACAATTCGGACCTCGTTTTGTTATAAGCTCCACTTTATGTTTCATTGTTGCACTGGCAATCATAACAACATATGGATTTTTATCAAGACGACTTTCATATGAATATGTTCGCAAGGAAGTATAGTGTGCACTATTTTACAGTAGTGGTAAACGCACCATCTAGAATTCCCTCTCTGGCAAATGATATGTTTTTCAAGCATGAAGATAGTGATCCAGAAAGATTGTTGTGAGAAAGATCTAATATGGCTATCTTATTAAGTTGACACAACTGAATTGGAATTCGACTTTGAAGATTATTGCCTTTCAAGAGAAAAATCTTCAGATTTGAAAGGGCATTGAGCCAAGTCAAAATGTTACCAATGAATTTATAATCCTTAATATCTAAAGTCACCAAGAAGGAAATGTTATAAGAAAACATTCAGTAATGGCCCTATAAAACCATTCCTTTCTAAATGTATTTACTCGAGAGATAATAAGTTGATGCAAGATGGAATTTTGCCAGAGAGATTGTTTCGCGAAAGATCTAGAAAATTAAGTCCATCCTGGTCGCAGAAATTCACTGGCAAAGGACCTTCAAAAATATTTCTCGATGAGATTAACGATATCAAATTGGGAAAGTTTCCTAGCCAACTGGAAAGTTTACCTGATAAGAAGTTATTACTGAACAACAATTGCAATCTGGGACTATTGGGCAATCCATCTGAGATGCCAGTAAAGTGACTTTCATCAATAAATAAATCTAACAAGTCAGTAAGGTTAGACTGTTTTGGAAATATTTGGCCGTGTAAACTATTGTTTGCCAGTCTTAGAAATGACAATGAGACGCAACCGATAAATAGATGGACCAAAAGTCTAGTGAATCCAACTCTCCCATGTCACCTAGTGAAGGAGGAATACTACCTTGCAAAGCATTCTAGACATATTTAGGGACCATAAATTTGGAAATCTCATTAAGTTGAGAAAATAAAAAGATGCATCTTTATGATACAAATTATTAGTGCACCTTTCTCTTTAGGGTAAAAATAATATGTCCATATCTCTTTAGGGTACAACTTAATGAAGAATGTGATGAGCAGAGCAATATTTACAGCTTGCATTAGACTCTCTTGTTGGAAAACTTAGACCAGTTTTTGTTCAATTTTAATCATTCGCCTTGTTTTATTTTGCTTTATGGTACTAAGTTTTAGATATGAAAGTCAGTAAAGATAGAGGGAAAATGGAAAGCACTATCAAAAGAAACCATGCTGAAATAAAAGCAGCACTCGAAAAACTAAATGAAACGACATATCATGCATCAATAGACATTGAGCAATATGAAATCTAGAAGATGGAGATCAATATGATCATAACAGAATCCTACTTTGTTCTTACAGAAAGGAAAATATTTAAATATTACCTGCGTGCAAAATGGTATCTCAAAAGGACCTTAGGTGCATATTTCTTTTGTTTCTTAAGCCTATACTTCACTTGCATATAGACTACAAATTACTGCCACGATCCAATAAACAAGTTATTTATGTTGTAAAATAACATAAGCCAAACTCACTTGTGAAATATCATTTTCTGCTCAAATGTTGAGCTGTTAGCTAAGAGCTTCAGATATCTGATCACCTTGCTACCTTCCATCCAACAAAAAAAAACATCCATCACAAATCTCACCGCAAAAGATAAAAGGTCATAGCCTACATCATATTTTAATGCATTTTCTCTACAATAAACAATTTCGTGAATTGAAAGAAGTGACAAAGCCCAACCTTCTCAGTGCATCTATAGCTCCACCGGAAATACTTTGGGTAGTATTATTATCAATTAATGCTTGATTGTCTTTTGATTCGTCTTTCAGTTGAATTTTACTTTTCTCTTCGAGACAATCATCTATTCACAGAGTAGAAAACATAAAATCAATGATAATTTCATGGTGACGATAAACAAATGATGCATCAATCTCAACTGACAGTAGTAAACAACTTTTCAAAGATATGGGGTTCTGCTAACTATTCTTTGGCAGGTTGGTACAGGGGATACTTCGGGAGGGACTAATCCTAATGATCACTATTGTTGAGTTCGGCCTGAGGGCATTGATTACTCTAGTACAGTTTATGAATGCCATAGTTTCTCAGACCTTCTTGCTGAAAAGGAAGGATGCTTTAGTTGCCTCAGGCCTTGCTCAGACCTTTCTAGTCAATCTGTGTTCAGTAATTCCATGATACTTCCTTTTCTGAGTCCTTTCTTAACTCGGTTGTTCTGAGGGAACTAACTCAGATTTTTGTGATTTTGAAATTCTTCTGGTACAGTCATGCTTTCAATAACAAGTTCTTACTCTAAACAATCAACTTTTATTAGATAATAACCACATTAGATATTGTTGATAATAAGCACAGTATCAACACCTCCAATCATCATAAATCCCCCAAAGCACTAACCCTAGAATAAATTATATTGAAATAGACAGTCAAATCAGCAATTAAGAAGGTAAAAACATACATAATCAGAAATCTAACTTGGAGAAGAGATATTTTGGCAAGATGAGGGAGGTCAAATTTCGAATTAGGGTTTTGTTTTAAGGAAGATGGGATTTAGATGGAAGAGGGATACAAAACTACACTACTACCCTTTGAGTTCCAGGTTTAACTTGGTATTTTGTAAGGGTGATAATGGGGATCCAATTCTACCCTCTACAAATCGAAATTTGACATATGTGTAAAGCTATTTTAAAGCAAAAATTTGTATTTGATAAGGGGTTTATTAGACAGACAAAAGTAACTGATTTTTTTGGTCGATTTTAGTCAAAAATATCCAATGGCCAAGGCGATTCGACAAAAGTAACTGAGTTAAATTAGTAAAATGTGAGTTTTTACCCAAAGGCGATTCGATGTGCGAATTCTAGGGCTTGCCAAGGCTCATCTGGATTGAAATAAGTTTGAATCATAAGTGAATTTGCCATCCAAAACACCAAACACAATACGAATACCAGATTTTGTATTGTTTGATTTTTGGGATGTTTTGTTGGGTTGGTGAGAGTGAGATGATGGAGTTGTGAGAGGGTTATCAGGGGGTTGAGGAGGGATTCCGAAGAAATAACATAGGGTTTGAGGAAGTTTGTTTCGTCGAGAACAACCAGATTCCACCATTGATGACCATGAGAAAAAGAGAGATAGTAGAATTAGGAATCAACATGTTATTGCAACTCTAACCTTGATTGCTTAGAGTAAGAACTTGTTATTGCAACTCAAATGGAAAATCCAATGGACCATCCACTTGGCACCGTCAACATGTCAAGTAACAATCAGTATTAAGAGTTTGACACACAATATGAGGAAATATTTTAACAATCAAATCAATTTACCACAATTTTTGGCACAGCGGATTTTACAGTTTTACCTTTTCGTATGGATTAACAGAATCTTGTGAAGCTAGAACTTTTTCAATTACTTGGAAACTTATTTTCTAATCTCCACACTTTGCTTTTAGAGTATCCACCTGAAGCAGCAGCTCCTAAACTTCTAAACTAAAAGAAGAGTTCTGAGCATTTTATAGAATCTTTCAGGTAGCCAAAATCCAGGTATGTGCTTGATTATAGTTCTAGGTAACCGTTTGCGCCATACCCGAATGACCGCCGGTATCATTTGAAGATAAATCGTTCGTTTGTACCGCTATGGGCGGTCACACCTCAAAAACCTCCGGTATACCTTTTCGGTTTTTTCTTTGCAATGTTTGATTAAGTGAGATTTTAGAAGTTTGTAGCTTTTGAAAGCTTATTGATATTAATATATTTATGAGATTTCCTCGGTTTATTATGTGAATCTTTCAAGTTTGTCTTCCATAATTAAATTGATAGCAAATCATAAAATATATTATGTATCCAATCTACAATACTATTGATTGGTATGCTCTGGGAATTTCTACTTGGTTCAAACATGATTGACAGTAATATTGATCCCTTTGTACAAGATGAACGATACGTATACGCACAAATAAACATCCATTCACACGAAAATTAACTAATCATCCCTTTGTACAGAAAATGAACTCACTTTATCATGATGTTTATCTCACAATGCGACTCAGAATAGTTTATATAAAACAAATTATTGGGTAGCAATTGTGAAGCCACCGACATTTATGTGTGAATATATAGATATGTTCAAAAATAATGCCTATAGAAAAATAAACGTCTGAACAAAGGAATAAGCATAACTTAGTTTAATTGTTAATCAACTGTATCAAAATCGTATAATAAGGAATACTTCATTGAGGATTATGTTTTATTTGATACAGTTAGTCTCAAAAGTCATTCAATATAAAGTTTGCACTCTGTTATGCTTCGTTTTTATAATAGTCTTATTTTTTATTAATTAATCCAAAAAAGTATATATTCATTTGTAGCACACCACATGAAAGGGGAACTTTGTTACTTCCAAATATTTGTGTTATAATTTACCCCTTTTTGTTATCCAGTACACTTGGTGCCTCCATTACCTTCTAAATTTTTTTGATTTTTTTTGTAGGAAGATAGAATCAGCCATGGTGAGCTTAAGAAGGCGGAGACTTTTGGGACTTAGCAATGGTATACTTCACTAAACCCACTGTGGGAAAAAAATCTAAACAAACTTTGTAACTTTGATGTTAATAGTTATTGATTAGATTGCATTATGGTCCTATGTTTAGTAGATAAAGGTCCTTGTTTAACAATAAATAGAAAGTTGCTACACTAAAGAATATAAAAAAACCTACAAAAAATTGAAAAAGCTCGTTGTAAAAGAAAACTACAAAGGGGATAATGAGAGCAAAACAAAATAGATGAACTCGACGAAATGCACCCCCCAAAACAAAATATCTTTAAACCTCTTGTACTTTTTCGATCTATCTTTTTGTTCATGAAGAAAAGGTCTCTACCTGCAATCCATTCCCTACACTACACATCTCTGCCATTATCAACTATTGAGAGTCACTAGAGGATTTAAAAGAATGCTTAACTGATACAGGGCCAAACCTTGGGTTCCAAGGAATAAAGGTTCTAAAGAATAAAAGCAGACTCCGAGATAAGTATCGAATGTGAAGCCATTAAACCTTCGGTATTTTCAAAATGCACTCCATATAGTCGAAGTAGAATAACTTAACAGAGTGGACCTGTTCACATCAACAGTACCCAAATCTTGATTGCGTTTATAATCGAGTGACGAAGATCCTAAATTTAAGAAACTATTGTAGAATTTATGTCAGATTATACGGATCCCGTTTTAAAATTAATTTATGACAGTAAGGCTTAGTCCAAATCCCTACAATAAGGGTTTCTTGTAGTAAATTTCTTAATCAACTTCTAGACAGAGGGCAGTTGTCCATATGCTCGAACACCCAATTTTATACAGTGGGAATGAATTGATTTCTTATGTACTGAATATACCAGCATGCTATCATCTTCCTAAAAAAATATGCAACAACCCTAAGACCTCTAATAGCTTAACTTGTAGCTCACGAATTTTCAATCTCAAAACTCACAAATATTTCACCATATATACTTGAACATAATCATCAAATGATACAAGTATTGAATAACATAATCATCAAATGATACAAACATTGAATAAGTTTCACCTATTTGAAATAGTGGCGACCCTTGCTTAGTTTTCAGCCTTCCTTAGATCTAGATGTCCGTCTTGTTCATCATATCCCTTGCTGAAGAGTGGGATTAAGATATAAAGTGCCTGATACAAGGTATTGGCCAAGAATGCCACTGGAATTATGACCTTGGCCAAGAATGAGTGCAATTACCACTTTGTAAATGTGAGACCTATGTAGGAGGCTCAAATCTGTCAATTAAATATTAGATTGAAAGAGAAATTCATCACATTTTAATTTGTAATTTCAGGAGTAATTTAGGGTTCAGAAGGACTTGAATTTAAAACCCTAAATTTAAGAAGTTGTCAGAGTTGAGAAGAAGTATGGTGAAAGAGAGAGAGGAGTTCTCAAGGTTTAGGAGGAGAAGTACGGTGAGAGAGAGAGAGAGAAATGCCCTCAAACCCAAAAATACCAGAATACCCTTCAGGAATTAGTTTTAAGGGGTTTTTTTTTTACAGGAATACAATACTACCCTCTAACAATTCAAAAATGACAAATTCGTAATGTTATTTTAGACAAAAAAATTGTTTTTGACCAGGGGTAAAGTTAGACCGGCGAAAAATGTGTTTTCAATTATTTTGGCCGAAAATATCCAATGGCCAACATTTAATCCTCATATTGAGGTTATAAATATAGCCTTTGATGTTCATAAGCTTCTGTGGGGGATTCTGATCGACGACCGTGATGTGTTCTCATTCCAACGTTTTTTTCCTTTAGTAGTATAGATTAAAGAACTTCAAAAAATTAGATGTTAATTAAAATTGTCTTCAGATTAGAACCTTATCATTTTTAATGAAGAAACTGTAATACAAGTAATCAGACCTGCCATTTAATATCATACACACTGATATTTCACAATGTTTTAAAAGTCAAATATGTAATAGGGCAACAACTGTCATTTCTCCTTCTTTATGTGGATTACAAAACGACCTATACCGAGTTCCCCTTTATACGGATGCTTTAAGAAGTTCAAGTCTGTCCCTCTTAATGTGTATATATTAGTGAACCACTATCTTTTCTGCCCAGTATCCTCTCCTCGTCCTGATCTCACTTCTTTTGCTGCCGCCCTTGTCGTTGCCTTCTACTTCAATTGTGTACCTTTAGTAAGCACAACTAGTAACAATTAAGCGGGACTGAGGCGACTTCTTCTCCAACCCTGCACTTAGGCTATTCCACATATTTCTACTTTTGGCATCATCAGGACTCCAGTCGTTCAACGCTGGTTTTCTTCCAATACTAGATTCTGGTCGGGATTGCCAGTTCTTTCAATGCTGAGCGATCTCTTAAAGTTTCGTCACCTCTCGTCCATATCACTCATAAGGTACATGTTTATCCTAAGATATGCCATATATCCCACACGACAACGAATCCTTTCTAATAGCGTACGTAAGATACTAGTGAAAAGAGATACACATCTAAGATTTCACATTATATGGGATACTAACAACCATGCTCTTATCAGCTATTAATGGAAGGTCCAAATAGAGTGCTTTGCGTTCGATGGAGGGGACCCAGTTACTTGTATAATACCAAGCAACCAGTTGTCGCTTGATTAAATGTCGAGGTTGCGTACGACACATGGAGTATGTGAGGCCCTAGGAATGTAGTCATTACTTGCCAAGTATGGCTTCATTAATTCATTTACTGGAGCTTGTGACAATAATGTTGCTATCAACATTGATCATAACCCCAAACAAAATGACCATACAAAAAATAGTGACGTAGATAGATACTTTATCTGGGAGAAGATACAGGAAAGATACAAGTCGCATGATATCAATGCACCAAACTGAGTTACCAGTATAGCAGTTCTTATTTTCCAACTTTTTATTTCTGAAATAATTCCCCTGTTAGGCATAAGGAGTAGTTGTTTAGTTGGTCATTGTACGTGTCGGTATAAGTGAAGAGTTCCAATTGGAAGGGTGCATATTCCTTAGAAGTATCCAGGTAAAGCAAGACCACACAAAATCTGGTCAAGGAAGAAGTGCCAGACAAAACAAGAGAAAGAAAAGCAAGGATACCAGGTCAAACAAGTTTACATGGAAACTTGCAAACATGTAAACATTAATTACTAAGAGCATTCTTTCCAATCCATCTGAGTTTGGCATCAATATTAGTACCAAGTATTGAATCTCTTCATTCCCTTTCCTAATCTTTCTCTCTAACATGCTTCAAATCCCACTTAGGGTAGTATTCTCTTTCCACTAAGAGATTCCATGTGATTGGTTTGGTATCTTGGTGTATCTTCCCAACGAATGGCCATGCGATTGTAACAGCAATGAGATGCCAAGATCAAATGATAGCAGAAGGGAGTAAGCAATGTAGATTATTGTATATGTCAGCCAGTAAATAGGAGGCTCAAAGGAACCAAAAGAAGGTGAAGGAAATAAGGAGTTACAAGGTATGGCAGGGGAAATGATGGTGCAGGCTACTTAAAGAGAAAAATACCCACTAATAGATCATGTTATGTATCCACACGTGTCGGAAACTCCATATTTGGAAACATTTCTGTATCCACACGTGTCGGAAACTCCGATACTCTCCTGGACACAACAATGCGTACTCCTTGCTTGGTTTATCAACATTTTAACATATCTTATAAAGTTTATAATTCCTAAGACATGTTATGCTATCCTACATTCCTATTTAGTTCTAAATTAACATACTCGAATCCACGATTGATAAATGTAGCATTCCATATTATACAATCAAAAACACAAAAATCACACAAATAGAAGATAAAAATGGAACCGCTCGAATAAACCAATTGCCTTAACCGAGATAATAGCATGATCAAGTAGTGGAAGTAAATTAGGATGGCTAAACAATGTCGAAACCCGAATCTCCTCTCTCACTAACTCCAATTGCTCATTAGTTTGAATCAACACCTTCTTCATTCCATAAGTACCATCATCTGCATCAATCCCCAACACAAACTTAGCAATGCAGATTATTGTATATGTCTGCATAAGCCAATTACCTAATCCTAACACCAAATGACATATTTATTGCCAATTGTTTCACCAATCGTCATCACCATCAGTAGTACATCAAATACAAGCATGAACCGCGTTAGAAAATTGTTGTTAGAGATCTCTTTAACAAGGTAAGCAAAAGCAAACCCACCTTCACCAAGTTGTCTTACAATGCGAAAACGATTCTCATTGATCCAAACATCTCCACCATTAACGGTGTCGTAGAAAACGTTTAGACCAGAGAAGGAGCCACCCATTTGTCTCTTAAGATCACAAAACCAAGGGGATGGTCAGCAAGGGAACAACTTCAGAGATGGACCTTCAACCAGTAGTGTCAATAAAATTTAAATTTTAGCTAGAACTTCAAAATCTTACCCGTTAGATTCGTCGATTCGGGATGACATCTCCTCAATTGTGATAGAGCAAAACCTAATTAGAGAAGATCATGAAAACAGACATTAGAGTGATTGAAAGAAAGGATTTAGACTTAGGGTTTGGATCGTGATATAGAGAGGGAGGGAATAGTTATGAACACGACTGAAAGTTTGCCGTATGATTTGGTTTTAAATGGTTTGTTTTGTATTGGAAACTACAAGAATACCCTTAAGGAATTAGGTCTAAGGGATTTTTTTGCAGGGGAAAAATGAGAAATACAATACTACCCTCTAAGAATTTAAATATGACAATTTTGTATACCTATTTTAGAATAAAAGTTAAAAATTGATAAGGGTAAGTTAGGCAGGCGAAAAATATGAGTTTTCAATGATTTTGGCCGAATGCATCCAATGGCTCCTCATTTTAAGGTTATAAAGATAGACTTTGATATTCCTAAGTTTGTGTTGGGGATTCTGATCGACGGTCGAGATCGGGTCTCATTCCAATGTTTTTCCTTTAGTAGTATAGATGGAAAGGAAAATGTTATGGGCACACCTGGTCCTAATGTGAGCACATAGTTTAAGAAAATATAAAAAATCATAATATTTTATGTAAATCTCGAGGATAGTAAAAGTTTCCTAACTAAATTTGATTTACTTTTCTATGGTAGCAACCATCTTTCTAAATTGCCGGAGGAATTGTAGCAAAACCCTTCCATCTTATCTGTTACTTCCATTATTTTTTGTAAATAATATCCTATCTATGCCTCGTCTACACTGGAGATCTTTTAATGAGCAACAATCCTTGCGACACCGACCTCATGACCTAGAAGATAACACTGATGATTATTGCAAGAGTGATATTTTCGCCATGAAAGAAGATTAGGCCCCTATTGATGAGTACTTGTTGGAAAAAACCATCTTTAGTTTGAATGGCTGATATTTAAGTGGTTTATTTTGTACCACATTGGGTATGTAGGTTACACAACTCTAGATTATAAGTGAGTTTACTTATGAGTTGTAATGTGTATGAGTTGAGTTGGTGTGTCTTAAGGTATGACATTTGGTGAAAAGATACCAACTTAAGGTGTGACCCTTGGTGAAAAGGCACCAATACTCTATATAACCCAACTTCGTTTCTATTGTTTAATATAATGTTTTATAAATTCTTTGAGTCATTTTTATCCAATGAATTGTAGTCATAATCAATGTTCGATTGATGGGTAGATTGAAGTGTTTTCTTCTACTTGTGTCAAATCATTATTTCTTGGAAGACAGGGGCCGATTATATCCTACAAAGTACTGTGCCAGGGGTAAATTTTTCTTAAGGAGATAGTGCGCATGCACTAGACTCGATTATATCCCGATAAGTGTTTTGAGCTCTTTCTAATCTCCTTAAGTTATTTTTGATACTGCCAATTTTTGAACACAGATTAATAACAATCTTAAGACATTAATTTTTTTTCCCTATGTTTCATTGTGTTGATAGTTACAATGAATCTTCAGGTGACATTTGTATTTATCCGGCGGGAGGGAATCCCACAAAACTAGTGCAGAGAGATGTGATGTTTGTAATTTTTCATTTTATAGTATTGAGGCCGATTTCTTACAATAAATCTACCAAAGATCATTAAAGAAGCGGGGTTTCCACTTCTCTCATTTGTATCTGGTGGATAAAAGTTCAAATAGGTTTATTTTGGCAATTTTTGGGTATCGTCAATGTGGAAATCTATTACGAAGTGTTGATTAGTCTTCTTTGGATGTAAAATCTCTTCTCCATCATCTTGTTTCCTTCAATGAAATTGTTGATTGGGGAACAACATTGAGGCTTTTCCTTGTTAAACATGGGACGGAACTTGTTGTTGTGTATCAAGAGGTTGCAGGTTTTGAAGCTTGATTTCTCACTGTCTAAGGGTTTATCTGTTGAGAGAGAAACTTGGTAACATTGTCTATTAGTGGAATCAAAATCATTGGCAGCGACGATGTGTCGTCAATGTAATTTGATTTTAATTTGGAGTAATAGTGTAAATCTCCTTCCGATTCCATGACAAAATTTATGGAAAATAGACTTTCTTCCCATGATGGTCTGGGTATGGAGATGATTTGAGTTAAATGCAGCTATTGATGATCGTGTAATTATGATATTTTTTATATACCCGAAGATGTATTTTAGTCCATTATATTTAATTTTGGGTACTTATGCGCATTTGTTTGATTGTAGCTATTGGAGATAGATATTTGAAACCAAGCTCTTAAAGTCAAGTAAAAGTATCTCCAGCAGTTCATAGCACAAAAAGTCAAAGATACAATATATTTGGTCTCAAGATTGAAGAAATATATAAATAAATATTCTTGGAGAATAAGATCAAAGAAGATATATATTGCATCCAAGATCTTTAAAGATATTTTATATTGAAGATATATGCAAGAATTTCCATGAAGAAAGATCTCTACATCACTTAATGTATATTTTCTAGATTTGGGTTCCTTCTTGTCACAATCCCACTCTACGAGCACCGATATTGTTTTTACTTAACCACTGCAGATCTCTTGCAGTGTGAGATTTTTCTTCCTAAGAAAAGGCTTCGGTGACATGTAGAGTGAAATCTTAACTTAAGAACCATATACCTGGCAGGATCTTAAGTGATTTGGGACTAAACCATTGGTGTAACCATCACTGCTAATAGGCTAGGTGCATTTCCAATACCCGCCCAACCGGGGTGCTACAATCCCCCAGCCTTTAAGATTGAGTCGTCCCCGGCTTTGAATGTCATTTTGTCACGACCCCACTCTACGAGCACTGATATTGTCCCCACTTAACCACTGCGGATCTCCAGTAGTGTGGGATTTTTATTCCTAAGAAAAGGCCTCGGTGACATGTAGAGTGAAATCTTAACTTAAGGACCATACACCTGGCAGGATTTTAAACAATGTGGGACTAAACTATTGGTACTACTATCACCGCTAATGGGCTAGGCGCCTTCCCAATACCTACTCAGCCGGGGTGTTACAGTCCCTGAGCAGGAATAACGGTTGTGGTCTCTGAAGACCTATCATCCCTTAAATGCTTCATGTTCTGGTCTTGAGCATCCTGGTGACCATGAATAACTATCGAATCACCATCATCCTTCTTCTTATATGACCGTTTATACTCTTTTAGCTTGATATTACTCTGATAGTCTCGCTCAAACTCTAGAGCTCGTGAAACCAACTGAGCATAAGCCTGCCCAAGAAAACCTCTGCATCTAGTTCAAATAGGCGGAAAAAGACCCTCTATAACTTAGGACCCCCAATTTGAAAAGAAAGTGATCCATATCAAGTTTCCCCATTTTTAGAGGTAATTCCATCTCGAGTTGCCCCAATTGAGCTTATTTTTGAGCTAGAAGTCGAACCCCCAATCATGGCAACCACCAAGTCTCTTAGGGACCATTGGACCCCAGTGGTGAGAAATATACATTCGTGAATTGTATTACCCCGTCAAAACAAATCATTATGAAATTAAGCCTAGTGTGACCCAAATGTTACCTACATTTTATGGGCTTGATTCTGAGAGCCCTTATAAGCACGCCCATAAGCTTAAAAAAAATTGTGCAATCTCAAAATATCAATATTTTACTGAGGATTTCGTCCGCCTTCGTTTATTCCCATTCTCACTAAAAGATAAGGTGAGTCATTGGCTTGATTTATTAGCACCGGCATCAATCAATTCATGGGACCAAATGGAGACTAAGTTCAAAACCAAATGGTTTTCAATGGGAAAAATCTTCGCTCTAAGAAATATAATTGTTGATTTTTCTCAAAATGAAAACAAAACGTTTTACGAGGCATGAGAGAGATATAAAGATCTATTTTCACAATGTCCTCATCATGGTTTTAAGAAGAAACATTTAGCCTAGATCTTCTATTGTGGAATAACCTCTGAGAGTTATTATATGCTAGAATCCATGCATAGTGGCAAATTTTAGAATCATAAACCCGATAGAGCTTATGAAGAGTTTGAGACATTGGCTGAGAACTTTTAGCAGTGGGATTTTGATCCACATAGAAATGTTTGTACAACCAAGAAAGGTGGCTTATACAAAGTGAGTGAGAGAACAGCCATAAAAATCCCAATTATATATTCTTACCCAAAAAATCGAGGCTATGGCAATGAATCAATCTATGGGTAGTGTGTTCCAAGTTCAACAATAGGGTTGCACCATTTGTTATGATGTCATCCATATGACTCAAATATGTCACATGTTCAATGAAATGAATGGCAATCAAGAGCAAGTGAATGCTTTGAATAATACTTACAAGAGGCCATTTGACCTGTACAAGCCAACTTGGCAGAACCACCCAAATTTTTTGTGGAAGAGCAACCAACCCGTTTCGGGTTTTGGAGAGCCACAAACCTCAGTTCATAACTTGCCTTGGAATCTCCATTCTCAGTCCTATCCTCAGGTATCTCAGCAAACCTTTCAGTCATCCAAACAGTTCCCACCAGCTCCACCCAAACCATCTTTGGAAGACGCCATTTCTCTCTTTATGCAACAATCAATAGAAAGTCAAAAACAAGCATTGTAATTTCTGCGACAAATGATGCAATTCCAGCAACAAACATTGTTAAATCAAAACTCTACGTCCCAATCAATCTATAATCTAGAGACACATATAGGGTAATTAGCAAATACAATGAATGGGAGAACACCGGGTATACTGCCTAACCAACCTGAATCTAATCCCAAAGGACCACCTTGGTTTGAGCCTAACTCAATTCCCAAATAATTTAATTACATTACCACCCTTCGAAGTGGTAGAAAAATTAATAATTGAGTTGAAACACCAAGGGTTGAGCGACCACCTGTTATAATTGAGGATGAGGTACGTACGAATGAATAAGTGGTAGTCAGTACCCAAGAACCTTCTAAGACATCTAAAGAGTTGTCTACTTCTTCCATTCTCGTATCCAAGTTTCATTTTGAGCTAAAAGTGCCATATACGCAACGCCTTCTTCTAGCTAACAAAGGAATACAATTTGATAAGATATTGGATACATTTAAACAAGTTCATATAAATATTCCAGTACTCGATGCAATCATGCTTATCCCGGCTTATGCCAAATTTTTTAAGGATGCGTGCAACAGAAAAAGGAAAATTAATGTGCACAAGAAAAACTTTTTGGCTGAAACATTAACTCCTCCTAAGCTTCGTGATCCTGGAAGCCCGACCATCCCACGTAAGATTGGAGATCACATGGCGGATAGGGCATTACTTGACTTAGGGGCTAGTGTGAATGTCTTGTCATACTCAGTTTATCAAGAATTGGGACTTGAAGAACTCGAACCTACCCGGATGATACTCTAATTGGTTGACAAGTACATGCGATATCCACGTGGTATCCTTGAGGATATTCTTATCAAGGTCGATGATCTTATTTTTCTTGTAGGCTTTGTCGTATTGGACACTAAAGATGTCAAAAATCCTAGTTGTGAGATCCCTATCATATTGGGCCACCTTTTTCTTGCTACTGCCCATGCCATTATCAATTGTTTTAATGGTGTCTTACAACTATCCATGGGAAACTTAAAAATCAAACTCAATGTTTTTAACAATAATATTTAAGCCCAAGATTCTAATAAAATGGCTGAGCTCAATATGATTGACTCTCTAGTTTATAACTTTTTCCCCAAATCCTTTTCTGAGGACCCATTAGAATCATGTATTGTAAACTTTGGTGAAGACTTTGATGAAGACACCAATCTGTTATGCCCCAAAATTTATATTCTGAGACTTGTTAGAATATGCCTCTCAAGGCCGTGAACAGGTCAGGCATCCCCAAAAGGATGACCCCAGCGATGTAGTAAATAAATGACATTTAATAATACTACATCCATACAGATATACGCCGCGGAAATAATCAATTAAAATAAACGTCTGACCAACAACTCCTACAGTTCTGCCATGAACATGGCTACAATCAACTATAATAAAGAGTCTCACATAAACAGAATGAAACAAAAAAAACTAGAGGGGCGTCTCAACAACACGCTCCTAGCTACTACTCGTAATCCTGAACGCTGACTAATGACCTGGTCCTGAAATGTTATCGCGCAAGGCGTCAGCAAGCTACAGCCAAGCAAGTACAGTAACTCTCTATGCATTTATAATATGTTCCAAGTAAAATAGGAGAACTAACTCTATAAAATACTAGCCATTAATCAATAAGGAGCATATATCTAATAATTACAAATTTTAAGGCATTAAGAGATATAACATTATACTACCTAAAATAATTGGGAGAGAGAGAGAACTTGTGAGAGCATCCACCAAACTCTATCACCACATTAAGTATTAGAATGGGAAGATCAGAGAGAAGAGGCCAACATCAAAGTGATTCGGCAGGAGAAGCAACTGCGCTAGGAGAATAAAGGCTTTTGTTTTTGCCTTCGTTCGCGGTGAGTTGATCGAGAGGTTTCACGCCCTATTCTGGGTTGGTGCGTCGTTGTATTTTTCCACCTACATCAACTAAGTCAAGTACAACTCCTCTCTTCTCTTTCATGATTGCCTACAATTAGAATAGACGAAGATTTCGTTATACTGTAGATCTAGGTTATCGAACCATGAAGATATTTAGGGTTAGTGAAGGCTACTTATACTCGTTATATTTGGATGTCATACTATGACTTATTAGAGATGGGACTATTTAATGCTTGCGTAACAACCCAAGATATATTCTGGATCAGGGACCAATATTTCATATAATATAGCTTAAGATTTTATGACTCCCACAGTTACTGTAGCTTGGTTTAAAAATATGGCTATTGTACTAGATGGTGGACCACTTACTTGTGTTGAATTTGACAAGCTTATGATGACATATAGTAAGATAATAACACATATAGTATTTTAAAGAATAATCTATGATCGAATAATTGAACGATAATGACATGAAGTTCAGACTATTATATCTGAGAATTAGATTGGTTATTATTTTGTCTGAGGCTAGTACTTGGAAACCTTTAGTTGAGTAAAACTACTCGACTAATGTACCATTTATGAACATTGGTTGTACACTAGAGTTAGTGTTAGGGTATATCTTGACTAATAAGGTAAAACACAAAGTGTGACGTAACAAGAGATATAAATTTATATAAATATCCTTATGAACAAAAATTAGAAGTGATTGTACATAATATGAGTTTCTTATCGGTCAGGTCTAGTGGTAAACCATCGACATCTCCATGGGTATAAATCCCTGAAAGAGCATTGGTCAAGTCAGAAGAATAGGCAGATTCTATGGCATTTCCATGGGTACTAATCCCTAAAAGTTATTGGTCAGGTCAAAGAGTTCTACCTTAGGCATCTCTGTGGGCATTAAACCCTAAAAGAGACATCCAAAGAACTGTTAGATTATTATTTCGTACAGAAAATGAAAGAACACAATAACAAGGAACTTTATGTGTACACGATACTTCTAGAATACTACCCAACTCTTGTAACAATTATTGTGGGACCAACATCTTATACACTTACATCATATCACGCTCGTTGAAGTATTTATTGTCTTACTCGACTCAACTCCTATTTTTAACATATCCAAATGGAGACCTAGACTAGAACCTCTTGAACTATCAACTACTTTACCTATTCTATCCATTGATAAACCACCCCAGTTGAACCTTAAGCCATTACCCAATACTCTCAAGTATGCCTTTGTAGGTGATTTTGAAACTCTACCTGTGATAATAGCTTACAATCTGGATATTGACCAGGAAGGTAGACTGTTGAGTGTCCTGAGAAAACATAGATCAGCCATAGGGTGGTCTATAACAGACTTAAAGGGAATTAGCACGGCCGTGTGCATGCATTGCATCAATCTCAAAGATGGTACTAAAAATTTATGTGAGATGCAACGGTGTTTAAATCTAGTTATGATGGAGGTTGCTAAGTAGGAAGTTCTCAAGCTATTAGACTTGGGTATCATATACCCCATTTCGGATAGTAAGTGGGTCAGCTCTGCTTAAGTTGTACCCAAGAAATTATGGATTACTGTAATCGAAAATGAGAATAATGAATTAATCCCTACCCATATGACCACCGGGTGGCGTGTTTATATCGATTACAAAAGTTGAACATGGTCACTAGGAAAGAACAATTTCCTCTTCCATTCATTGATCAAATGCTTGAACTATTAGCGGGAAAAAGTCATTACTGTTTACTTGATGGTTATTCTGGATAAAATCAGATCCCCATCGCTCCAGAAGATCAGGAGAAAATCATATTCACGTGTCCCTGTGGGACTTATGCTTATCAACGTATGCCATTTGGTTTGTGTAATGCACCCGCTATATTTCAACATTGTAATATGAGCATATTCTCTGATATGGTTGACAAATTAAACAAATCTTATTGGATAATTTTTGAGTTTTTGGTTCCTCTTATGATGATAGTTTGCACCATTTAGAGTTCGTGCTAGAACAATGTACACAAACCAATTTGGTGTTAAACTGGGAAAATAATCACTTCATGGTGATACAAGAGATAGTTCTTGGACATATCATCTCCAACAAAGGGATAAAAGTTGATAAGGCCAAAATTAAAATTATTTCTTCCTTACCTCCTCCTCGAACGGTTAATGCCATTCGATCATTTCTAAGCCATGCCGGGTTTTTTCGTCGGTTCATCAAAGATTTAAGTAAAATTTCCCAGCCCTTATGCAATTTACTTGCTAAGGACATTAATTTCTACTTTGATGATCAACGTTCCAGAGCTTTTTATAAGCTCAAACTTCTATTAACTTTCGCTCTAATCATCTAACTGCCCAACTGGGTCGATCTTCCATTTGAATTGATGTGTGATGCCTCTGACTACGCTGTTGGAGAAGTTTTAGGGTAAAAAGTAGATTAAAAACCTCATGTTATTTACTATACTAGTCGCGTACTCAATGATACATAAATGAATTACTCTACCACTGAGAAAGATTTATTAGCCATTGTGTTTGCATTAAAAAAAAATTGGTCATATCTTGTTGGGTTGAAAATTATTGTTTACACCGATCACACGGCCTTAAATTTTTGTTATCCAAAAAGGACGCTAAGCCTTGGTTAATCCGATGGATCATCTTATTTCAAGAATTTGACATCGAAATTCGAGATAAGAAAGGTGTTGAAAATGTTGTAGTAGACCATTTATCCCGACTTCTGGTCGAAGGTGGTGAAGATCTTTTCCCTATCTCAGAAACATTTCCTAATGAGCAGCTCATAGCTATTATACAACTACCTTGGTATGCCGACATTATCAATTATCTTGCTACTAAACGATTATCTGACCACTGGTCTAAGTAAGATGAAACCAAATTCCTACACGAGGTTAGACATTTTAGTTAGGATAATCCTTATTTGTATAAATTTAATTATGACCAAGTTATTAGGAGATACATTCTAAATAATGAGTTCCAGAGCATACTAATGTTTTGCCACACCTATACCTATGAAGGGCATTTCAGTCCCAAAAAAATGGCTGTAAAAATTCCTCAATTTGATCTTTATTGGCCTACCCTTTTTGTGACGCACATACCTTTGTTCAACTTGTGGTAGATGCCAGATGACCGATAATATTTCTTACCGCAACATGATGCCCATAAACAACATTCTTATTATTAAACTTTTTGATGTTCGGGGCATAGATTTTATGGGTCTGTTTCCTTCATTTCGTGGAAATTTTTATATTATAGTCGCAGTGGACTATGTCTCCAAATGGGTCGAAGCGGTAACATATCCGACAAATGACCATAAGCCTGTGGTCGAATTTATGAAAAACATTTTTAATTATTTTGGCACTCCTCAAGCAGTTATTAGTGATGATGGGAAACATTTTTGCAATTGTGTTTTTTAAAATTTATTGAAAAATTATTCTATCACTCATAAAGTTGCCACACCTTACCATCCACAAACAAGGGGCCAAGTAGAACTTTCCAATTGGGAGATTAAAAGAATTTTAAAAAAAGTTGTTCGAACTGATCGTAAAGACTGGTCAGATCGTCTTGATGATGCTCTACGGGCCTATCGAACAGCTTATAAAGCCCTGATTGGAATGTCACCCTATAGACTTGTCTTTGGGAAGGCTTTCCACTTGCCTGTAGAACTAGAACACAAAACTATTTAGGCCACAAATGCCCTTAACTTTGATATGGACCAAGCTAGGTCCAAGAGAAATCTTTAACTTTTCGAGTTGGATGAACTCCGTCATAAGGCTTATGAATGTTTAAAATTTTACAAGGAACGTACCAGAACTTTTAGCGATAAATCAATTATTCCTAAAACCTTCGTGCCCAATCAAAATATATTACTTTATAATTTTAAGCTTTGTCTATTTCCTAGGAAACTATGATCCCGCTGGCATAACCCCTTTACGGTTAAAACCATTTTTCCTTATGGGGTCGTGGAGGTGGAGGATCCTAAGAACGGAAATATTTTTAAGGTTAATGGCCAACGATTAAAACCGTACTTAGAGTCCTACGCTTTTGATGAAGACAACATTTCTAGATGATCTAGTATATCATAGCTGATATTGCATACCCCTATAGTACCATTGTAACATCATTAAACCTGAGGATACATTCGTTTGGCTGAAGGCGGTTAACTTAACGCTTCCTGGGTGGCAACCTATGGCACATTCAGGTGAAAATTTTAGTTTTTCTCTTCCATTTATATTTTTTTCTCAAATATTGAGGACAATGTTTCATTTAAGTTTGGGGGTAGGAAACAATTTCTTTAAATGTTTTTTGAAGAAAATTGAAATAATGGCACTTTAACAATTTATGATATATATTTTTACGAATTTCCAAACACTTAAACTGATTTTACCTAGACAGAAATATTATAGAAAAACCTAAAATTTGAAATTATACCAAATATACACTAGAATATTTTGGACTATCTTAAGCTAGATGTATTATCTTTTAATTAGTGACTAATTCAAGTTAGCTTGGCATATTTTGAAAACATTCACTTGACTGTAGTTTTACAATTAATGCCTCCAATAGATTTTTGCTCAGTGTAAAGAAAACTTAGCATTTATGTTAGGAATAATTTTCTACAAGGGAGACAACTGCCTAAGAATAAGTTTATTCCTAAGAAGAAGAAAAAAAGGAGCCAAATGTGCTTTAAAAACTTTTACACTACAAGACTATTTCCATGATTAAGAACTGAAAGAGGAAAAATTATTACTAATTACGAGTTTGACCATGAACTATGTGAAAGGAGCACAATAAAATATTACTTGTTAGAATCCTGAGTCTAGGTCATGATGGGGCACCACACCCCGGCGACCTTAGCCAACTGGCAGGGATTATCGATCGAAAACTCCTTGTTATGGAGGCTTCACTAAGAAACAATGTACTCAATAAGAAAAGGCTTACAAAAGAAAGAAAGAAAAGTGAAATCTAGGAAAAAAAATTATTAAGGCATTTGTCGAACATGATCATTGAATTTTTTCCAGTAAGAAGTAGACCACCAAAAATTGAGTAAATTATTCTAGATAATGTATTAGGCAATAAAGATATTTTTACTATGCACTCAAATGGTGATATATGATGTATATCGAAGATGAAATGGTATTAACCGCAAGGGGATGGTGTACAACTGAGAACCAAAGAGTACTAACTTGTGCTTTGAGGATGGAGTAAGATGTGTGAATATTGAAGAAGATGGTTGGATAACATTTCGGCTTTTCTTTAGAATTGTAATCATGGTTCTCATCATTGATTTTATCGGGTATATGTTTGATTTTGAAAATCAAAAGAAAGAACAAAAGGATAAGTCTTTCCAAGAAGACTTTCATGAAGAAACCCAAGAGATTGTAAATATCGATTGGAAGTTTTTTAGTCATATCTGGAGAAATGATTAACATAACTTTGTTATTTTTCAGAAGTTTACTACAGAGATTCGGGTGGATGCAACTGCTGAGTTTGAATGAGATGAGTCATGTTGATCCCTTACTATTTTCGTAAGCTGAAGGGGCGTAGTTGACATGTTATGTAAAAGAACAAAATCATAAAGATGATGTTCAGTTACATTCAATGTAGTACTAACATTGAGTCTAATAGTAAGATGATAAAATTTTAGATTACAACTCAACCATGGAAGTTTAATGTTGCAGATACAAGAAGTGATCTTCATTGATGTTGTGCTCTAACGTCTCCAACAAATGATCTTCAAAAGGGTTTAGGCCTTGAAGTATTGAAGGTTGTAGAGTACTTGTTGAATTATAAATGATGATAATTTGTACTCATAAAAGTTAGACTTGTGTGTGTCTAAAGAATAAGATGCGGGTATCTACTTGGCTAAAGGGATGCTCAAAAACTTTTACTTTGCAGTTGAATACTAAACACAATGGAGTTGTATCTCTTTTGGGTTATTGGTCAGATACAACCTATGAGGCTATTTTGACAAAGTGGGTCATACTTATATCGAATCACGACCCTCTAGTGTTGGGGTGAGCGGCAGTTTATAGATATGCATGATCTTCTTGTTTAAATTTATGCTAAAGTCATTTCTAACTATGTCTTTCTATAGATTAATGAAAATGTGGGGGTACTATGCATACTTAAACAAAGAAGTGTTAGTCAGGGTATTGAGGTACTAGAAGTACACCCTAAACTATGGTTTGCACTAAACTTGATATCCAATGGTAAATAAGAGTACATGTAGATTTCAGAGTATGAAAGTCAAAATCTACTATTGGGTTATGATTTTGCACTTCATAGTACAATCGTATTTTGGAAATCCTCAAAACAAACTTATAAAACTAAATTTATAATAGAATTGAGTTCATTATGATAGATAAAGTCCGACCAACAAATCATTTGAGTGGTTAGAAAGTTTATTAAGGATTTTTCTTTTAGTAAGTCACAAAATTATTATCGTCGACATAGTTTCGTGAGCGGCTACTTGCGAACTGAGTTATATTGACTTTGTGAAGTCTAAAGATAATTTAACAGATTTGTTTACAACAAAAGTGGTCAGAGTGCAAGTATACCGTGCATCGAGGGGAATGAGATTAAAGCCTTTAATTATGAGTAACCTTAGCGAAAACCTATCTTTGTTGATTTGTAATCCCATAATCGAGGTTTAATAGGAAAATTGGTTGCGAGTTACTCACCATAAGCACTAAGGAGATCTAAACCCCTGCTCATTCCATGATGTAAACAGTGTGCAACCTATAGTAATTTTTAGGGTAGGCTATTTAAGCTTTTAATGATCCCTATAACTTGTATTTACAAGTGGGCTACGATAAGGAATTCTTAATAGGCAATAACTTATGTGACTGTGAGGTGGGGCCGTTTCCATAAGTATTTTACAGAGTAAAATTCTCTAATAGCACTCATGAATCCAGGATTTGTTCATGGCCGAATTGAACACAACTATATGAGAACTGATTGCGTTTAGAAATGTATTGTGTAAAGACTATTATTTTGGTTTACAATAAAGTTGACAGTTTAAAACATATGTTCACTAATCAGCGTAAATCCAACAGTTTTTCACTAGGGAAGGTTCAAGTCCATAAGACACCTCTCTCGATGCAGGATCATTCCTTTAATTTTCTTTTTTTTGGTCCGAGTTTATCTGTTACCATTCAAATGTGGAAGATTGCTGGAAAAAACCTTATGGTTGTATCCTTAGTTTGAATGATTGATATCTAAGTGGTTTATTTTGTACCACATTGGGTATGTAGGTTACACAACTTTAGATTATAAGTAAGAGTTTACTTATGAGTTGTAATGTGTGTGAGTGGAGTTGTCTCCAATAGACACATCTTTAGGTGTATCTTAAGGTGTGACATTTGGTGAAGAGACACCAACTTAAGGTATATCTTGAGGTGTGACCTTTAGTAAAAGGACACCAACTTAAGGTGTGACCCTTGGTAAAGAGGCATTAATACTCTATATAACCCAACTTCATTTTTATTGTTTAATATAATATTTTACAATTTCTTTGAGCCTTTTTCATCAAATGATAGTATTCGCAATCAAGGTTTGATTAACCGGTGGATTAAAGTGATTTCTTCTACTTGTATCTGATCATTGTATCCTGGAAGACAAGGGCAAATTATATCCTGCAAAGTATTGTAGCAGGGGCGAATCTCACTTAAGAAGATAGTGTGCATGTACTAGTGTCACCCCCCAAAATCCAGTAATCGGTAACTTGACCAATTACTAGACTCTAAGTAGTGCAGGTTGGAGAATCCAAAGATTCTACCCCACAAATAGCCAAGCCGTAGAGAAATTCTGGCTCGGCTATTCACATATAGCAATAATCATCAAAGTAAAGAAATAGCGATACAACAATATAACAATATAACGTGGAAGCAAAAGACATATATATATATACATATCATGTCAAAACGTGATACAATATCTCGAATACAAGCTCAGCTACATATGCTGAGAATACCTACAGAATCTGGAACTAAAGGAAATCTGCAGCGGCAAAATCTGTCTCTAAATCGGCTACCCACCCGGCAGTTCAAGCTAGTCAACCTCTAAAAATGTTTAAATGCGAGAGTAAGCAAACAACGAGCTCACTAATCCAACAGAACTAAATAACTTACTAATAACAGGTACTAAAAATAGAGTAGAGACGAGTGTGATAAAGAATAAGCGACTATGCAATTCTAACAATATAATCAGTAACCATCAATGAAATAAGTAATCAATATGGAAAGGAGGATTGAGTTGATAAGAGAATGGAGAATAGAGTTAATGCGGAGAGAGAGTGGAGTAGATTCAGAAAGGGAATAGAGTTAAGAATATGAGAGGACGGAGATTATGATTGGATATGCAATGCTGTGGCGTGAAGTGATGACTAGGATAATCCCATACTTATCCTAGATGCAATGATATGATATGACGTGATGAGCAGGGATATTCCTATAAATATCCCCTAATGCAAAATGCTGATGCTAACGTCTAATGCTATCTTAAAGAGATTCGGTAAAGGGATACACTGGTATGATTTGTTTAAGCTCGACCAAGCTAGGATGGTCGCACTTGATCAAAGTGGAAGGGTGGATCAAACCCGCGGAGCATCATGTCCAAAACATTTCAAGGAATTTCAACCTCAACGAGGCTAAGTTTAGGATCACCAGGACTCTGTCTCATACCAATCCACACTCCGGGGTTGTTTTTCTAGGTATGATAGTATCGTTCTAAATCTCACCTGTCTCTTTTAACCCGATCTCACGGACTCCTTGGATCCTGTCGGAGGTCAACCAAAACGGAGTGTTTGTGTATCCAATCACAATAAGTTTTGAAAAAATGGAATAAGTTATAATGTGTAACTAGTGCCCAAGCACGACACAGTTGTCGCTAACCTAGCATCCCAAACAGGATCGATAGGGACTCGGTTGCACCGACTCTGCATAGCCGAAACAACAACCCAACCGTCGCCTACATCCAAACCAACAATCTCTTAAGGCTGGAAGGGGCATTCCTGGGTAAACCACAGAACACGAACCCCAACCACCACTAACTAACCTCAGGTTCTATACAAACCAAAATCCAACTCCAGAATCATTACCAGCCAACCACAGGTTAACAACTACAACCCAACCACAGGTTAACAACTAAACAGGATTATCTCTAAGTTAAACTATAGTAAATCACAACCCATCTCTAAGTTTAATACTACTCTCTAAAACAATATACTGGAACTAGTAAAGGAACTTAGTAAAGTTGGAATATGAACTCGCCTGATAACAAACCCGAGTCCTGCGGAAATCTAACTCAGAAACCCAATCAAAATCCTCGGAACGACAGCGGAACGCCTGACAATCACACACCAACAAAAGGGCAACAACAATAACCAATCAATTAAAGAAATGGCAATAAAACCTAAACCTTAGAAATCAAACCCTACGCCAAATCAAGCGAAATTGACAGAAAGTGAAACGAGAATCACTTACCCAAGATAAGAGTGAAGGTTGCGACGAAGCTAGGCAAAGAATCTGCGAGCGATGGGGAAGATTGGGTGAAGAGTATTGAGGTGAGGGGATTAGGTTAGGGAGAGGAGAGGAGAGGATGATGTTGAAGATGAGGAGGTGATGAATAGGGATGATGGGGATGATTGGGGGAGAAGAATCTTCTCTTAAGAACTCTCTCTCTCTCTCTCTCTCAAATCGTCCTAAGCAGCGCCTCATAGAAAAACCAACCAAAAGAAATGAGGAAGAAAGACTTAAGTAGTCAGAATATACGAAAATCGTTCGAACGAGTTCGAAAGTTGTTCGAACGACTAAGAGGTCTTGGGCCAAATTCCAGGAGGTTAGTTAACTCGTTCGAACGACAATAAATCTCGTTCGAATGACAATTTTGTCCAATAGCCGAAACGTCCAGAAGACGCAGAAAATGATCAGAAAACACAAAGATTCGTTCGAACGACTAGGAAACTCGTTCGAACGACAATCTGGGAAATCTACTCTGAGGTCCTCCTGAACCACACACACAACACCAAGACCCTCAGAAGATGTGAACCACCCGAACAACCACCACAAAGGGTTCCCAAGGTCTAACACCACCTCTACCGTTGAACGGCCACCAAAACTCCTAAATCCCTGAAAAGGAATCTAACGGCTAGAACTTAACAGGAAGGAATAAAATGGATGGAAGGAGTCCGACGACGGTCTTATAGGCATTGAGAAATTAGGGGTAACAAGTCCCTGTTTCTCCATACCAGAACAGAAATCGAAACAGCCAGAAATGTCCAGAATCGAAAGTACTATAACCCACGCGAAGGAGAGAAGCGGAAAACCCCTTTCGGATATAGAAACTGCTCTCCGAACACGCACCACACAATTAAACTGAAACGCCCAAACGCCAAACTGCCAAAACTATCAAACCACCAAAACTCTACCAAAAAGAAATCCACACCAAACCTGGCACTAAGAACAATAATAGATGCATTAAGGATAGGAGAAGTAAATGAGGAATATGTGCGGAATGTAAATGCGGATAATGAATAGAAATATGCGGAGTATTGCAACGGTGAGTATACTAATAGCTATAATTAGGAAATAAAAAAATCAGGGTCATTACAACTAGACTCGATCATATCCTAGTAAGTATTTTGATCTCTTTCTAATCTCCTTAAGTTATTTTTTATACTGCTGATTTTGAATACAGGCTAATAACAGTACTATCCCAGCATGGTTGAATATCAAACCCCCATTGATCCTGCCATTATAGATTACTCTTAATATATAAAAAATATTTTGGATACTTGTATTTAAGCTGATGTTTTTCAGAAGTGGCTTGTTACCTTACCCATGTGTGAAATGAATTCTCTAAAGACTTCATAAAATTATTTTAACATAAAGTCATCCGATCGAGAAATATTTCTTAAGTAAAGGTGATGCGTTGAATTTTATTAACACTAATTGACGGTAATGCTATTATTTTTAATGGAGAGAGAGAAAAAAAAATGAGGGAGGAATTTAGTTTTGGATAGAAAGAAACCAAAGGGGGTGTGCCTTAGTTAATTTTGACTAACTTGACCCCTACATATCTCTAGGATTGGGAGTGTATGTGCCCCAAAGTTTAGTATGTGCTCTATATTAATGGGAGTGCTCAATAGTAAGAACACTAGTACCCAAAACGGCTTCCTTATGGAAACCCTTGGGTAATCTTAAAGAGGTATGTTTCCCATGATAAATACAAATTTTGTTGCACAAATTCCTTATTAACCATTTTATTTACTAGATGTTTGATATTTATCCGTATTTCATATGAACAATAATGAGATAGGTCAACCATATTTGACATAAACAAAGAGTCTCCTTCAGCGCGAGGAGCATCGATAACCATTAACCAGTGGAAAATTATGGGTGACCATGAGCAAAAGAAAAAGGTGGAAAGAATAGTGAGAAAATGACCTTTACATCTTCTAGTTATAATGGTAGCAACATAGTGAGAAAATTTTCCCCGCGGGGGACGTTCAACCTGTGTTAATTTCAGCCACATTCTTTACATCTTAGAGAATGTCTTTTCTCCCCCAACTCCTCTTTTATATAGTTTCTAGAGTCAGGATTCACTCCACTACTGTGGAGAGAATCTATCTTTACTCTTGTAATTTGGTCGACAAGTGTCCTCCTTTAACCCTAAGTTTAACTCCTCTTCACCACTTTCTATTTTTAGTTTTTTATTTACAATAATTAATGTAAAACAAAAAAAAATCAAAAAGATAAGACACCTAATTATCCCATCTCTATTCTCCATCACCATATACCAAACGGTATTTGAATCCGACTTCGATGAACTCTGCCGGCCCTTCATTTAGTCCCCCAAATTGCAAAGAAGAGACTTGGTTTCGCCCTCTGAGTCGACTCAGCCTTCACTTCTAATGATGAAATCCCATTGCAAATTGGAATTTATGTTTGTATCAAGGGTGTAAAAATTAAAATCAACTCCAAACAAGAAATCATGATGAAGAATTCTCAAGTCTAAAATAGTCAATCTTTAAAATAAACCTCACCTCATGGAGAGAGAATGATCAATTTCCCTCAAACTTTACAAAACTAAACCCAATTATCCTTAAATTCATTGTTGCAGAGAATGGTAATGATTTGAGTTGGAAAAGTAATTGCAATCTCAGCCAAACCCAACTTTCTACCATTAAAACATAGGAAGATATCTATCTAAGATCTTCATTACTAGCAATAGGGAAATTGAGTCTTTAAGGATCTCTAAGAGTTTTATTCTCTCTTAATTTTCATTCTGGAATTCGATCGATGGGTTTGAAAGAATTGGACAGTGGCCAATTTGGGTTGTTAGAGCATGGGCAGTAGGCTGGCTAAGTTAGCGAACCACGTAGGCAAAAAAATTAGGAAAAATATGACATGTAGCTAGAGGTAAAAAAATATCTTTCTCAGGGTGGGGATGAATGTCTGGATTTTTGTGCGCCAATTGAATTGGCGCCAAGATTTTAATTTTTTTTTAAATAATAAAAATATATTAAAAATAAAAATAATATGTTAAAAATATAATAATATATATATACACTGCGCCAATTCAATAGGCGCAACCGCCAATTCAATTGGCACAATTAAGTATTAAGAAAATGAATAAAATAATTTTTTAATAGTTTTTTTAAATAATTCATTTAGGGTAGCCCACTGACACGCTGACATGAACGAGCTCGCCACAGATAGCTACTAATTTTTTCAAAATTAGCAAGATTTGAGCAATAGCTATCCTGAAAAAAGGATTTTTTCTAAATTTTGATCGCTAACATAACGATAGCTACCCTGTTGCCCATGCTCTTACTACCCATTGGAGCCCAAAAATTCAGACTTGACTTTCTTTTGCTTTGTATTTAATTATTTTGTTATATGAAATACTAAAAATAGTAATAGAGTAACATCATGCTAAAGGGTGGACACGTGTCTGTGATTTTAGTGAAGGAGTAGAAACAGATTCGGACTCTAGTTTCAAAATTATTTCATTTTCTGGTAATCGAAAAAATGAATTGAAGTCGTAAAAAGGTAATATCATGTGTTCGAGATCGAACTGTTTATAAAAATGTTATTCACTAGTCTTGATCTATCTTACTTAATTCAAAGAGTATATTTTCTCTTTTGGAGGACTGGGAAATTAAATGCATATATTCGGTAATGTATAGTTCTTCTCAATTATCTCCACACGTGTTCCTAATACCTAATTTGGGGTAGAGCCCTTAACTTATTATTTATTAATACTTAGCGATAGATCAAGAGTCTCGTGGGTCATTTACCCACAGGCCCGTACCTTCTACTTTTTCTTTATATTGATGTTAGTAGCTCTGTTGTTTTTATGTTTTTTACTTAGAGTTTGGGGTAAAACTCTAGAAACCCTAGAATTTACAATTGAGAGATTTAATTTGATTTAAAGTGCGATTTAGCTTTCGCAATAACGTAGTTTTTAACAAATTAGTACCAAAGCAAACAAGATTTTATGGAATTATTATTATTATTATTTGCTATAGTGATTTCAGCGTTGTTATAGTAGTTTCGGCATTTGCTACAATGATTTTAGTGTCTGCTACAATAATTTATGCGTACTACAGTGATTTCGACGTTGCTACAGTGATTTTTACGGGAATTTTTTTCTTTTACGATAAATGATGAGGAAGAAAATACCAAAGAAAAAGATAGAAGAGTCTATTAAGTTGTTTATGGAGTCTAACAAAGAGCTCACAGAATCAAACAAGATGATGTCTAAGCAACTTGAGGTGATGCTTATCAAATTGCGTGCCCTAGCGAGTTTCAATGGTGACGGAAGATTTAACGACGCCATTGAAAAAGATGTAGAAATAGGAGAAAAGAAGATGGTCGGAAAAGCAAGGTTTGAGACAGGATCTGTGACAGAGGATTCAAAGAAATTTGATTGAGATGGCTTCGAGATGAAACACCACGAAAAGAGAGGTTCAGTGTATGATTGATCTAATAGGTGAGAAAGACATAGACGTATCAAAAAGTTTTTGGTCAAGGTCCGATGAGGAGGTTGCGACATTTATGCGAATCATGATCAACGATTTCCAATTATTAGGAAGCCCAACCAAAAAAGACTTGCCCCAAACTAAACCCCTGTCAAGAATTTGAAAAACAATAGGAGGGGAATTGATTACATCGCCAACGACGTAGGAATGATTACTGGTGATTATGTGGCCGGAAACTAGGAAAGAGAGGTTCTACAATAAGAAAATGCACATATAATAACATTCAAAAATTGTTATAAAAAACTACAATAACATTATTCGCCTGTTGTATAAGTAATGTTATCCTTTATATAATAATGTTTTCTGAATGCTATAAAAGCATAACATTTGTGCATGTTATTAAAAACTTTTTGGCAATAATTTTTTACTACTATCATACATCTACTACGACATTTAGGGAATGCGTCATTTATTCGCTAAACAATAGCATTTGTGAAACACTATTGTAGTTGGTTCAAAAGCTTTTTCTAAATGCTATTATTCTTTTCCAGATAATTCGTCATATTGAATTTATTTCTTTTAGGACAACTAAGTGAATCCAGATGGATTCGAACCATTATCTATTCAAATTATGAGTGCTCTTATTAATTGCTTATTGTAATAACCTATTTTTGTAGAGACCGAAAACAGTGCTTTACACCATTGAAATATAGAATTGTGGTTGAGAATGTAAAGTAATTGACACGTGATTTAGCGTGGAAAACCTTTGAATGGGTTAAAAACCATGACCTCTCCTGAGGGTTTCTGAAGGAATGGCGTCTTTATATATATCTAACTATTACAAAGAAATAAAGAGATCAAGTCTCTGAGTTTTGGTAGGGATGACTTTCTCTAAGAGCTCCCTAGGTGATAATAGTCGTCCTATATCCTGATCTTCAGGTTTCTTTTTATAGGTCTTATAATATGATCGTTGGTTACATTGATGAGGGACGTTACAATATCAGGTTTTGATGAGTCTTCATAATGGTCTTCTGTAACGTCTTGATATTTGTTGATCTGAAACAGATCTATTAATATTCTTTAGATGAAACTTCAAAACGTTGGGAAGATACGATCTCTTGTGATGTTCGCATGCATACGACATGTTGATAAGTGGAGGAGTATCTTCTATAGCGCAAAGTCACAGGATGCTTTAATATCTTCGAAATATAGGTAATAAAATCTGTACTACGATCTCCTTGCTTTTAGTCCTTGGCTAGTTATCAGTGTGTTTACTCGAGCTATGTGAGTTTGAATATCAGACTCAGTATGAGGATTAGAAATAAGCCCTCACAACTCCCCCCTCTCAGCCAATAGCAGGAGAAACGTGTGTTGCGAGTGGTGTTGGTTGAGAAGTTCAATCGTTTGAATTGAATATTGTATTGATGGCTTCAATTTATCTTGGAAGAATAATAGTTTCGACTGTTGGGTCTCCCAAAAATTCTACTTGAGATGTGCACTTGTGATGAATACCTTATTGGAAGTTGTGGCATACATTAAATGCTACTAGTATAAAACATGGTAAATAGTTGTTATCACTGTTCACTCTGGTTAACTTTGTCAGTCATTCAGATTAGTATAAGTAGTAGTGATGGTGACAACTCAACGCCAAGCATATGAAACTAGAGTTCAGACCAAAATGGAAAGTCTACAAACTCGTTATTTTGGGACCCAAAGTCTTTCTCTACCGACTCCAATCTCTGTTACTCCAACTTTCCATGGGATGTCGTAGGAAAAACTAGAGGAGGCAGAGGATGATTATCATCAAATGTGGCGATTCCATTATGAGGTTTTCTTTGTTGCTTACCGTCGGTCCTGTCTTCGGATGCTTGCAGAGGATACGGTGATGACGGAGAATGAGAAGGCCGGGGTGTCCTCTGTTAAGTATTGCTGATACCCTGCTAAAGATCGGGTATTGTAATGGTGGAGGAGGTCCTTCGTCGACAGTGGAGGTAGGGGTTATGGAGGATTGGTAGGATTAACTTTGTCCTCTACCTCACTCCAGTTCCTCTTCTTGGGCTTTGAGTTCTTCTGCTGAGCCCACCATTGTTTCTTCTCAAGTGTTGCACTGTCATCTGCAATGTAGGTTATTCTTTGTAAAATAAAAAGTTGCATGTAGAACTTGTAATCTTGATTTTCAAACTGGTTAAAGTATTCGTCCTTGTAAATTGTTTTGTTGAATAATAAATTTGAACTTTCTTATCTTGTCTTTTAAGTGTTTGAAACTACTTGAATGAACTGCTATCGAACTAGTCAAAAATGACATAGGTAGTAATATGTAGATTAAAATATTGCTGAGTTGAACTATGTAGATCGTGTTATATATTTGTTTCCCTATTGTGAGAGTATCATCATAGTTAACTTGAATACTTGTTATCATGGGTAGAAACTTAGTTACGGCCTCTGATGTGGAGTGATTTGCGAACTTCGACTAGATGTAGAGCTATGTGAGGCATAAGTTCGATAAATCGTGCTGGATAAACTAGCTAAAGGGCTCCTAGTGGGGAAATCATTCCGTGTGTTGAAGAGAACCGTCCGTGTTGTATGTATATGTAAGGTCGAGTTATTGATCATAATGATTTGCTTTTGTTGAGGTCGTCTTGTCATCACTTTCTATATCTATGATAATTTTTGACTGAAATATAATTGAAGTAGGATTTGTTACTAATTTTCTCCTTCTGTCATGCCGAAATTGAGGTAAGTGACAGCTGTAATAGCTGTACTTAGGCTTTTGAATTGGAAATCATGTTTAAAATTGTACAGCAGGATCGTATAACTGAAGAAGGTTGTTGTTGTACGGGAGTGATCGTGCTGCAAGATCTACACAAATCTTCTAAGGCAGTGAGTCCTTGAATTTAATAATGGCAGAGGAGAGAGACAGACGTGATAACCGAGCACGTTACTCCAAAGATCATCATGAGGACAAATGGAAAGATGTGCCTGTAAATAGGGATGATGCTAACACGTATCCCAAAGAGCCGTCGTTTCAGAAATCGAGGGTTAGTATAAACTCTCGTCTTTCTCCCTCCTACAAGCCATATTCATTTGCAGAGAGAGAAGAAAGTATTTCTAGAGAGAGAAAGTCTTCAAACTTCAATCGTAGTCCACCGTTTTACAGTGGTCTTCCTAGAAAAACTGACGCTTTATTGTCTGAAGTGATGGTGGTGACTGGAAACGACGATTGATGTTCTTCTAGTACAGGTTAGTGACTCTGTTTCCACCATTTTGGTTGTTGTATTAGTTTCTTGGAACTGGTAGTTGCATGTTTGAACTTCTGGGTAGATTAATAAAGTGTTGGGTAGGGTTGAGGGAGAAGGCCTGTTTGATTTTTAATAACTCTGAACAGATTTTTCCTGTATGTGGTAGATGCACTCAAAAAATCCGAAACCTAGTAGTAAATTTGTTGTATCTTCTAGTAGTGAGGAATCATCATTGTCTGACAGGACTATGGATGATTCGGAGGTAATTGGTACTGTAACTGTTGATAAACCGACTGTTCTTTCTAGGAGGGATGCAAGGTTGCAAGCGGGGATTGAAACTGGGCAATTTTTTATGTATCCCGAGAATGTAGACGTAGTGAAGAAATTTTTGAAGTATAAAAGAAGTTTAGATGAAAAATGGAGGCATTATGTAATGAATGTGGGGTTGTGGTTTAGGACTCTGGTAAGACCAGATGGTAAAATAGATCATTATCAGGTGATTTCGCTGGACAAGTGGAAGGGGAATATGGGTATAGGAGATGATATAGATATCTCTTATTATAATGGGACTAGTGTAGAGGTCGTAGAGGACGGATTCCTTTGCTATCTGAACCAGGTTGTATATGGGTTAAGCATTCCCCTCACGTTTTTCCAAAAGGGTGTCATGAATACTCTAAAGAGCTGCCCTGGCCAATTAAACGGTAATGTCTTTGAAATGATGAAGGTCTGTGAAGCCCTTAACAAGAGATGGAGGGATGGTGGAATTGCGAGACAGTTCGTAGCAGACGATGTCTTGAAATACTATAAGTTTAAATATGTGAAAGATCGAAAGAGCAGGTACTTGTTTAGTGATTCGGCGAGGCCGAAAATCTTTGATTTTGAATTTGCTGGGAGACCCTGGTGCGACCATCTTGTGATGGTAAGGGGTAATTGTATGCAAGTGCTTGGGGAACCGGCGCTCGAGCTGATATATAAGAATTTTAACGAGAGTAAGTGTCTTCATTCTGCCTGTAGTTCGCCTTTTAACTTATTGCGAGCTACTAACATAGTTTGCTGCTGATTTGGCAAAGCCAAATCCCAAAGGTACCGCTGATACGTCGAGTCTGTTCGACATCGTTAGTCGAGAAGGAACCGAACTGAACAAAGTTCTTGGAGTACTAGGCATCCGCAGAGAAAAGAGGTTGAATTCTATAGTTGAACAAGTACAACGAGCTCATCAGAATTGAGCTATGGCTACTTCTGGCTCTGCTTATGATGACATTATCGAGATTCCTGCCTGTATTGCGGGTACTTCGAGTTCCTTAGTTCGGCGACCTAGAGTAAAAAGGATGGTGCCGCCTTCTGAACAAACAGCTCCCGTGCAGATACCGCAAGTGGGGACTGAGGGGGTGGGTGCTGATGTAAATATGGCTCCTCCTCTGAAGAAGCAGAAACAAGAGTCCGGGAAAGATATTTGAGATTCTCCAAAGGGGGCCAACCTCAAAGCGGTGGAGCAGGAGGCGCTGGATTTGGCTAAACGTGATCTCATCCGCCTAGATACTCAAATTCAATCCAGTATCTCACAGGTATGCATGATGTTATCTGATTAAATCATTTGAAGTAATGATCCGATCTTGCAATACTGTTTTGTTATATTTGTGGTGCAACATTCTGTTGCATGGAAGTCAGCCGCGGTGGTGTTGAAGGTAGCTGCCGCAGATCGTGCCGAGTATGAGACTGAGAAAGCATCTTTGGCTGAACAGTTGAAGGAGTGAACTGCGTTCTGTGAGCAGTTGCAGAAGGATAAGGTTCTGCAGAGGGAGTATTTCGAGAAAGAGAAGGCTCTGCAGAAGGATCAAATTGAGAAGGAAGCTGCCGCTGCAAAGAAAGAGGTTGAAGATGAGGTAAAGAAGGTTGTTGACATTGTGGTGGCTTCCCGAAATAAGCTGATTCAGGCCTTCTACTTCTGGGGTTTGAGCAGAGAGGATATCGATCTTGCTCTTGCAGGGAAGTATAGTGAGATCATCTTCCCAGGGGATGATATCTCTCCAGTATCTGAGTAGAGCCCGATACCTTCAGTGGCTGATGATACGACCAAGGAGGTAGCAGAAGCTAATTCATTATTCTGTAGTTATAACATAGTTCTGAGACTTGGTCAAATTTTGTCCTTTGTACTAGTGATAAAACTGTTTTTGCTGAGATTTGAATTTTTTGCGATTGTTGTTGATATATGTTGTTTTGATGGTGAATGTATAATTTGTATGTAGGAGGTAGTTCGTTTAAGTGGAAAAGTAAGCGAGATGGAAAAGGCCTTGAGTCGAGCAAGGGATTCCATCAATCGTACTCAACGGGTGTACAATAAACTTGAATATGAGAGACTTCTTCATAAGTCAAATTTTGATAACACCTTGAAGGAGTTATTCGAGCATCAATGTAGATATGGAAAGATAAAAATTAAGAGGGATGAGGTTTTATGAAAAGAGAGCGATAGGTTCGCTTTACTCCAAAAATCCCTTAAGGATAAGCGGTCCGTAGATGAGAGTGATAAGTTTGAGTGTCAAAGGTCATTATTATCTTTAACGCTCTATTTTGAGACCGAAGTTGATAGTGAGCGGGCCTTGAAGAAAGCCTATTTATAAATGTTAACTGAAAGAGGCATATTGTCGGATCCAGCTCGGGTAAAATTCTTGGCGCAAGAAGCGCGTAATCGCAATAATATAGAAGCACAAAGATGCTCAGCTCGAGCTGGAGTATCTATCATATGGGGTGGTGTAGGTCCATTGCCTGATGAGCTTGACTTTTCTAGGGGCAAAGAGCAATGAGGATCCTTTTCTTCAATATAAAGAAGGAAGATAGAAGGGTCCAGGCACAATTAGAAAACAACCTGAGGCATGCTCATGACGAACTGGAGCTATCCAAGGATTATAATGCATGTCTAGAGATGGAAAAGGTGGAGTGCAATAAGTTGTTGCAGGGTTCGGATAAAAGATTGATATTGTTAGAAGCGCATTTACTAGATACGCAGAAATGTTTGGAAATGTCTCAATCGTGCTTGAAGAAGTATCTTACTCCCAAGCGGGGAAAACGTGCCAGCAAAATAGACCACAAACGTTAGATGGCTTATGTTATCGCATTTTATGGGGGAGAGCTCGAGAGAGTGGAAAATGAATTTAGATGTTATATCTTGAGCTGTGGTAAAGATGTTGATGTAGAGAATGATAAGGTTGAAAATATGTGGTTTGCAAAAGGTAATGAGGGTGGAGGAGCTTTAACCTTGAAACTGCGAGCTAAAGAGTCTAAGGAGGAGGAGGTCGAAGATCTGTTACCCCGCACGCGGCTTAAGACCCGTCCTCAAGAGGTCGTAATCTTCAATGAACCTTTGCAAGTTTATGCGAGTAGTAGTAGGGTTCAATCATAAGCCAACTGAACAGTGGCATATGATTGTTCACTGCATAATTTAGTTGATTTGTGTATAGCTTGATGTTGTAATAAATGTTGTTGAATGATATGTCTTGTTTGAATGAATATCTGTTGATAGATGTATTGTCGTTTGTAATATGCTCTTCTAGGCTGAAGACAATAAACAGGACAAACTGGCTGTCTTATCTGCATCAAATAAGGAACTGTCTGCAAAGTTGCGGTAATGTTCATTAGCGGTTGAAAATACGACTTTGTTGAATTCGAAGCTGGAATCTGAGATGTTGGAGCTGCAGAGTCGGCTAAATGCTGAGACTGTAGAGTTATCATGTAAGGATACAGAGATATTGACTGCTAATAATGAAGCCGAACTGTGGAAAGTATCTCTAAAGAAGAAAAAGTTGGAGACCATGGCTGCGAATCAACAAGTACTGGATCTGTTAAGTATGATTGAAAAGCAGAAGAACGATCTGTTGCACCATCAGTTGGTGGTAACAAACAATACTGATCTCTTAAAGAAGCAAGATGCTGAAATCTGTCATATGCGAGAGCGTCTAAAAAAGCTGAACTGGGATTTGTGTGAGGCTCGAGATTCATGCCAAAGAAAAAGTGATCGTACCAAAACTTACGAGGAAACATTTTCCAAGAGAGATCGAGAGATGAATGAAACCATCAATAAGTGTAATTCACAAATTGCCGATCTTGTTTGGGATAAACAAGCTTTGATACTTGAGTGTATGCAAGGTAATAAAGTTTACGAGGAGCTCCATGTTAAGTATATAGAATCGCAGAGGTTGGTGGATATAGCAGATGATAAGATCCAGTATTCAAAGAAGGTAGATAAGAAGTTGCAACGTCTAAATATGGAGATGGAGCATAGTGTGTAGATAACGAAGCAATATAGAGATTCGTTGCTGCAGGAGAAAAAGCCACTGGCAGATCAATTTAAGGATCTTGAAGGCAAACTAAACAAAGTGAAGACCGAGCGTGGTGAAGCTATGTTGATAACTGTGGATGATGTTACATTGCGCACTATGGCTATCTTGCATGCTTATGTAGAGAAATTTCGAACAGAGCGTGATTCGATCTTGGTTGCTTCAACTGAATACTGAATGGAGTATGATTTGCAGCTAGCGTGGTTATCTTATATAGATAATATGATGCCGAAAGTTATGGAATTGTTGAATGCATCTTCTTCTGTAGTTGATGCGGCTATACCTTTCCCTGCCTTACTTTCATCTGGGCATGGAGAAAGTTCGAATGTTGTACGCCCAAAGCGTGAAAGGTAGTTTCATTGTTTATATTGTAATGAGACAGAGTATAAATATGTCTTTGCTGTAGAAAAAATGTCAAAAGTTTAGTAGAAAATACTTTTGTTATGTAACCTCTTTGTATGGTCGAATTGGGTGAACCAATAAACGACAATGTAGAGATATGGTTGCAGCGGTGTTGTATTCTCTTTGTACATAGGTCGAATTTGAGCAAGTAAATTTGCAACCGTAAAGAGAGTTATAAAATATTTGAATAGCTGAATAATGCGTCTCTGTCAGATCGAATCGATTGAATCGATAAGGGACCTTTGGAGAGCGAGTATATTTAAAAATTAATGTTGTAGGTCTCAGTCATAGGTCAAATTGAGCGTATCAATAGGCGACCATACTTAGGCATCTTTGAATATTGAATAGCTGTATGGCATATCTCAGGCAGATCGAATTGATTATCTCAATAAGCGACCTTATGAGAGAGAATTTATTTGAACAACTAGGATGTAGGTCTCAGTCACAGGTCGAATTGAACATATCAATAAGCGACCGTACTGAGACATCTTGAATATTGAATAGTTGTATGGCGCATCTCTGGCAGATCGAATTGATTGTCTTAATAAGCGACCTTATGAGAGTGAATTTAATTGAACAACTATGATATAGTTCTCAGTCACTGGTCGAATTGAGCGTATCAATAAGCGACCGTGCTGAGACATCTTGAATATTGAATAGTTGTATGGCGTATCTCTGCCAGATCGAATTAATTATCTCAATAAGCGACCCTCGGAGAGCAAATTTATTTGAACAACTATGATGTAGGTCTCAGTCACAGGTCGAATTGAGCGTATCAATAAGTGACTGTACTGAGATATCTTGAATATTGAATAGCTGTATGGCGCATCTCTGCCAGATCGAATTGATTATCTCAATAAGCGACCCTCGGAGAGCGAATTTATTTGAAGAGCTATGATGTAGTTATTCTTGGAAATAACAGGAATGATTGAATTGAGTAGACTTACAAAATAATGCTGAAAAAGTTCTTTATTACATAATATTGGATATTACAGTATCTTTATCTCCGATACAGCTACAGTCGACGGGTATTCCATAGATTCGGTACAGGAATTCCATCATGCGTACTGAGATCATAGGATCCTAAACCACTCATTTCAGTTACGATAAAAGGACCTTCCCAATTCTCAGCCAGCTTCCTAGCATTAGGTGTTTTGCGATGTGATGGGATTTCTCTAAGAACGAGGTCCTTAACTTTGAATTCTTTGTGTCGGACACGTTTGTTATATGACCGGGATAAAGCAAGATGATATCTTCCCAGACTAACAATTCCTCTATCACATGTTTCCTCGATCAAATTCAGATTACATGCGATCTGAAATTTGTTTTCTTCATCGGTCATCTCGTGATCTCGTATTGGGTGATGGTATTGAGTGGGAATGATGGCCTCAGTTCCGTAGGCCAGTAAGAGCGGTGTAGAGCCTGTTGTTGTTCTACGAGTTATTCGGTAGGCCCAAAGTACGTGTGGTAACTCGTTCACCCAGTTCCTCTTTTTGTCGTCTAAACACTTCTTGATGTCATCCATAATAGTTCGATTAGTAATCTCTGCCCGTCCGTTTCCTTGTGGGTAATAAGGGTTGGATGGAGAATGAATGATGTTGTGCTCATTGAGGAATGCGACGATCTTGGAGCCGACAAACTGTGGTCCATTATCAATTCTGATGAGATGTGGTCTGCCGAATCGGATAATAATGTTCTCCCAGATAAATCTGATGACTTCGTCTTCTCGGGTCCAACACAACGGAACTGCTTCTACCCATTTAGTGAAGTAGTTTGTAGCGACCAACAAATGTTTTCATTTTCCTAGAACTGCAGGAAACTCTCCTACGAGATCGAGAGCCCATCGTCTGAATGGCCAAGTGACCTGGCTCGAGTGTAACTCAAGTGCTGGAGCTCACTTTTTAGGTCTGTGCCACTGACAAGCGTCACACTTATGGGCATATTCGATTGCCTGCGCTTTCATCTTAGGCCAAAACATTCCTTGAGTTAAAGTTCTATTTCCGAGAGATCGTCCTGCTTCATGGGATCTGCACATGCCTTCGTGTAGATCGTGCAAGAATTATTGTGCTTCTTTGTCAGATAGACAAATGAGGTAGGGACCAGCGACCAAAATTTTATATAGTTGATTGCCCTGAACAGTGTATCTTCGGGCATTGTCAATTAATCTCCCCCACTCCGTAGGATCCTCAGGAAGTGGCCCGTCGAATTTATTGTGAGGTCCGATGTAAGTAATGAAAGGCTATCTCCAATCATCTTCAATTTCTTCGTTGCCCCCAGTATTAATGGCGCTGGATTCAATGGTATTGATACTGGGGTTAGAAATGACGTCGATCTTTAAGTAACTAGCTTCTGATCTGAGGACACCAGTAAGGTAAACGAGCGCATTTGAATGTCAATTTTCTCCCCATGAAAAATGCTCTATAGAAATTGTCTGGAATTTGTTCATTCGTTCGACCACTGCAGCAGCATAGTCGACCATTCTCCCATTGGTTTGATGGACGCCTGTGTAATGGTTGACTATTAGTAATGAATCTGTATAGACAGAGAGTTCTGCTACTCCCAGTGTGATTGCCATGTCCAAGCCATGAATCAAGGCCTCATATTCAACTTCGTTATTGGTTGCTTCAAAACTGAGGTGAGCGGATTTTTCGAGCTGATCATTGGAGGGAGTAATAAGAACGATTCCAATCCCTGATCCGGATGGACCGACGGATTCGTCAGTCAAAATTCGCCAACCTTTCTTTGTTACCCAATCAAATTTATCTTCGGACTGATCTGTGAGTGGCTCATCTTTCTGATCAATAAATTTTTCTTCCCAATCAGGATCCTCAACTGGAAAATCTGCTAGGAAATCTGCTACAGCTTGACCCTTTCCAGAATGGCGTGGTTTGAAATATATATCGTACTCCCCGAGTGTTACGGACCATTGTTGAATACGTCGAGATTTTTCACGCTTGGATAAGATTTCGTAAAGTGGATAGTTCGTCAAGACATAAATAGTATGAGCTTGAAAATACTGCTTCAACTTTTGTGATGTATAGACGAGAGCTAAAAGAGCTTTTTAATCTTGGTATATTACGTTTCAGCGGGAGTCAAAGTCTTGCTGATAAAATAGACTGGTTTCTCAATCTTTTCTTCGATTCGGATGAGGACGGAGCTAAGAGATGTATCTGTAATAGCTAGGTATACTGTGAGCTCTTCTCCGTCTGCTGGTGTGCTCATAACTGGTGGTTTGCCCAAATAACTCTTGAGCTTGAGGAAAACCGCTTTACACTTGTCTGTCCATTCGATCTCTGGATCATTATTTGATTTTCCTCACCCTGCTTTAACAAATTGAATAAAGGTCAACATCTGTCTGAAGATTTGGATACGAATCTGTTTAGCGTTGTAATCTTCCCGGCTAGCTTCTGAACGTCTTTCTTTGTCTTTGGTGACGGCATAGCCAAGAGAGCTCGTATGCGTGACGGGTCAGCTTCAATCCCTCTTTTGCTGATTAGATGACCTAGAAAATTTCTGGATTGTACTCCGAACTGGCATTTATCAGAATTTAGACGCATCTTGTAAGATCGTAAAATCTTGAAAGTTGCCCGCAAATCAGTGAGATGGTTCTCTTTCTTGAGACTTTTGTAGAGCATATCGTCAATGTAGACCTCCATTGTTTTACCGAGATGGTCCTTGAACATTTGTGTCATCAATCTCTGATAAGTAGCTCCTGCATTTTTCAGGCCGAAAGGTATGACTTTATAGCAATATAGAACTTATACGGTGATGAACGCAGTCTTGTCTTGATCTTCAGGAAGAAGTGGTATCTGATTATATCCTGATGATGCGTCCATCATTGAAAGAAGTTTGTGCCCTACTGTAGAATCGAGCAGGTGATTGATGATTGGAAGTGGAAAACTATCTTTTGGCGTGTGCTTGTTGAGATCCGTGAAATCAACACAGACTCTAATTTTGCCATTCTTTTTTGAGACTGCGACAATGTTCGATATCCAGTCTGGGTAAATAGCTTTGCGAATAAAACCAGCCTCAATCTATTTTTCAATCTCTATATTTACCTTGTCACGCAATCTTGGAGAAAGAGTCCGTTGCTTTTCCTTGGCAAGTTCTGCTTTATCTTTCAACCCTAGCTTGTGGCATGTGTAGCTGGATCGATCCCTGGCATTTCATGAAACATCCATGCAAAGACGTCACTGTTCTTTGTGAGGAATTGTATAAGATTCGAGCGTTCCTCCGTGCTTAAGAGAGTTCAGATGTGAGTTCCCCTGTTCGTGCCACTGATCTCGACGTACTCTGTTGGTTCGATGTCTGGCAACTGAGGTTCTGCAGGAATTGAATGTTGTAATTGCTATACAGGAGTTGTTGCAGCTGGCTTAGTTTCAATGGAAACAGTATTATCACAAGCTCAAGCTAATTTCTGGCATTCCTTTGATTTCGTAAATCCCTCCTTTCCAATCGAATCGTAATGCCTGATGATATATTCATGTTATATAACCATGGTCGTCCCATGATGCTCAGGTAACGGGATGTGGCTTTGATGACGTAAAAAACTACGTCCAGTATGACTGGCCCAGCTATGATGGGAAGTGTGATTTTCCCCACACGTTCTGCCATAGAGTCGTTAAATCCAGAGACATTGATGTCACTTGGTTCGACCTTGTCTGTTAAGCCCATTTGGTCGATTGTACTCTGGAAATTAGTTCGATGCTGCTGCCGGTATCAACCATCATCGTATGTAGAACTATGTTCTTCATCTTTAACATGATCACAAGTGCATCTTGGTGTAGAAAGTTGACGTGACGAACGTCACAGTCTTCGAAAGAAATCCCAGCTCGCCGATTGCTGGATTCTGGCAACAAATGAGCTTCTTTGTCTGCCATTGTCAGATCATGGCATTGTTCGATGCACCTACGCTTGGACCTGTTAGAGTTGTTGATTGTCTAAGTTTTGATGAAATACAGGTGTATTTCTTCATTTGTTTCGTCAACTTGGATGATCTTGGCGTAGTCTTGTAGCTGCCATCCTTATAACTTTCGATGTCAACAATATATTCCAGCATTCGACCTTGTGCAAATATATTCTGGAGAAAAAATATCAATGCAAAACATCGCTCCGTGTCATGATGTTGAATCTGGTGGTAAATGCAGTATGGCTTTCCTGGTATGGGCGTAAGAGTATTGGCAGTTCTGAAGCATTCATCCTTTTGTATCAGTGGGTACAAGTCTGCAAGAGTAGTTGTTTAACTGTGGTATACACGGAATTGGTTTCTTCCACCCTTAGCGTCCTTGATTGTCATTGAATTTGAATCGCTTCTTATCACCCCCATAGACTTTATTGCTGTTATGGGTTTGTTCGTCGGGATGGCCTTTTGTTGGTAGGGTGGTGCGTTGAGGTCTTTGCCTCTTAGTTGACAGCCGTTCAAGGTCGATGAAGTTATTGACCTTCTCTATCATGTCCTCCAACGTCAATGGCTTGTTGAGAACTAGGTGCTCTTTGACTCGTCCATTCGCGATTAAAGCATTGGTGAAGGCGGAGATTGTAATTTTCTTGTCGAGGTTGTCGATTTTCCTGGCTAGTCCAAAAAATTTCCAGGTAAATGTCTCTAATTTTTCATCCGACGCCTGCTTGAGGTTGAACAAAGAGTAAAGACTCTCCTCCTTGTCTTTATTGTGCGAATAGTTATTGACAAACAGTTCGCAAAGTTGTTCGAAAGTGAAGATAGATCCTTCGTTGAGTGTGTGGAACCATCGTAGAGGTTCTCCTTTCAAACTGGTTGGAAAGAGGCGGCAGAGGATGTGGTTAGAAGTCGAGTGCAGTCCCAAAGAATCCTGAAATTCTTGGACGTGTTCCACAGGATCTCCCCCCCTGTATTTCTAGATCTTCGGAGTATGAAAACTGGCGGGCATTTCCTCATCTAGCAACTCTTGTGCGAGTGAGCTATTCTGTAGTTTAGGATAGCTATTTTTTGTAGTGTGTATTTGAGCGTCTAACAGCTCTTTGATGCGCCTGTCAACCTACTCTGGAGTGAGATGTAGGCGAGACGTGACAGCTCGTTTTGTTGTTGGTCCTCCCGCAGGATTATGCTCTCCTATTGCTTCTCTCATGCGGTTAGGCCTATTTTCGGATCGGATCGGATCGGAAATGAGCCTAGTCGGAATTTTTCAATTTTTTTCAGAACTGGAAAATCTGTTCTGATCCGATTTTTTTCGAAACTGCATAAATAATTCCGAATTCAAAATATTCGAAATATTCAGAATAATTCGGAATAATTCAGAAAAAAAATTCAGAATGTATTTTCGAAATAATTAGAAAAAATAATTGGAAATCAAACCCAAATCAAGATACTGCTTTACTTGTGTTGCCAACCTAGAGAGAGAGAGAGTCACCTATAAAACTACTGTACAGAGGTAGTGGAGATTTAAAATCAAAGATTCAAATATTCTTCTCCGAATCAAAGTAGAGGCAGTGGAGATGGATACTGGATATGTACGCCCAAGATTCTTCTTCAAATCAAAGTGAACTGATCTTCAGAGGAGTGGACTGCTGATCAGTAGAGTGAAGGCAGCGGAGATGAGTCGATGGTGAAGTGGAGGTAGTGGATGAATTTTGATTTTTGGAGAAGAAGAGTCGGTGTGGAGGCAGTGGAAAAGAGTCGGTGGTGGAGATCAGTGAATAAGAGTCGGTGGTAGATTTTGGAGGTAGAGGAGTGGAGAATGGAGGCAGAGGAGTTGAGAATGGAGCCCTAGTTCAGATATAAGTTTAATTGTTTAACTTATAAATTTTTGGAATAATCAGATCGGATGGATATTCGGAATATTTTTCGGAATAAATCGGATTGGAATATATTCGGAATTATCGGATCGAAAATCGGATCGGAAAATTCAGAATTTCGGAACTGCAAAATCTGTTCCGATTGCGATCCGAAATTTTTCAAAAAAATTCGGAAATCGGATTTTCGGAAATCAGAACTGTAAAATAGTGTTCTAAAATCGAAAAAATCAGAAAAAATTGGAAATTCGGACAAAAGTTACACCCCTACATGCGGTCATAGACTGAAACTCAAGGTTTTTCTCTGTTTTGCTCCTCCTGTTGTTGTAGATCTATTATCGCTCCAGCGGGTAATGGTGGATTGATGTGACTCCGAGGTAAGACTGGTTCTTGCTAAATTTGAGGAAGTGTGATATTTCGACCTCGATGTCCCAGGCAATCATGGACTGATATCCTCAAGGCTCCAGGCAGAGCGCTCTTTTGTCGCGGATTTGCTGCTATTTGAGCTTGAAGCGCTCTGATTGTTTCCTGCATGATGGCGAGCTGTTTCTCTAACTCTATTCGTCGCTTAGCTTCTGCTTACACAGTTGTTCGCAAATTTGTGACTCCTTAGGCCGCGTCAAGCACGGTGTGGTATGATTTGTCTTGATTTGCCATATTTCAAAAGTGAATGCGGTAAAAATTGGATTGGAGAACGCTGAGTTTGTATGCTTCAGTTCCTACAGACGATGCCAAATATAATAGCCTATTTTCGTAGAGACCGAAAACAGTGTTTTACACCATTAAAATATATAATAGTGGCTGAGAACATAAAGCAATTGACACATGATTTAGAGTAGAAAACCTTTGAATAGGTTAAAAACCACGACCTCTCCTGAGGGTTTCTGAAGGAATGGTGTCTTTATATATATATAACTATTACAAAGAGAGAAAGATATCAAGTCTCTGAGTTTTGGTAGGGATGACTTTCTCTAAGAGCTCTCTAGGTGATAATAGTCGTCCTGGATCCTGATCTCCAAATTTCTTTTTATAGGTATTATAATATGACCGTTGGTTACATTGATGAGAGACGTTACAATATCAGATTTTGATGAGTCTTCATAATGGTCTTCTGTAACGTTTTGATATTTATTGATCTGTAACGAATCTATTAATATTCTTTAGCTGTAACTTCAAACCGTTGGGAAGATACAATCTCTTGTGATGTTCGCATGCATACGACCTGTTGATAAGTTAAGTATTTTCTGTAGCGCGAAGTCACAGGATGTTTTGATATCTTCGAACTGTATGTAAGGAAGTCTGTACTACGATCTCCTTACTTTTAGTCATTGGTTGGTTATTAGTGTGTTTACTCGAACTATGTGAGTTCGAATATCGGACTCAGTATGAGGATTATAAATAAGCCCTCACACTTATGAATTCATAAACAAACAAATATAACTCATAATTGTTTTTATTGCATGCATCCACACTTAGTTTTGTGTAAGAGATTGTCATGACCGGAACTCACGCTTTTAGCTTCTAGAGACACGACAACTAAAAAGAGGAAAAAGAAAGATAACAAAAATACAATTAAGTCTTATCTATTCTACATTTAGTAAAGATATTGCCTCTACGCATAATCAGCATTATAACCTCATATTATAGGCCTTCGCGATATCAAACTACCTCCATTTCAAATAGCAAGACAAGCCATCTTCATCTCATCCTCAGATATTTTGTTCCAAGTATTTGCAAGCCCCAACATTTTTTTCATGCCATATTAAGTCAGTGACTTATGCTAGAATATATGAAACCTGTGAATTCCCATTGTTAAATTGTTAAATGGTATTGAGTAGTTGAAATAAAATTTCCACATGAAAAAGAATAAGTATATAATTACCAAAAACAAAAGTGAGTAGTTACCATAGCTTTCAAGCATCCCCAATCATTCCGAAATGAAGATTTCTTGAGTCTTGCAGATGATAGCAATACACCCCCATTGAAAAACATTCAAGCTTGAACATTTGTATCAGCTTTGGAATTCCAGCATAAAAAAGCACATGATATTGGTTGGACCATGTGTTGGTGCTTCTGTTGGAATTAATTTTACAATCTATAACACAAGGATTTATCTGTAATTCCCAAATAAAGAAGGACAAACCACAAGAAAAACAGGAACTTACATGGTTGCCAATCAAGTGATTGAATTAAGAATTTAGAATACTTCCCGCAAACCAATTTGCAGAAAGAAAATTACCACCCACAAATGAAGACAATCAAACATCCATGAGAGGCTATATATAAAGAAACATATATATTTACATGCAAGTTAACAAATATCATAAAGACAATGGAATCAAATTTCTTAAAATTATTAGAAAATCACAATGTTCAAGGTTCAAACATACAAGTTCGCCATGGTAAGCGGCAGATTAAACGAATTGCTCCCCCGAGTATGGTTTTTGCTTAGATCTCTACATCGCCAAACAGCACTTAAAAACTTTAAGAAAATCATTGAAATATAAATAAAACCATGTACGAACATTTGTTAATGTAAAGAAAATAATAAGAATTCTCATTCTCAACATTCCTTTTTAGTGGAAAGCATGTAGGAAAGAACATCTTATTTGTTTCCTACAATAAATACAACTTCGAAAACAAGTTCACCAAAAGATCCTAACTACCCATTATTTTGTAGCTTAGAAATCAAGACAAATGATGCTCTAATGAAAACTCAAGTACAAACCCTTAGTAAGGAATTTTCAAATCTATTATGTTTAAGAGTTTGAGAAATCCCCAGCACATTGATATTATATTTGAATTTTCACATTGAAGTCCATGCCAAGTCCCCAAACATAAGTCTCCCTATTGGAAATCCGTCCAAAAAGGGAAGGGGGTCAGAGTAAAGCATATAATTGATTGATCTCAACAACTACAAAACATTAACCACGATAATAAGTTCGGAAAGACCAGAACAATGTTCATTTAAAATGGGATTTTATGTACAGCTACTAACAATGCTTTTGATATAGTTCGAAAATAATAGGTGAAGTAAGAACTCAAACCTATATGGCTATATAAGACAGGCGAAATCTTCAACATTTACGGGATAATTAAACATGAGTAACTACTATACTACTACCATATCTATTAGCAAACAACGAAGAAATTGGCAAACATGTTCCAACCAAACAGAAGCTCCACTTGTATTGTGGCCCTTTATAAGAATTAATATGCAAGAATTAAGAAATAACTAGCACAGATGTTCATAGCAAACATTACTAGAATACAAAAAATACTCCTAATAAGTAACCAAGATCAATCTTGCAAAAAAAGTTGCTATAATATCCCGATAAACAAGTCTTTAGTAAACATCTCATTCCAAAGTTTTTGACATCCAATGAATGCCAATTGCCATTAACCTAAATTTTCTAACCCAACAGACCAAACTAACACTAAATTTTAACCCATCATGATTGGTTTAAAATTCATCATTGAGAAAATTCAGATTACCTTCAATGCCTACATCATGATGATTGAAGAATTTTGGTCATCAATGATACCATAGATTGATGCTTCAAAATTGGTTCATTAGGTATGAAAGGCATAAATTAATTTTTCGGAGGTTCAATCTTCGGAGGAGACCCATCTAAACTAAGAGAGAGAGAGAGAGAATTGGGATGAAAGCATCTAACTCAGATGCCGATAACACAATAATGCCAATCACATCTACTTTATATAGACAAAGTAAAACTAACCCAATTTAGAAATCATTACATTAAAATAACAGCTCTGATTAGAAAAATAAAATAAAAATAGTACAATGAAAATTAAGAGAGCAGATTTTACCTTGAGGCGAAAGTAAATGGAAATTTACAAGAAGAGGAAAATCAACCCTCCCCAATTCATTAATTCACGGCTGATGTTAATGAATTGAGAGAGATGCGTGAAATTGAATAATCGCGACCAAGAAGGAAATTGGATGAATAGAGGAATTTAGTGTGTTAGGGAGAGAGGTTAGAGTGGTGGAAGTTACCTGAAAACTTTCCTTGCGATAGATAATTTGATCAAAACTAGTTTTGAGGGTTTTTAGAAGAAAAACAATCCATAGGAGACGGCAAAAGCGGTGAAACCAAAAACTATAGCCACCCCTTATATTAGAAGAGGAAGAACAATGGAAGTATTGCCTGATCGGAATGATGTCCTTCGAAACGGGCCGGAGCTTCTCCAAAATAGTGGCAGCTCTGAAAAGCTTTTGGTCCATGGAGACCTCTGAAAACGTCCAGATTATTGAACGGACGTTTAACGGTAAAATGTACTTTCTGTTCAAATTTTGAACTGCTGTTGATCAAAATTTTGTACTACTGAACCAACCGTAGACTCCATATGGCCACGCTATAATTCTTATGATGTATGAAGCTAAAGCTCCTATTGAACCTTTGATTTTCAAGTTTGTTCCCTTCTGGGTAACTTTTAACGTACCTGAACTCTTTTACGGCACTCCTGCCTTCCTCTGTGAATTTGGTCAATATCTTGGACTTGTGCTTACGACTGAACCGAATCGAGCTAATAAAAGGGTCACAACAAATGGTTATCTAGCTAGAAGAGTTATGGATATATACGAGGTTTTCCCACCAGCTATATGGGCAGAGATTAAAAATGATCAAATCTCAGTGGACATTCAGTATGAAGGGCCCCCAGTGATCTTTTGTACTAATTGCTTTAAAATGGGACATAGGACACCGAGATGCACGATGATCCCAGAGACTGAAGAAGTTGGAGTAAGGAATCTGAATGTTGCTTTGTATCAGCCTGAACTTCCACGAGCAGGGGGACAAGGTACTGAACCCGCTGAGCCTTCATCCGGACTTAGGATACAGGGTAAAGGGAAAGGGCTGATAACCAGTAGGGCTCTTTATCAGCAATTCCAGGATTCTTTGAGAGGAGTGACCGCAAAGTCTGAGTCGGATTCAGAGGAGGACCCGTCGGAGGGCACCTTGATCCGTGAGGTTGATGGTTTTTTAGCTTATGCAGGTCTCCCGAACCTGGGGGCTCTTGGGGCTCCAGGAGATTAGAGGATTGGGGGGAAGGAAACCCAGCTGGTAATACCCTGGATTACCTTATCAGAGGACAAACTTCAGGGCGAGTGCTGATGGAGGAGGAACGGATTATGGTTCAACTAGAGGGTGTGTCTTCTGTCAATATGGGAGGGAATGTGATCATTTGGGGGCATGATTGGGTTGGAGGAATGGAATTAAAATTTGGTAGGAACCAGGCAGAAATTCCGTCGGCATATCCTTGGATTCCGTAGACCATTTTCCCTCGGGGAAGCTCGGTAGGGACGATGGGTTCTTCAACGAGAGAACCAGAGAGTCGTATTGAGCGTCAGGAAAGACAGGTCCAGGTTCCCTCTCGTGGTTTACTTGCTTCGACCTCTCGAGTGATTCGGCATCACGTGCGGTCTGCTGTTCAGTCTATCCAGTTTGCAGATTCGTGCTTACCATTCCAGCTCCCTCCGTCCGGATCTCGCCCCCCGTCTCACTCACCGGTACACAATCCTATCTCTGTCTCTTACTCTGGGATACGTCGCACTTACTATCTTCTCGACCGTTACTCTAGGGTTCGGGTGGCTCCAAGTAGGCCACCCGGGCCATTATGATCATAATATCATAGAACTGCCGAGATTTGGGTCAACCTGAGGCAGTTCGGCACCTAAAAGAACTGATCCGGTCCTCTAACGGGGACATTGTCTTTTTATCTGAGACCAAACGATTATCTGACGAAATGCATGATTTAGTACGTAGTCTTAATTACCCGAACTGGGTTGATATTTCGGCCTCTGGTATCCAGGGAAGGTCGGGAGGTATTTGTATAATGTGGAAAAACAATATTTCTTTGGATGTTCTATTTTGTAATAAGTATATTATTAATGTTCTCATTTACTCTGAGCCGTCTGGCTTGCCATGGATGATATCATTTTTTTATGGGAGTCCCTATCAACGAGATAGAAATGAAAGTTGGCGTCTGGTTGAAACGACGGCGAATGAGCATTCTGGGCCTTGGCTGATTTTGGGAGATTTTAACACTATTTGTGAGAGCTCGGATAAAGTGGGGGTAAACCGTTCTGCACCGGACTAGCGTCTTTGCTAGAGAGGTTACTCAACAAGCCGGCCTCATTCATCTCAGCTTCTCGGGGCATCCTTTTACATGGAACAACAAACGACAGGGCAAAAACAACATTAAAGAGCGATTAGATCGGAGCATGGAAAATGCGGATTGGATCTTTATTTTTCCGACAGCAAATGTTTTCCATTTACCTGCATTGGGCTCGGATCACTCCCCTCTTTGCCTTGATACTTATCCTAAACTGAATTCACTAGTTAAATGTTTTCGCTTTCAATCTATGTGGATTCGAAAGCCATATTTCCCCCATTTGATAAAGGACCTTTGGCAAATGACAGGTTCTGGCTCCCCTGCCCAACTGGTAAAAAAAAAACTCTCATTTACGAAAATGGGCCTTAGATCATGGAACAAGAAATTTTTTGGTCATGTCCCTAGTAAAAATTTTGCGTTAAAAAAAACATATTTCTATCATCCAGGCCCTTCCATATACTGATGCCACTGCTTCTCGAGAACGGGAATTATTGGCAGAACTTGACGAGACCCAGTTAAGAGAAGAGATGTTCTAGCGTCAAAAATCTCGGGTGAATTGGCTAAGTGAGGGAGATCAAAATATAAAGTTCTTCCACATGCAAACCCTCTCCCAACGGAAGAAAAACTCTATTGACTGGCTGAAAGACGAATTCGGGGTCTGGACGGGTGATACAGGCGAAATTGGCCAAATTTTTCTGCGCGACATGGCTCGTAACTTCCAATCTTATTATCTAATCAACGTCCCCGAATTTATTCAACATTTTGGTCTGTGTATCTCGGAAGGGATAATCTCGAGCTTACTCGGATGGTTACATCAGAGGAAATTAAAGCCGCGCTGGATAGCATTGGCCCTTACAAAGCTCTGGGTCCGGATGGTTTCCCGGCGCTCTTCTTCCAACATTCCTGGGAGGTGGTCGGCCCTGATATTTGCCGATTGGTATCTACTTTCTTTGAGTCTGGTTTTATGCCTTCTCATATCAACATTACTTATGTTGTTATGATTCCTAAAAATGGGTCTAGGGTTTCCCCTAGTGATTTTTGGCTTATCAGCCTTTGTAATGTTCTCTATAAAATCATATCCAAAATCCTCTCCTCCCGACTCAAGCCACTTCTAGATAAATTCATATCTCCTTTCCAAAGTGCCTTTATTAGTGGTCGCTAGATTTCGGAAAACGTCCTGGTGGCCCACGAACTTATCCACACAATGAAACGGAAAAAGGGCAGATCAGGTCTGATAGAAGTCAAGCTGGATATGTCAAAAACTTACGATAGGATTGAATGGAGTACCTTGATTAGCACTTTACAAAAACTCGGGTTCACGCTGATTTGGTGCCAGTGGATCTTATAATGTATCTCAACGGTGCGATACTCGGTTCTTCTCAACGGCTCGGCGCATGGGTTCCTTACCCCAACCAGGGATCTGCGTCAAGGTGATCCTCTTTCCCCTTTTTTATTTATTATTTTGATGGACGGTCTATCTCGTACTCTGGGGGCTAAGGAATCAGCTAACCTCCTTCATGGTGTTAAAGCATCTAGACGAGCCCTCTGGTCCCCTACCTGTTATTTGCAGATGATTGTCTTCTGTTTTGCCGAGCGGATATTGTGGAAGCGCTCAAACTTAAAAAAGTTATTAATTCCTTTTGCGGGGCAACGAGGAAGGAATTGAACCTGGCTAAGTCGGGAGTGTTCTTCAGCAAGAACCTCCATCGCCGCCATTGTCGTATTATCAGTCGTCTTTTGAAGATGGGTATTATGCCTACTAAGGAACGTTGTCAGGGTACGAACCTATTTTTCCATCGGTCCAAAGCCCACACCTTCCAGCGCATTGAAGAACGTATCTCCTCTCGTCTGGAGTCTTGGCGTGGGAAACTACTATCGCAGGCGGGTAGGACGATTCTTATATAGTCTGTGACCTCGGCCATTCCTACGTACCAGATGTCCTATTTTTCTCTTCCCCAAACAACCTGCAAGAATATCAACCAGCTCCAACGTGACTTCTGGTGGGGCAAAGGGAAAGACGCCCGGAAACCTCTCTACCTAAAAAAGTAGAAGGAAGTCTGTCAGCCCAAGCGCGAGGGCGATTTGGGAATTTGGGAGGCGGGAACAACCAATAAAGCACACCTCTCGAAACTAGTATGGCGTCTACACCAAAAATTGAACGAGTTGTGGGGATGTGTGCTGAAAACTAAATACTTTCCGAATTGCGATATCCTGCAGGCTCCAAAGAAAGCGGATTCTTCATGGACTTGGCATAGTGTTCAATCCTTGATTGCAACTATCAACGCTCATTCAATGTGGCAAGTTCTTAGGGGGAATCGGGTCCATTTCTGGACGGATCCATGGATCCCTCCGGATGGGGCCAGGAAACCCACGCCCCATCCTGGTATCAATATGGAGGATCGTCCGACATGGGTGAGGGCCTTTATTGATCCGACTAGGCGATCTTGGCGGTGTGAAGAATTGGCAATCTGGTGCGATGATACCTTGGCTAACCTTATCTCTCAGATTTATATCCCCTGTGAAGGTAGTTTGGATGAATTGAAATGGAATCCATCAAAAGATGGGAAGTTTTCCATTAAGTCCACATATCGGGCTCTTATGTCTGGATTTCAAATGGAGCAGGTTATGGGAACCCCCTCTTTTCTCCTAAGTTTTTGGAAGAATAAGGCATCCCTCAAGCCCAGATGTTTGCGTGGAAATATTTTTGCGATATGATTCATTATCGTGCGAAGATAGCAGTGCATTTAGCATTAACTGATATTTCGTGACCTTTGTGTCTCGCTCCGGTGGAGTCGCTTTATCATTTCCTTCTGGAATGCGCTTTTACCCGAGCAGTCTGATTTGGTACATCCCTAGGTGGGTTACTTCATCAGGTTGTACATCTATCTGCCCATGAATGGATTGAGATGTGGCTTTCACCTCCAACAGACTGGCCGATTGAACGGGATACTTGGACTGATATCACTTTCTCTCTTTACTGGTTATATTGGAAAGCGCGATGTGCCTGGACCTTTCAAAATACTATTCCGGATCCCCTTCGGATTTCACGGGCCATTAATAAAATTATTACTTCTGAAACGGTTTTTCGCAAAGAACGGATATCTATCAAGGTCCCTTGGGGGTACCCAGCTTCTGGCTGGGAAAAAATAAATGTCGATGCCTCTTTCTGCAAAAATAAATGTTATAATTGCATTGGTCTGGTAATCCGTGACACTAACAATGTATTTAGTGCAGCCCGAGTTTCTTCCCGTAGATTTGCCTCTGCGGAAGAGGGGGAAGCAGTAGCAGTCCTAGCAGGTATTCAGTGGGCACTTGAACGAGGACAGACGAAAACTATCATTGAGACAGATGCGAAAGCCATCGTCTCTTTTTGCAAATCTGGAGGAGCGAACATCTCCTGGACTACGAAGGCTATCTTACAGGATTGTCTTGCCATATTGGACTTTTCTCATAATATTTGTATAAATTATGCGCCGCGAAGCGCTAACTCTGTTGCACATATTATTGCTAGTCGACCTGTGGGTGACTCGACTAGCTGGACTTGGTACGATTCTCCCCCAGAATTGTTATGTCCATTTCTTGCGGAAGATGGTACTACTTTTGTATCTCATTATAATTATTAATATATGGTCTACCAATAATAAAAAAACTATAGCCACCCACAATAAATTCATTTTTTAGCTGAGAGCACAATCTATAGTAGTGTTTATTAGGGAAATTGAGGGCGAAACAAACAAGGATTTTCGGGAGAAAACGTGGGCATGCCACATGGGATATGGCATGTTGGGTATGGGCATGCCACTGCATGGGGAATGTACAACTAAGGGCATTGGGCAGAATGTGCACGGCACGGGAAAAACGGGTCTAGACATACATGCAACATGGCAGGACACGGGGCAGAGTACGACAGGCACGGGGACGACAACACCGGGCAGGGGGCATGCCACTGCAGCAACTTACAAAGCCAAAAAAATTGGATCATGATAGCATCGAGAGAGGGGTTGTTGTAGCCAACTAGAGGCAAACACATATCAATCGGAGGGATCGCAGGTTCTGGCCGGGCTGACGACGGACATGGTTGATAAAAACTTGACGGAGAAGTCAGAGAAGGGAATAAAGCAGTGGGAGATTGCTCGCAAAGTAAGGATACGATAATTAGTTTTGGCGATATGCATGGACACATTTAGGAACAAGGAATGAGTAATTTCTCACAGCCGGATGGACCGAACATAGTTTCGCATGTTGACCCTTATTGGATATAGTTTCTAGTTCGTTCTTTCGACTTTGTGGATCCGTTTTGGCAAGAGATGGAGGGTCGTCCAAGTATGGAGGTAAATAGATTTTGGGGGAATCTGAATAATCTTACCAACAAGGTTTTTGGCAAAGTATTTTGTTTCGCATGCAGAGTTACATCTTATTCCCGGATGTACCTCTTTCGAGTTTAAAATTGTGTTTTGTTATGCAACCAAAATTAATGGGTATAAAAAGTACCGTGGAAGAATTTGCAGTTGTCGTATGCTCAGGGTTACTCCTTCTGTCTTCAAAATTTGTAGACAAATTTTTCTCACAGATTTTCTTGCCAGAGTTCGTGGTCGAACTCTTCTTAGATGGGGAGAGTTTATAGGAATCATCCACGACCACGAGTAGCAGGATGGCAGCTCATGCCTTATGGGTGACCAAGTCGTTCGAATGAGCCAAGGAGTTGATCGAACAAGTTAGAAGAAAGTCAAGCTATAATTTTTATTGCTGATTCTAGGCAAAAATTGAGAAGTCGTTCACACGGATAGATTCGACATTTTATTATGATTATATGCAGTTACAAAATTTGAAGTCGAATTCTTCTTAGGAGAAGAGTGTTGATAGATCATGCCTCTTGGGTCGTCTACCCACGAGACCACGTACCTTATACTTTATCTCTATATTAATGTCAGTAGCTCTTTTGTTTTTTAGTTCTCTTATTAGAGTTTGAGGTAAAACTCTACCAATCCTAGAATTTACAATTGAGAGATTTAGTTTATTTTAGAGTATGATTTAGCTTTCGCAATAACGTAGTTTTTAACACTTCAGGCATTTAAGTTTAATAATAATAATTAGGTGAAGTTTTACACTATGTTTTGCATTTCTTGACAAAACAGTAGGAAAGAGTTATCGCGGTTAACTCAATCATCGATGGAGTATATATGTGAGAAGTCGTCTACAAGAAGCATTCTATGGTTGTCGAACACAAAGAATTCCCACATGAGAAATGTACACTTAAAACCTTATCTTTTGGTTTATACACATATTTCATCAAAATTCGAGTTCCTGCTGATTGATATGTTGTATTGAAAAAGTTTGTGAACGAAAGTTGTACACCTTGATCACATGATTCCGAAATTTTGTACAGCTCGTTGATTGGAGCTCTAGAACTCAAGTTATAGGTGATTAAACGGTTTAAAAACTATTGGCCACTTCAAAATTGGTCAACTAGTTTTGAATTCCGATCAAACACTTTTTGTTCAGCAAACTACATTTAAAAAAACAATCAAGCGATTTTGAAAAGTTGTTGGGCACTTTAAAAGCGGCCGACCAGTTTTGAAATCCGGTTAAATGTTTTTTGTTCAGCAAACTATGTTTGAGAAATCAGCCAAACGATTTCGAAAAGCGGTTGACTGGTTTTGCAAAAATAGTTTTTAGAGGTTTTTTCCTAGTGCATTTTTGGTGCTCTCGGATTCATTTTTTAATGCCGATATTTATAGAAAATCACATCTTTAAAAAACCTAACTCTTCACACTTTTAGGAACTCTCTTGAGCTTTGATTTAAATCTCCCAAAAACCCTAAAAGGATTTTACTTCTTTAATCTCTTAATTCTCAATCATATTTTAAAAACCAGGAAATTATATTAAAGAAACTAGAATCTATGTGGTTGAGAGTATCTAGGGTTTGATGATTCCTCCATAAATTATTATGCAAATTATTCTAACGAAATATGCTGGAGATAGTAAAAACTGGAGAGGACGCAGAGACTTTGGTAGGGCTTGACAAGGCAAACGAATACTTAGTGAGGTAACAAGTTCAACAAGGCAATCATTAATATAAGCGAAAAACATTGTATTCTATGACTATGGACAAATAAGGAAAAAGAAGAAGAGATTACTCACATGTCTTCAACATATTTTGAGATTACCATAATAGTTGTAATAAGAAGCCTATGTACATTGAAAGACGTTATTCGAATATCCGGGCAGATTTGGTACAACCGATCAATGTGCACATAGGCAACAATATAAACCGATGGTCCAACATGGATGTACCGATAAATTCTTTCGAGAAAGGATTGAATAGTAATGTCGGGCACTTCGTAGCAATCAAAAATACGAGTTCTAGTGTATTTTGACAATGCCCATTTACAATTTTTAGTAATCCTCTCATTCCTAGCTATTGCTCTCTCAAGGAAGGGAGGCAATAATTGAAATCATTAAGGATGTATTCGATTATGAATCATCTTTTGAGAAGGAATAGAGATCGGATCGAAGCATTATGGCAGAAATGGAGATTAAAGCAGATGAATCCATTGAAGAGATTGAGATGTGGAGATGTATCTGAGTAGGACTTATATAAGGAGAATGAGTGGGTGAGAAGCTTAGTTGTCTACATAAATAATTTAAGGGGAAGACTAAGGTGCATGGTTGGAAGGGTAGATAATATCGGATCATAAGATATAATTGTCTCCTTTACATGAGTGACTTGAATGAGTACTCGACTTGAACAAACAAGGAAATTTCTTCCTACTTTCATCAAGCATTCTTTTGATATATATATATCTATTATAAATTAGAGAAGGGTGTTTTTCAAAAAGACAAATTTGCCATTGTCTCAAGGGTAAATAAAGAGGGGTTAAGATTTGTGGGAAAGAATGAGATCTGTGGCCTACATTCATTCAACTCTTTGGCTTAGGGGTAGTTTCGACAAAACACCGAAAATAGGTAGTTTAGGCTTACCAATACCTACCTTTCTCCCCGACTCTCTTTCTCCCAATTCGTCTCTCCCCAACCAACAACTCTTCATCTATCTCATCTCTTTCTCTGCAAACTAAGGTACTTATCTCTCTCATCTTTTGCCCTAGCCTCCTTCAATTTCTCGATCCCTGCAGTGAAATATTTTGATTAAATTGTTTTAAGGTTCGATTTTCGATTTAAGGGGTGTTGATTCGGACCTCTCTAATCTCCTCTCAACAAACCCTAATCCGGTATTGATGGAATTTTGGGGCAAACTTGATTTCTCAACGTTTTGGGCTTCAATTATGTTCTTTCTCTCTCTAAAATCGATGTAATTTAGGGTTTTCTTTGTTGATACGATTTAGGGTTTCTTCTATTGCTGTGATTTATAAATTCTTTTATTGGTGAGATTTAGGTCTTAGTTACTGGCTGCACAATGACGTTTGTTTCGGTTAAGTTTGTTGTGAAGATTTCGATAATGGGTTTGGTTTCAACTAAGTTTCTCTCTCTGATGATAATGAGGTTTTGGTTAGAGCTTCAAATATGTTTTTCATGGGTTTAACAATTTAATTTCGTCGGTATTTGAATTTTTCGTTCCGAGATTTACTACACCAAGTTCTTCAGTACTGATTCTCAATGGTAATTGTTATTAGAGGTGAGCATGATCACCAATTATTTTAGCTCCATCGTAGCGGGAGATACCCAAACAAAAGTTAACCCCATTAGACATTTTCTATTTTTCTTCTTATATTATGCTAATAGGAATGTAAATTTTGACGACTTCTATGGTAGAGTTTAAAATCTGTTTTATAACATGTAAGAGATTTCATATAGCCATTGTTTTTAATAAAATAAAACATGTAAGAGAAAGCCTTTATTTTATTTTCTATTAGTAGGCTATTTCTTTTCTTCAATTATTTCTTCGATAACGTTTTGAGTTTTTTTCCCATGAATTTTACTAAACTCGCATATTCTTACTTATGTTTCAGATTCAAGGTTTACTTAACAAGAGCTTCCATCTTGCAAGCCAATTCGCACACCTCAATGGGTAAATCAAGGCTGCATAAACTTTTTGATTTCATTAGAATTTTTCTTTTGACACTTCTATAGCTGTTACCATGCACGTTCCAGTTACAATTTCAGTGCAGGATATACAAATAACGAATTCTTTCTTCACAATTTGTTTCCCTTTTTTCTTATAGGATTTGATATATAGTGTAAATATCACATCATATTCTTTATGTAGTCCGGCTATTGTAGTAGTTACTTTTTTTCTTGCCAAGTACAGACTCTTGCACCCATATCCATATTCCATACTAATGCGACTTAGTATATTGGTTATTGCATTTGCAGTTTGAGCACAAAAGTTAATAATATCTGTTATGTAACAAACTCCATATTTTTGTACAGGTGATCTCGGCGCTCACACTAATCAGTTTTATCTTCATCCCCATCGGTGTTGCTTCCCTACTTGCTTCCCGGAATGTATGTTTCTTTTTTAGATTGACCATATTTTGTTTTGACATTTTGTACAGTCTTCTAATGTTCATAGTCAATATCCATTCTTCCTTTTTATTTAGGTTGTTGAAATTGTTTATCGGTATGAGACTAATTGTATTCCAATAAACTTAAGAGGGGATAAGGTCGGATATATTCATAGCACATTGAAAAAAACCTGCACCCAGATGATAACAGTAAGTTGTGTTTTTGCAAAAAAATTTTCATTATGCCGTCTGATTTGCAACTCTTCGAGAATGTAACTCCTGAGTATTCATAGAAGGGAATGTGCATTTCTGTTTAAGAAGACCATGTGCAAGAATACATAGTAATGTAATATGTCATAACCTTGTTCTAACTCTTTAAATTAATGCATCAACAATTATGGAAGATGTAGGCATATACTGAAAGCATTGAATTGCTATGGGTTTCTTTAGAAGTTTTTTTTAATATGTGAATAATATCATTTCACTTAATGATATAGGAATTATTGCAACTTATATGTGAATAATATCATTTCTAGGTACTTATTGCAACTTCAATTACATTTTATAAATGTTGTTTATCTTCCAATTTTTAGTGATAAAAAGTATCATGCCATAACGTATTCCATATTAGAAAAATATCCTTATTCTCTAGATGTAGCAAATTTGAAAGTTTGGGATATTATATCGGTTGGTCGGATTGAATAAATTATACAATTTGCTTAAATCATTTTTTTGTTTTGTGTGGTTGGATTCATGGAGTGTTTGATTTCCGTTCTCGGGCTGATTATTCATCATGGATTCATGGCATTCATGGGTAAAGGTGCTGAAGGCACCCGTCATAATAGGTCATCACTAATGACTGTTAAATATATAATCCTACCAAAGGCACGCATAGAGATTTTAGCAACGACTGCACGTTAATGGACAATTTTGTAGCGCCGAAGGCGTGTCGACGTATTCAACGTGGTGAGCCACGGGTAGTACTAGTATATTTATATTATAAATCTCAGTTTTTTCCTACGTGGAGTGCAAGCATTAAAAGAACATTTTATAACCCTTTATTACATGTTTATTAATTCCATGAACAAACCGTCTCTTCCTCGAACCATCTCTTCCCATTCTGTACCAAAGAAACATTTCTTTCTAATTGCACCATTAATTCAGGGAAAATGCATACCTATCACTGAAACGTCTACTCTTTGTTGACCCTCTCTCTCTCTTACCAATTGAAGTATAAGCCAAACAAAAATCTCTAAGAATTTTGTCTCAATATTGTTGAATCTACTTCAAAATCAACAAATTATGGTTCCAACTTTTGGGTGAGCATCTTTTTTCTGAGCTTTCGATGTCAGTTCTAAGCTCTTTCTCCTATTTTCTTTGCTATATTTCACGTTTAATTTGATGATTCAAATACATTGCTATGAATATTCTTCTTATCAATGTATTTTTAGAGAATATGAAACTGAAACAATACTATAAAGGGAATGTTCTCTCTAAATGTGTATATCTTGACACACACAAAATACAGTTTTGAGTTTTTTTTTTGTGTTTTGTATTTTTTTTTTCAGGCAAACCAGTTTACGATATTGAATGGTAGATGGATTAATCAATATCATACTCCATACGAGAGGTAAGTTGATGGACCCTTATGTATTTGATGTAAATCAAAACTTCTACTTCCCCCAATTTAATAAGAATGCCCTTCATATTTTGGTTTTGTGGTTTTACAGAAGATTTCAAGGAAAAGGAGGAAGCTTGCGAGGACTGCAGATGGAGCTTGATGAAACATAACAAAATATGGGAATAACTGACTACTTTAAGATTTGGTTGAATGAGGTAATCATCTTTGGCCTTTCATGAACAATAAATGAAAAAGTTTTGCCTATTTCGAGTGTGATTTTCTGGGATTTCTGTATAGGATTTTGGTTTTAATTGGATGATCGACCCTTATTTTTCTGGTGTTGATATATAGGAGAGAAGCTTTTAGGCAATCTTGGGGTATTTTCTCAAAAAACATGGACGCTGAAGAAAACTGTCAAATTCAACGGCCAGATCTCATCAGAGGTAATATTCAAATTTAGTTGTGCTCAGTACTTTAGATTTTTTTTTCCTCCATTAGATTTATTGGGTTTTTTCCCGCAAATGATTCAATTAAGAAAGGGGGCAATCATATGGAGCAAAGGAAGAAGTTAGCATGGACTAGTTAACGTGATTCCAGATATGCTATTGTGATTTTTTGTTATTCAAATCTATTTAAAATTTTCATTCTCTAGAGTAACACAATTGACTAATCAATGTGATTTTTTGTTAAACAATCTTAGTGATAACATATCAATTCCTGTACGTAGTTTATGGATACATGTTTTTGGGAATGAAGTTCATGGATATCTAATATCTCAATCTCTAGCTTTCAGTAAAGTATTAAGTAATTCCCCCTCCATAGTCTACTATCATATACTTTTTTGAGCTCCATGACCAGCGGTAGTGTTTTATATTGGAATATCCTTCCATCAATTGCTCAATTCAATTTTCAAATATTTCAAGTTCAATTTTTTTTCCTAAGCATACTGTAATGTTATATTAACTATTTATTTTAATGAGCAGATGACATGTTTACCGCTTAAAGGAATTACTAAATAGGTTTTTAGTTTATGTTTTGAATCAACCACATGTGTATAAGCATGATTGAATTAAGTGATGCGAGTACTAACTTCATATGTTTCAAGTGGAAGAGAGTGATAAGTAAAATGCAGTTTGTGTCTGTATCTGCTGTTACTTCAAAGCATTAAGCTCTAAATTAACTGAAACCAAAATCTTAAAATTCCTCCACTATAGTGCATTTCAGTTGCTTCATCTTCTTCAATTGAAACTTTAATTAATTAAAGGTAAAAAAAAAACCCTTCTATTGAAGCTATAAACATTGACAGATTAATAAAATTGGTATTGCAAAAGTTATCTAAACCAATTGAATCAAGACGGGGACAATTTTCAAAGTTTTCGAGATTAAAATTTATGAAGGTGGGTTTTTGTTTTGATTTCCACATTTCATTCTTTAGGTTTTGTTTCTTTTTGGCTAGATTAATTGCATTGTATGCTCATTTCCTCAATCAAGCTGTAAATTGTGTAGAGATTTGTCTAACTATAATTTATCTTGAAATTTGTTTTCAGGTATCTGTTTATACGCCTAAATATTTATGCCGATGAAATAGAGATTCTCAGGTATTTGTCTACTTGCATATTTCATCTTCGCAGTATAGAGTAAATGTTTACATAATACAATCATCGCGACATTATGGTGCATCTGATAATTATAAAATTGTATAATTTGTATCAAAGATGCTTGAAATTGTAGATTCCATATAGTGTAGAGGCCAGCCATGAGGATTCAAGAAATGCAATATTGGGCACCACACATTTCTCTTTCTATAGTCCTCATTATTTATGGTTCAATTTCCTTTTCCTTTTCCCCCTGACAATTTTATTCCTTGGAATAATTTCTATCACATTTCCCAAAATATGATAGTTAACAGATTTGTCTAGCTATAATTTATCTTGAAATTTGCTTTCAGGTATCTGTTTATACGCCTAAATATTTATGCCGATGAAATAGAGATTCTCATGTATTTGTGTACTTATATATTTCTTCATTGTAGTAGAGAGTAAATGTTTACATAATACAATCATCACGGCATTATGGTGCATCCGATAATTATAAAATTGTATAATTTGTATCGAAGATGCTTGAAATTATAGATTTCATATAGTGTAGAGGTCAGCCATGAGGATTCAAGGAATGTAATATTGGGTACCATACTTTTCTCTTTCTATAGTCATTATTTATGGTTCAATTTTCTTTTCCTTTTCCCCCTGACCATTTTATTCCTTGGAATAATTTCTATAACATCTCCCAAAATATGATAGTTAACTGTTGTTCATCTACCTTATTAGTGTATTAAGATGGTATCGCACAACAAATAGTGCCCCAATACTAAGAGTCTATTTCTCCAGTACGACAAAAGCTTGAGATGATTTGATGCCTTTGTCTTAATTATGTAGTTGGTTGACCATGCTTAAAAAAATTTCTACATACAATGCAAAATAAATTCAAATTTTAGTTTGTACAACTTTGAGTAACTGGCTTTAGGAATAATATTGTCTCTATAAAATAAAGTCGAAATTGTGTTAATATAATTTGGGTGATCTTTATTTCCAACCTCAAAGGTCATAAGATATAGTAAATTATCAAGTAATCTCCCAAGGTCATAAGAGGTAGTAAATTGCGTTGGTATAATTTAGGTGATATGTACTTCCAACCTCAAAGGTCATAAGAGATAGTAAATTATCAAGTAAAAATAGGTCAAACTAAAATTGGGAAGAAAGAGGGTCATTGAATGTGAGATCATCACTGGAACTGAAATTGGGAAAAAAAGTTCTTATACCGAGAATTGAAATGACATCCAACGAAACTAAATGGCCATTTATTTTAAGGAGGCAACAATTTCCTTTAAAAGTTTGTTTTACAATAACAATTAACAAGAGCCAAGGTCAAACTCCTAAAAATGTAGGCATCTATTTATCTCGGCCTATGTTTAGCCATGGACAACTATATGTTGCGGTTTCATGAACAACATCTCTAGAAGGACTAAAGATACTAATCAAGAGCTCAAACATGGAGCCAATGAACTACATTCACAATATTGTCTACCATGAAGTTTACAACAACCTAGGTAATGTAATTAAACACTATGCAAACTTTGCAATGATTTTATGTTCGTATTTTACTAAACTTATTTGGTATTTTATTCATACAAATGAATCAATTATTAACATCTTCTATAATTTACCAGGTTGATCCAATGAGAGAAGCCACAGTTCGCACATGACTAAGCATCCTAATATCAAATAAAACTTATGAATGTACAGATTCATTCCTGTGTAGTCAGAAGGCAACCTCTCTACTTGAAGACCTGCAAGTACCATCCATGGGGGCTATTGGTGCTAAATTTGTGATATATGTGAAGGAAAGGAGCAAATACAGAACGATGTTAATGAAGGTGATATTCAAGGCTACCTACACTGACTCTAAATCAACTTCCATAGGGTGTATTCGGGGGGTGAAATTGAAATTTCCATAGAAGTTATCTATACTAGAGACCTAGTCCTTGACTCAGCATCTCCAGATCATTACTTTGGTATCTCTAGTTAATCTTGCCATAGTTGTTGTCTTTCTATTAATCGCTGCTCTCGATAACTGCTGCAGAGGTAACATAGTTAATTTCCCTAACACTACTAAGTATAAATTTCGACATGAAGGATTTGGGGGAAGCTAGTGTAATTTTGGGAATTAAGATTACTAGGACTGAAAGTGGTATAACTTTAGATCAATCTCATTACATTGAGAATATCTTGAAAAGTAATAACTACTGTGGTTGTAAACCTGTGTGCACTCCTTTCGACCCTAGTCTGAAGCTATTCAGGAATACTGGTGACAGCATTAGACAAAGTGAGTATGCTAGTATCATTGGCATCCTTTGATATGCTACTAATTGTACTAGGCCAGACATTGCTTACGCAGTGGGGGTGTTATGTAAATTTACCAGTTGTCCAGGTATGGGGCATTGGTATGCTATAGAAAGGGTCATGCGTTATCTTAAGAGAACCATGAACCTAGGAATACACTATGAGCGATTCCCCGCAGTACTAGAGGGATTTACCAATGCTTATTGGAATACCCTATTTGAAGACTCCAAGGCTACCAGCGGCTATATCTTTAGCATTGCTAGTGGGGCAGTTTCATGGAGGTCCAAGAAGCAAACCATCTTAGCCCAATCTACGATGGAGTCAAAACTAATAGCACTAGCTGCTGCTAGTGAGGAGGCAGATTGGTAGAGAAACCTTATGTCAGATATTCCTTTATGGGATAAGCCATTACCAACCATACTTATCCACTGCGATAGTACTGTAGCTATTGTAAAAATGGGAAATCGTTATTACAATGAAAAGAAATGACAAATACATCATAAGCACAATACCGTAAGAGAGAAACTCACTTCTAGGGCTGTCAGAGTGGATTTTATTCGGTCAGAAGCGAACCTGGCTGATCCTTTGACGAAAGGGTTAGCTCAGGAGAAGGTGTAGGATACCTCGAAAGAGATGGGGTTAAAGCCCGTATAGTTAGAATATCGGTGATGGTAACCCAACCTATAGACTGGAGATCCCAAGAAATAGATTCAAAGGAAAAAACAAGTCATATGATAAATAAGAAGAATCATGCATTTTTTTAAGAAGGGGTAGTTACTCCTAGTCCATCCCTATAAGAGCATGATATCATGTAGCGATTTAAGGTTGACTTATTCTAACTCATAATGAGGGCTATACTCTATGTGGAGTGGGGTACCTAGCTATAGGAGTACTCCTGATAGACTCGCCTCGATAATTGTAGAAGTGAGGTTGCTTCTTATGAGAACTTGGGAAAGTTCTCTAGAGCTTTCATTAGAACCAGGATACGAGCGTATGGCCGTATAGCAATAACATTTTAGAAATTTGTACTATAAAAGTTGTGTGTGGTGTGCTTTAGTTGTACCCTCCAGAATTATAGTTCAAGACGAATGTCACTCTAATCTCTTGTACTTCAAAAGTATATTCACTATGTAAAGGTTCAAGTCGAAAGACACCTCTACTTACGTACTGCTTTAGATTTTCTACTCGGACATATTTTCTCGATATAGTGGGGGATTGTTGGGTTTTAAATCTCCAAAACTATATGTGGCTTCTTTAGTCCTAAATTGCTTGGAAGAGTAATCTGTTTCCTTAATATAACCTAGGTCCTTTATTCACTATGTTGGGTGGGGGCGGGAAAAAAATGGGTTTAAAACTTTGTTTGGATCTTGGGCTTGGGCCTCGAACTTAGTCTTCAATGAAAAAATTGATTTTGTCAAAACCAATTCTATTTCGACCAGGACCAACTAGACCAATTTGAACTGAGTCTAATCGATCTCGACCTAGATCATTTCGAATCAAGTCCTTTCGATATGGAGTTACTAGGAAACCAAATTCGAATTGAGTCTATTTCAAACTGAACTTATCAGTTTTGAATTTCTCAAACGTAACTGCTTCGTAATTAAGTCTTAAACGTTTTACTTCCGTTTCAAACGTTTTTGATGACGTGTCCCACTATTAACTCTTGTTACTATTTCGAACTTGCTCTATATAAAGAGAAACTGTGCCTTAGTTTTATCAATCAATTCATTACACAATTTTTCGCTTTTCTTCAATATAATTACGAGTCTAGAATCCGAGTAAACCAATTGAAAGTGTAAATCAAACGAAGGTCCTTCTTCCTTGCAAGAGAAGTTTATAATATGTTGTTTTATCCTGGAGGCGACGCAGCAATCAACTGTTTACAAAGGGTAGTGCGGCGAAATGTCTTAAAGATAGAGACCTAGTCCTCGACTCAGTATCTCCAGATCATCACTTTGGTATCTCCAGTTCACCTTGCCACAGTTGCTGCTTTTCTATTAATCTTTGTTCTCGATAACTGCTACAGAGGTAACTAGTATAGGTTCTCCATAACAATTTTAAGATGTTTATAGTATCTGCTATGGACGGAGACAGTGATGTCTGATCTATCTTCACCGACAATAACAAATCTTTCAAATTTGAAGGTAAGAACTTTCGTCGGTGGAAACAGAAAATGTTTTTTTATTTAACCACTAAGAAAGTAGCTGAGTCGTGTATCTCGACTAAGCCTAATGAAGTCAAACCCCTTTCCCCTGAATCAGCAATAAGAAGCTCATTAAAAGTATGTGCAACCTGAGTTTGATTCCAAAATTCCCTTTGGACAGTTTTGAAAAATGTGAATATTGCTCTCAAGCAAAGATCACTAAGACCCCTCACAAATCTGTACAAAGAGAATCTAAAACCTTGGATCTTATGCACTCTGACATTTGTGAATTAGAAGGGATTTTGACAAGGAATGGGAAGCGTTATTTTATAACTTTTATTGATGGCCATTCTAATTACACTTATGCATATCTTTTGGCTCACAAGAGCGAAGCTCTGAACATGTTTAAGATTTTTCTTGCTGAAATTGAGACTCAATTCGGAAAGAAAATAAAACGCTTTCGAAGTGACAGAGGAGCTGAATATGACTCAGGGGAATTCTTTGAGCTGTACCAGTCCATAGGTATTATTCACGAGACCACAGTTCCATATTCACCTGAAATGAACGGTAAGGCTAAACGTAAGAATCGTACATATACAGAACTAGTAGTTGTTATTATACTAAGTTCTAGAGCTGCTTCTAACTGGTGGGGAGAGATATTGTTAACTATTTGTTATGTGTTAAATTGAGTTTCTAGCTCGAAGTCTTTGACCTCACCTTTGGAATTATGGAATGGCGGAAAGCTGAATGTCTCATACTATAGTGTTTGGGGATGTTTAGCATATGTCAGGATACCTGATCCTAAAAGGTCGAAACTTGCTAGTCGTGCTTATAAATGTTTTTTCATTGGTTATGTAATTAACAGTAAAGCATATGGATTTTTTGATTTGCAAAACAAAACTATTATTGAATCGATTGATACTGACTTTTATGAAGATAAGTTTCCTTTTGTATCTAGAGACAGTGGGGGTTCCTCGTCTAGTTCGGTTGCACCTAGAATAGAAGAACCTAAAAATTTGGAAACTATAGACATTAGTACAAATGTTAGAAGGAGCAAAAGAGCTCGAGTGGAGAAGGATTTTGGTCCTAATTTTGAAGTATATACTCTAAAGGGAGATCTGTCTACCCTCAAGGAGGTACTTACCTCCCCTGATTCAGATGTTTGGCAGGATGTTATCAACAGTGAGATGGACTCCCTGGAGTCCAATGGAACTTGGCTTCTTTCTGATTTAGCTCCCGGTTGTAAGGCAATTGGTTGTAAATGGACCCTTAAAAAGAAATTGAGATCTGATGGGTCAGTTGAGAAATACAAAGCTAGGCTTATAGCTAAAGGATTTAGACAGAAGGAGAACATTGATTTCTTTGACACTTATTCTCCTGTTACTAGAATTACTTCAATTAAAGTATTACTTACTACTGCTGCTGTACATAACTTAGTAGTTCACCAAATAGATGATAAAAAGGCATTTTTGAATAGTGACTTGGATGAAGAGATCTACATGGACCAACCTGAGGGATTTATCGTGCCTAATCAGAAACGTAAAGTCTACAAATTGGTAAAGTCCTTATATTGTCCCAAGCAGGCACCAAAACAGTGGCATGAGAAATTTGAGAACTTAGTCATATCACATGGTTTTAAAATTAATGAAAGTGACAAATGCATTTATTACAAGGCTGTAGATAATGTTTGCACTATTATATGCTTATATGTGGATGACTTGTTGATTATTGGATCTAAAATCTCTGTTGTTAATGATGTCAAAGTTTTACTAGGTGAAAATTTTGACATGAAGGATTTGGGGGAAGCTAGGTTATCTAATTGCGACCATTTTTAATTGCAGGTTATCTAATTGTGGGTCTGATGGCAAGTTATTATATTGCATAAGAAGCAAGAAGGTAGCCTCAGGTTTTTGGATTACTTGGATGAAGAATTAAAAAAAGGTATCACAATGAAGAGTGCTTCCATAGAGTTACAGTTTGAGAATCACTATATTAACCTAATAGAATCTCCGGGTCACATGGATTTTTGTAGCAAAGTGTCCAGTGCTGCCCGCTTGAGTGATAGTGCACTTATTTTAGTTAACGCTGTGGAGGGGGTTCATAGACAAACCCATGCAGTTTTACGACAAGCGTGGGTCAAAAAGTTAAAACCTTGTTTGGCTATAAACAAGATTGATCGTTTAATATTGGAACTTGAGTTGAAACCAATGGATGCTTTTACAAAATTACTGAAGATAATTTATGAGGTTAATAGGATTTATAGCGGTTATGAGTCAGAAAAATATCTCTCAGATATTGATCCGATACTAGCAGAGCCTTCCGGTGTGGAAGAGAATACAGAAGGCATCTTCCAACCCCAGAAGAGAACTGTGGCCTTTGTTTGTGCTTTGGATGGTTGGGGTTTTCCTACTGAAGACTTTCTTCGTTTATGGGCATCAAAGGGTATGGATTACGATTAGTTGCAAAAAGGTTTGTGGGATCCTTATTATCTTCAGGAGGATAACGTGTTTATGAAACAAGTGCTTAAGCCACTTTGGAGAGTTTACAAGGTAGCTTTTTCCGGTGAGGAAGGTTTATCTCTTCTTAAAAAGTATTTGATAGATTTAACTTGTCTATACATATTCGTGATCTTTATAACAAGGATGCAAAAGTCGTGATTCAAGCTGTCATGAGCAACTAGCTTCATTTAGCGAAAACAATCTTTACAATGGTGGTTGAGTGTATGCATTGTTGAAAGTTAAGCTTAATTGGTGAACATTTTTCAAGGCTACTTTGGGCATAAATAAAATATGAGAATGTTCAAGAAGATCGACCTTTCACATTCTTGTAACCAATTTTTGTTTTCAATATTGTGTGGTTTATTAGAGTGATGTAAAACCTCTTAAATGGGCAGTGGGGTGTGTAGAAACTTCTATAGTACCTATATATAGGTGTAGGGACTTTGTTTTGATATATGAATTCAAGAATACATCAATATGAGTATTATTTGCCTCTTCCTCTTATAATCCGAAAATCATTATTTCATTTCATTGTTCATATCCAACATAGTGGTATTAGAGGGACGAGATGAACGGTGGTGGAATGATGTTATTTCAAATCCCTCGCCTAACCAAAGAGAATTATGAGAATTGGTGCATCCAAATGAAGGCGCTTCTTAGAGTACAAGATGTGTGAGAAGTTGTTGAGAAGGGGTAGATGAAGAAAACTCAAAATAACGCACTCAAAGATTCAAGAAAGAGGGACAAGAAAACTCTCTTCTTCATCTATCTAGGGTTAGATGAAGCCGCATTTGAGAAAGTTGCATGTGCAACCTTGTCAAAACAAGTATGGAAAATTCTTGAGAATTCCTACAAAGGTAGTACTGCGAAGGTGAAGAAGATTGATCTTCAAACTCTTAGAGCAGAGTCTGAAGTCTTATGTATGAAGGAGACAAAGTTGCTTTCCAAATATATATCTAGAGTATTGTTGATCCAGGAGGATCTGACGAAGACATGAAGGTTTTCAAGTTTCTATTCAAACAGAATTGTTTCTGTTCGAATACATTTCTACCTGATGGGTTTTATTCGAACAAAATTGTTTCTGTTCGAATACATTTTTACCTGATGGGCTTTATTCAAACAGAATTATTTCTGTTCGAATAGATTTCTGCCTGATGGGTTTTATTCGAATAGATTTTTGTCTATTCTAATACACTTTATTTTATTCGAGCAGAAACTTATTTTGTTCGAACAGATGCGCGATTTAGCCTTTTTCCTTTTGGCGGTGGTTGTATTTTGAGGGGTGTTTTTGCCTCAAGATGCGTGTTTTTAGTATTTTAGGTTTCCTAGTATATAAAGGGGACTTAGGTTATTTCTTTTCCATGTTAGATCTAAAAGAGAGAAAAAAAAACCAAGCGTTTTGAGAGATTTTCTTCTTGTAATTACTTCTTTTAAGTAATCAAATTCTCTACTTTTCCAAACCGATTGGTGTTCTTCGTTATTTCTCTACTAACACAAACTTCTCAATCCTATTATGGATTAAGTGGCATCAGTTTTCCAGTTACGATCTTTGAGGGTTGATTGTGGTTTATGGTCTTTACACGTGACCGTCTCAAACAAACAAAGGGGAAGCTCGTGAGTCCGTTGAAGATCCATCGCAAACCTACTTCGAGGAAGAAGGATAATTTGGAGATGGGAGATTCCAGCGATCGACTCACAACTTTGGAAATGACTGTTTCCACTCTAACTTCTACTATAGGAGTGTTAGTCAAACAATTGTGTCTCACAAACCACGCGTTGGGTTCTATTTCGGCAAATCGGCAAAGTCGCTCTCAACGGCGACGTCGATCGAAGAAGAAGAAAGGGGTTTTTGAGGTGGATGGAGACGAGGTTAATACGGAGAAAGATAGTAATTCTAGTGATGCTGATTCCGTTCAGGAGCACCCAAGTTTTGGTAAGTCCACGAATCCTATGCAAAATATTTGTATTGGCTTTAAGATTGAGATTCCAGTTTTTGATGGTTTCGTTAATGTCGAGAAATTAGATAATTGGTTAAATAGGTTGAAGACCTATTTTTCTGTGGTTGAATATTCCAACGCCCAGAAGATTTGTTTTTCTACTTTGAAATTCACAAGTCACTCACTTTCGTGGTGTAAATCCTACCGGAAACGACATGATGTCGGAAGTCTGAGTTGGAAGAAATTCAAAGTCTTGGTGAGGAAGCAATTCTATCTGATTGGGTATAAACAGGAGCAATGGTACAAATGGTACAATTTGCACCAAAGGTTTGGGCAATCCGTACAACAATTCACTTCGAAATTTTATAACCAAGCGTTGGTTTTGGATATTGGCATGGATGAGTACAACGTGTTTATGAAGTATTCGGGGGGTTTGTCAGAGTCCATTAGAAAAGAATTAAATCTCTTCAAGGTAGAAAATATCGAGGACGCTACCGTTAAAGCAATTTCCATTAAAGGCAAGTACTTGAAGAGCGGCAAGAAAGACGACAAGAATAAGTTGGGTTACAAGGCTAATTAGAAGTTTGATCAGAAAGAGAAGTCCAAATGAGAGGGATCTTCATTCAAGGGAACTATTTGTAGTCATTCCAAGGCTAATGTGCACAATTCCGATAGATATTGGAAACTTCACCCCGAGCTTCGGCCGAAGGAGGAAAAGGGCAAGAGAGAGAAACGTGCACTAGCCGCAGAGATTGTGGATCTTCCAGATTTGGATAAGCCAAATCTAAAGCTTGCTCTTATATTCAAGCAACATCTAGTTATCGACGAGGCAAGTCAGGAAGAGCTTTTCTTTGTCAGCATTCAAGTAAAGCAGAGCTTAGTCGAGGTCATTATTGATCTAGGTAGCCAAAAAAATTTAATTTCTGAGGCGGTAGTGGAGAAGATGGGTTTGGCTACTGTGGCTCATCCTAAGCCGTATGGTTTGGGTTGGATTCAGAAAGACGCGGAGTTAAAGATCACTAAGCAGTGTACGTTCAAGTTTACGATTAATAAGAAGTTTATTAACGAAGTGACATGTGAGGTGGTTACGCTGGACGTGTGTCAAGTCATCTTGGGTATCCCTTATCTTTGGGACCGAGATGCAATTCTTTACCGTCGAGCTCGCAAGTATCGTTTGGTGAAGGATGGGATGGAGTTTCATATTAATGCGTAAAAGGAACATATCACTACCAGTAATTTGGTAATGGCGACTCAGCGAAGAGCTTGGCTAATGTGAGCGGCAAATTTATTTTGTTGTTGGTACGACAGGTTCAAGAGGGTCTGTCAGCTACAGTATTGTCTACTTTGGCAATGTCTCCTAAGTAATAAACCGATATGGGGGAGTTGCAAAAGGAGTATAAAGACTTGTTTCTGGGTATAGAAGGGATGTCGCGTAAGAGGGATGTGGAGCATGATATCACCTTGGTGAATGGTGAGTCACTACCCAATATTGGGTTATATCGGACTTCTATTTTTGAGTCTGATGAGATCAAAAAATAGGTACATGAAATCCTGGAGCAAGGAGTAATTAATCCAAGTTGCTCGCCTTGTGGTTTGCCAGTGTTACTAGTACCGAAGGAGGATGGGTCTTGGAGGATGTGTGTGGATTATCGGGAGTTGAACAAGAACACGGCGAAGAATCAGTATCCGCTTCCACGGATTGACGAGCTTTTTGATGAGTTGCAGATGGCTCAGTTTTTCACCAAGTTGGATCTTAAGTCGGGTTACCATCAAGTTAGAATCCGGGAGGAGGATACTTGGAAGATAGCGTTCAAAACCAAATAGGGCTTATTTGAGTGGTTGGTGATGCCTTTTGGGTTATGCAATGCTCCGGCGACTTTTATGCGGCTAATGAATGAGGTACTTCGTGTATTTATTGATGATTTTGTGATTGTATATTTGGATGATTTCTTGATATATAATTGTACATGGAAGGAGCATCTTGGGCATTTACACAAAGGGTTGGGCGTATTGCGATCACAGCAGCTTTTTCTGAATGGGAAGATGTACAAGTTTGGGAAATGGGAGCTAGTCTATTTGGGTTTTATTGTTAGTGGCGGTGAGCGTAAGGTCGGTCCAGAAAAGGTCTCGGTCATTACTAATTGGCCTAGACCCCGCACAGTGACGGAAGTGAGAAGTTTTATGGGTTCTTGCCAGTACTTACAGAAATTTATTCGGCATTTTTTACAAATAGCCTCACCATTGCATTCTCTGACGAAGATCGGGGTACAGTTTGTGTGGGAAGAGCACCATGAGAAGACCTTTCTGTTACTAAAGCGGAAGATTACAGATGCACCAGTGTTAGCATTGCCTAATTTTTATCGGCCTTTTGAGGTCGAGACAGATGCATCAGACTATGCATTGGGGGCAATCCTTTTACAGGATGGGAAGCCGGTTGCTTACCATTCTGAGATGTTTACAGGAGCAGTGCGCAACTATCCTACCTACGATAAGGAGCTCTACGCGTTATATCAATCAGTGAAGCATTGGCAGAGTTACTAATTGGGGAAGGAGGTTGTGGTACATTCCGATCACAAACCATTACAGTTCTTATCTACGCAGTCCAAACTTCAGCAAGCTCGCCAAATGAAGTGGATGTCGTACCTTCAGGAGTTTACCTTATTGATCAAGTATAAGAAAGGAGTGGACAACAAGATGGCTGACATGTTATCTCGACCCCCATTACTAACTATTTCCGCTCTGTTGGCAGCTATGCAGATCCAGCCGATTATTCCTTCTGAATACGTTTCAGGGTATGATGACGACAAGGAGTTCCGTGTGATTCACAAAAATTTGCTGCAGGGCAAGACGTACGAGTATGTACTGAAGGATGGTCTGATTTACAGGGCCAGTCTACTATATATTCCTGAGGGTGGAGACCGTTTGCAGTAGATTCCAGAGGCACATTATTCCTGAGTGGCAGGTCATTTCGGGGTTGAGAAGACTCTTTTAAATTTGTGGCGTTATGTCTATTGGCCGAAGATGCAGATGGATGTTGCTCGTGTGGTTCGTGGTTGTGTGCTATGCAGCACATCGAAGCCTTCCAATAGGATGATAAGACTGTACTTACCATTGCATGTTCCTAGTCGACCTTGGCAGAGCATTTCGATAGATTTTATGGGTGGGTTGCCCATGACCAGGTGTTAGAATGACAATTTGTTTGTGGTGGTGGATCAATTCAGCAAGATGATTGTTCTTATTCTATGCCAGAAAATGGTCACAGAGGAAAGAGCAGCACGATTGTTTTTCAGAGACGTCTAGAGGTATTTTGGGATCCCTTCTTCTATTATTTTTGATAGGGATAGCTACTTTTTGGGGCATTTCTGGATATCCCTATGGGGGATGATGGATACTAAGTTGAAGAGAAGTACAACTTTTCATCCGTAGACAGTCGGGCAAACAGAAGTCGTCAATCGTATTTTGGTACATTTATTACGGGGATTCCATTCTAAGCATCTTAAGACTTAGGATGAGAGTTTAATGTATCTTTAGTTTGCGTTCAACTGGGCGATTCTTGGTTCCACTTTAAAGTCTCCTTTTGAAGTTTGTTTTGGGTACTTGCCACAAATCCCTTTTGATTTGGCATTTAGTCTTGGCGACAAGACGGTGTCAGGGAAGGAGGAAGAGGAGCAGGTTAAAGCTCAGCATTTCATTAAGAATATCAGCAAGGTTTATGAGGTGGTTGATGCTCAGTTGAAGAAGACTCAAGCGAAGTGTAAGGCTCGCCACAATAGGCATCGGATTGAGTGTACATTTCTTGAGAACGACCTCGTTTGGTTGCATTTGGGTAAGGAACGGCTTAAGAGGGAAGATAAGAAGCTTAAACCTATCCGTTATGGTCCGTTTTTTATTCTAAAGAAGATTGGTGACAATGCATTCCAGTTGGATTTGCCACCTTTCATGGAAATGTATTCGGTAATTAATGTCGAGCATTTAAAGCTATTTGAGCTGTCTCTTCTGGATGAAGACTCTGAAATCGATACTCTCCTACCGTCAGTTGATGACTTATGGATGGAAAGAGAAGATTCATTGTCGGAGGATGGTATTCTAGAGAGGAAGGCTCATACTACAAGACGGGGTGATATTCAATCGTTCCGAGTTGGGAAAGAGGGTACACTACCGAGTAAGTCGAAGTGGTACAGCAAGAAATTCGGCATCGCTGCATTCCTACATCTCCAGTTCTAGCTTGAGTAGAAGCTCAAGGCTCCCAAAGGGGGGGGGTCATGATCCAGGAGGATCTGACGAAGACATGAAGGTTTTTAAGTTCCTATTCGAGCAGAATTGTTTCTGTTCGAATACATTTCTACCTGATGGGTTTTATTTGAACATAATTTTTCTGTTTGAATACATTTCTACCTCATAGGTTTTATTCAATCAAAATTATTTTTGTTCGAATAGATTTCTACCTGATGGGCTTTATTCGAATAGATTTTTGTCTATTCGAATACACTTTATTTTATTCGAACAAAAACTTATTTTGTTCGAATAGAGGCGCGATTCAGTTTTTTTTTCTTTTGGCGGTAGTTGTATTTTGAGAGGTGGTTTTGCCACGAGATGCGTACTTTTAGCATTTTAGGTTCCCTAGTATATAAAGGTGGCTTAGGTTATTTCTTTTCTATGCTAGATCTAAAAGAGAGAGAAAAAAAACCTAGGGTTTTGAGATATTTTCTTCTTGCAATTACTTCGTTTTAAGTAATCGAATTCTCTACTAACATAAGCTTCTCAATCGTATTGTGGATTAGTTGGCGGTTGTAAATCAACTAAAAAGAAATGGTGAAAGCGTGAAGGATATTCGAGTCGTGGAGAAAATTCTACGATCTCTAGATTCGAAGTTTAACTAGATTGTAGTAGCTATCGAAGAGTCCAAGGACTTGGATACCATGACCATTAATCAACTCATGGGATCTTTGTAAGCTCACGAAGAAAGGTTCAAAAAGAAGAAGCAAGAACCATTGGAGCAAGTACTCCATCCCAGAAAGTCTTTCTTTAAAAGAAGGACGAGAAGAATATCAAGGCGACCGAAGTCATGGAAGAGGCTGTGGGCGAGGTCGAGGTCGAGGAAGAGGTGGACATGTATTTAACAATGGTGGGAGAAACTACCAAAACAATTATTCAAGTGGGCGTGGAAGGAGTAATTGGTCATATGGAAGGCAGAGGTACAAAAAATCTCATGGAAACTCTCTTGTTTAATGCTTTAATTACAAGAAGTATGGACATTTTGTATGGGAATGCAAAAACCCTAGCAATATCAATGAGAGAGTTAATTATGTGGAAGAGAAAATTGAGAATGAAGAGCCTACATTATTGTTGGCATATAACAAAATGGATAGACAAAATGGTGGACGTAATGCGTGGTATCTCTACTCCGGCGCAAGCAACCACATGTATGGTCTAAGAGAAATGTTTGTTGAACTTGACGAAAAGGTTAATGGGAACGTCACATTTGGAGACACATCAAAAAATTTGGTGAAGGGGAAAGATAAAATTTTAATTCGGATAAAGAATGGGGATCACCAATATATTTCAAATGCATATTATATAGCAAATATGAATACCAACATCTTAAGCATAGGGCAACTCTTAGAAAAGGGCTATGATATTTACATGAAGGATCGTAGTCTTTTGATAAGAGATCAAAAAAGGAATTTGGCCGCGAACGTGACAATGTCAAGAAACCGTATGTTTTGTCTAAACATTCAAAACGATGTTGCCCAATATTTAAATGTTTGTTATAAAGACTCATCTTGGATATGGCAATTGAGATTTGGACACCTCAACTTCGGTGGATTGGAGTTATTGTCAAAGAAAAAGATGGTGAAAGGTCTACCTTTCATCAAACACCAGGAGCAATTATGTGAAGGATGTCTTCTTGACAAGCATCCCAGAAAGAATTTTCCAAAAAAGCATCACAAAGAGCAACCAAGCCTCTTCAACTCATTCATACAGACGTGTGTGGACCAATTAATCCAATATCATTTGGTAAGAATCGTTATTTTCTTCTCTTCATCGATGACTTTAGCCGAAAGACTTGGGGTGTATTTTCTTCAAGAAAAATCCAAAGTCTTTGGTGCTTTCAAGAAATTTAAAGCACTTGTTGAAAAAGAAAGCGGTCATTTTATTAAAGCTTTGAGATCCGATAGAGGAGGCGAATTTACATCTAAAGAATTTGAAAATTATTGTGAAGAACATGGAATTCACCGCCCTTTAACGGTTCCATATATGCCCCAACAAAATGGTGTATCCGAAATGACGAATTGGACTATTCTTAATATGGCTCGAAGTATGTTGAAGAGTAAGATAATGTCTAAAGAATTTTGGGCCGAGGCGGTAGCTTGTAGTGTCTACTTACAAAATCGTTGTCCATCAAGAAGTGTATGGAATATGACACCACAAGAAACATGGAGTGGAAGAAAACATGGTGTGGCGCACTTACGTGTATTTGGAAGTGTTGCTTATGCACATATACCCGACCAAAAGAAATCGAAGCTAGATGATAAAAGTGCGAAGTATGTCTTTGTGGGCTATGATTCTCGCTCAAAAGGCTACAAATTGTATAATCCCAATGATGGAATGACAATTGTGAGTAGAGATGTTGAATTCAACGAAGAAGACACGTGGAATTATAATACCAAAGAAGTAAATTATAAGATTTTTGCATGGGACGGAGAAGACATTCAAATACCTCAAGAACTTCCGATGCCGACTAGTCTACCTCAATCTCCATTTCCACAACCTCGTGATGACTTATCATCTTCTGGAAAAAGTTCAAAGGAGAAGACACCACAATTTAGAAGCCTAACAGAGCTTTATGACATAACTCAAGTCATCGATGGAAATGACCAAACACTTTTTTGTCTTCTTGCCAATTGTGAACCACTTAGATTTGATGATGCGGCGGAACATCCAAAGTAGAGAAAAGCCATGGATGATGGAATCAAGGCGATCGAGAAAAATGATACATGGAATTAACTTCCCTTCCTAAGGGGAAAAAGGCTATAGGAGTCAACTGGGTGTACAAAATGAAAAAACGTGCCAATGGGGAAGTTGAGAGATACAAAGCGCGGTTGGTCGTCAAAGGATACAAGCATCGGTATGAGATTGACTATGATGGGGTATTTGCTCCGGTAGCTCGCTTGGAAACTATAAGATTAATTATTTCCTTAGCGGCTAAAAATAGTTGGAAGATTTATCAAATGGATGTGAAGTTCGCGTTTTTGAATGGCTTTCTTGAGGAGGAGGTTTATGTTGAACAACCATTGGGGTATATCAAGAAAGACCATGAAAAGAATGTTCTAAAGTTGAAAAGGGCACTTTATGGTTTGAAGCAAGCTCCAAGGGCATGGAATTGTAGAATCGACAAATACTTTCAAGATAACAACTTCATCAAATACCCATATGAACATGCTCTTTACACAAAGGTGAATGAAAACGGAGACATGTTGCATGCTTACTTGTACGTGGACGATCTAATTTTCACGGGAAATAATCCGAACATGTTCGAGGAGTTCAAGAGATCTATGGTACGAGAATTCGAGATGACCGATATTGGTTTAATGTCATTATTTCTTGGAATTGAAGTGAAGCAAACGGAGAAAGGTATTATCTCTCAAGGAGGTTATGCAAAAGAAGTTCTCAAGAAATTCAAGATGGGAAATTGTCAACCCGTGCAAACGCCCATAGAATGTAGCATTAAGTTGTCAAAATATGATAATGGAGAACTTGTTGATCCAACAATGTTCAAAAGCTTGGTTGGGAGTCTTTGATATTTGACATGTACAAGACCAGATATTATTTATGGTGTTGAACTAATTAGCCGGTACATGGAAGAACCATCATCCGTTCACTTGAAGATGGCAAAGAGGATCCTTCGATACATCAAAGGTACTTGTGATCATGGATTATTTTACTCATCATCTAATGACTCTCAACTTGTAGGTTATTCCGATAGTAATTGGGGAGGAGATATTGATGATAGAAAGAGTACTACCGGATATGTGTTCTATATGAAAGATACCGCTTTCACATGGTCGTGAAAGAAGCAACCGATCGTGACTCTTTCCACATGTGAAGCCGAGTATGTTGCCGCCTCATCAGGAGTTTGTCATGCACTTTGGCTACGAAGTATGCTCAATGAACTTCAAATTCGTCCAGATGATGCATGATCCAGTTACTGCCCAGTCTAGACGAATTTCAAGGTTGCTTCCAAAGAGAGAGGCCGCAGATAATGGAGACAGCTTAGATGTGGTTGAAAAGTTGAACCGTGTGATGCAATCCGTTCAGGTTTGTAACACTAGCCCTAAAGCACCGTGTGTTGCATTTGTCTCAAAGATGTTCGCCGTACCATCGAGAATGCTACCCCACCAGGGACGCATTGGGGAATTTGCGAGTAATTCTATTGAAGATGTAAGGGTTGCTGAATTAGAGGAGTATTTCCTTGCATTTGCAAGGATCTTCAGTGGGGTTTTATATTCAGGGCAGAAAATTTATGTGCTTTCAGCTTTATATGATCCGTTAAAAGAGGAAACACAGCAGAGGCACTTGCAGGAAGCTGAGGTGCAGTCGCTATATTTAATGATGGCACAAGAATTAAAGCCTATTTCTTCTGCCAAGGCAGGAAATATTGTTGCGATACGAGGTCTTGGTCATCATATCTTGAAGAACGCAACCCTTTCTTCAACAAAAAATTGTTGCCCTTTTTCGAGTATGATGTTCCAAGTTTCCCTACTCTCCAAGTCACAATTGAACCATCTGATCCAATAGATATGGATGCTCTGATTAAAGGATTATGACTTCTAAACAGGGCTGACCCATTTGTTGAATTTAGTATTTCTGCAACGAGGGAACATGTCCTTGCAGCTGCGGGAGAGGTACATCTCGAGAAATGTATAAAAGATTTGAAAGACAGATTTGCAAGAGTACGTTTAAAAGTTTCACCACCCCTTGTTTCTTATAAAGAAACCATTTAAGGTAAGGATTCTAATCCATTAAAGAGTCTCAAGTTGTTGAGGGGAAGCACAGATCATGTTGAGAAGATAATTTCCAAGGGAAGATGTGTTGTTTGATTGTTAAGGGTGAACTCGAACTATGTTTGTCGAAGCTCATTGGAGCTCATGGAACGAGCAAGGATCAAAGTCGGAGTGAAATAGATTGAAAATGAAAATTTTAATGGTCAGATTCGAACTGGTTCTGGTACCTGGAATTCGAACTGATTAAGTTACCTGAAGATTTGAGCTGGTTAGGTTAACTGAAGACTTGAGCTGGTAAAGTTTCATGAAGACTCGAACTGGTTCTGTGCGAACGAAACCAGTTCAAAACTGAAATGTCTCAGGTCGGCCAACGGGGGCGAGTATTGTAGTGACGAGTTCAAAAAAATTTGTGCATCAAATGGGATTAGAAGACAGAAGACTATTCCCGGAACACCACAACAAAATGGTGTTGCAGAGCGCATGAACCGAACAATAAACAAAAGAGCGAGGAGTATGAGACTCAACGCTGGATTGCCGAAATGTTTTTGGGCGGATGCGGTAACTACGGCAGCGTACTTAATTAATAGAGGGCCTTCAACGGCCTTGGACTTTGAACTTTCTGAAGAAGCATGAACGAGTAAAGAGGTAAACCCTAATCACTTGTGTATTTTTGGTTGTACCTTATATGTGCTTGATACTTCAGATATGAGGACGAAGTTAGATGCAAGGTCGACGAAGTGCATTTTCATTGGATACGGTGGAGATGAGTTTGGATACTGATTTTGGGATGCGAAGAATCGGAAAGTCATCCGGAGCCGTAATGTTACATTCAATAAGGAAGTCTTGTATAAAGATTTCAGTGTACCAGTGGAAGAAAGTAGAAGTGAAGATGCGGAAACTGTCGACATTGAAATTGAACCCTCCCGAGAGGTCGAAGAAGAAGTCGTTGTTGAGTCCGATGCACCGGATCAGAACGAGGAACCAAATGATCTAGACATTCCAATATCACTTAAAAAGGAGCCGAGAGTTGCAAAAATTCTGGCAAGGTACGTTAACTCCTTTAATCATTTGTCACTTACAGATGGTGGTGAACCTGAAAGTTACAAGGAGGCTTTAGATGTAAAAGACAAGAACGAGTGGGAGCTTGCTATGGACGATGAGATGCAGTCATTGTCTGCGAATCGAACTTGGGATTTAGTTCGATTACCAAAAGGAAAGAGAGTATTGCACAACAAGTGGATATACAGACTAAAGCACGAATCTGACGGTTCAAGGACATTCAAGGCTAGACTTGTGGTGAAGGGCTTTCAGCAGAAATAGGGCGTTGATTTTGGTGAGATTTTTGCTCCTGTGGTGAAGATGTCTACAATCCGGGTTGTGATGAATATAGTTGCAGTGGAAGACTTACATCTTGAGCAGCTCGATGTCAAGACAACATTTCTTCATGGCAACCTTCATGAAGAAATATATATGAAGCAGCCCGAAGGATATTCAGTCAAGGGGAAAGAAGATCACGTGTGTAGGTTCACGAAGAGCTTATATGGTTTGAAACAAGCGTCGAGACAGTGGTATTTGAAGTTCGAACAATTCAGGTCCAGAAATGGTTATTCGAAAAGCAATGCAGATCACTGTTGTTTTATAAAGAAGACAGGGAACTCGTATATCATTCTACTTCTGTATGTAGATGATATGTTGGTAGCAAGTGCCGACATGGGAGAAATTGTCAAGTTGAAAGAATAATTATTCTGAGAGTTTTCTATGAAGGACTTGGGTGCTGCGAAGCAAGTTCTTGGTATACGTGTTACAAGGGACAAAAAATGGCGAGAATTGAAGATATCACAAGTTGAGTACATCGACAAGTTACTTAAGCGGCTTAACATGGATAGTGTTAAGGTCGTTAGTACACCATTGGGAGGTCACTTCAAATTATCAAAGGATTGTCGTCCAAAGACACAAAAAGATCGCGGTGATATGAGGAAGGTTCCTTATGAGTCTGCGGTTGGTAGCTTAATGTACGTTATGATATGTACGAGACCGGACATTGCCCAAGCAGTGGGAGTTGTGAGTAGGTATATGAGTAATCCATGCCAAGAGCATTGGAGAGCTATAAAATGGATACTTAAGAATCTATCGGGGACTCAAGATTTGGCATTGTGCTATGGGGGTTCTCAAATATGCTTACAAGGTTTTGTCGATTCTGATATGGCGGGTGACATTGATAGGCGGAAGAGCACCAGTGGGTTCGTATTTATATTGGGAGCGGTGCGGTTACATGGGTTTCTAGACTAAAGAAGATTATAGCTTTGTCTACGACGGAGGCGGAATATGTTGCAGCTACAGAAGCGTGCAAGGATATGGTTTGGCTCAAAGGGTTGATGAAAGAGATCGATCGTGAACAACGTTCTCCTAGGTTGTATAGTGATAGTCAAAGCGATATACACTTAGCGAAGAATACAGCTTTTCACTCTAGGACCAAGCACATTGATATCACTATATTCGCTCGCTCCTCGAGGACGGTGTGTTGAATCCCGTAAAGATTCATACTGATGTGAATCCGGCCGATATGTTTACAAAGGTGGTGACTTTTAAGAAGTTGACAACATGTACAACTTCTGAAGGTCTTCAAGTTTGAAGGTCCGGTTACAGCGAGCAATTCATTTGAAGATCATGTGAAGGATTATGGTAGATTCAATTTCAAGTGGGAGATTGTTAAGAGTGAACTCGAACTATGTTTGTCGAAGCTCATTGGAGCCCGTGGAACGAGCAAAGATCGAAGTCGAAGTGAAACAAATTGAAAATGAGATTTTCAATGTTCAGATTCGAACTGGTTTTGGTACCTGGAATTCGAACTGATTAAGTTACCTGAAGATTCGAGCTGGTTATGTTAACTGAAGACTCGAGCTGGTAAAGTTTCATGAAGACTCGAACTGGTTCTGTGCGAACTGCTGAAGGAGGATTCAAAGTCCGTCGAAGTATGACAAGACAAATCGCCAGCTCACTGGACAAGACGGCGGAGTTGTTAGACCTTACAACTACAGCAGAGTCAGAGCATGGCGCCATACCCGACATTTTCTGGGTTAGCACCAACTCCAGGATATCCGGAGAGTACCCTTGAAATGTGACCTAACATAGAAATGGCTGAGTCATTCTGGTACATAGGAGTTCGCCTCGAGATCTGTACTACTTGTAATTAGTTCTTTACTATATAAAGAGGACTGAGTTTTTGTTAGAAATCTTGATGTGAGTTTAACCTTAAAAGTTAGGGTTTGAAGAGACTCCATTAGAAAGCTTTGAGAAAGCTTGAGAGATCATTTTGTAACCTATTTGATTATAGTGGATTGTTCGTGGGAGTGGTTTTTTATCCGTAAGGATTTTCCACTTCCCTCCTCTGGGAAAATTACAGTGTTTTCGATTTTGAATCTTTTTGGCGTTTCCGTTTTCGTTCTGAGGAGTGGAATTGGGATTAGCTATCCCTGAGATTTCCCAACAGTTTGAGTGCAAGTCATGAAGCTTCGAGGTGCACTTATAAAGGTTCTTGATGAAAGTTCTCATATAATTGGGAACATTATAAAAGGCAAAGAAGGACAAACAAACATTATCTCAGAAACACAGAGAAAAGGGTACAATTGAGAATGACAATCTAATTAAATCTCTCAAAACGCGCATATTAGATGTTGTGGAGAATGAAATAGAATCTGGTAATGAAGAAGTTAACAAGGATAAAGTTCGGAAATTGTAGCTTCAATTTCTTGAGAGGATATGGGCACTCGGGCCTCGACAAGTTGGTCCTAATATTCTTTTGGTTCCATATTTCAGAAAAGGAAACAACAAAAAATCTGTTGTTGTTCGGGTTCGTCTCATGTATCCAAAAGTTTGGGATTGACAAATGTATCTGGTACAAAATCTGAGGAAATAACTTATTCGCAGGTAGAGAGTCTCGAAAGCGCCGTGATATCTGGTTTTCAACTAGCTACAAGAACTGGACCATTATGTGAGGAACCCATGTGGGGTTTGGCGTTTCACGTAGAGGTTTATATTAATCAAAATGCAAGTAATTCTAATGATCCTGATTTTTCTACTCTACAAGCATGCCAAAGTATGACTGCCGTAAAAGAGGCTTGTAGAACTGCAGTGCTTCAAAAGAAGCCTCGGCTTATAGAAGCCAGGTACTTTTGCAAGTTAAACACTCCTATAGACTATATACGTCCGATGCACGCGGTGTTATCAAAAAGGAGAGCACATGTTTTCAAAGAGGAAATGCATATAAAGTCTTCAACTGTTCATGCTTATGTGCCAGTTGCAGAGAGCTAGCTTTGGGTTTGTAGATGAGCTCAGGAGATGGACATCTGGAGCTTTTACTGTGCTACTCATACTTGACCATTGGGAAACACTTGATGAAGATCCCTTCTTTGTGCCAAAAACAAAGGAAGAAATTGAAAAGTTTGGAGATGGTTCTATTGTTCTCCCCAACAGGGCTAAGAAACTTATCAATTCTGTGAGGCGACGGAAAGGGCTATATGTTGAGGAAAAACTTGTTCAGCAAGGACGAAGTAGAGGACCCGGGCCAGAAAAGTCTGAAACATGTGCTAAGATATTCATTAGCTCAAACTTCAAATGTTGTTTTGTTTTGTTTAAAGTACAGTTTTCGTATATGTGCAAATTGGTGGCTAGACATACTTTTATACGGTAGATTGCATTGATTTCGACTTATATAAAACTGTATTAGGAGTTGGGTCCAGCCCATGCTAGGAGCCCAATAAGGTTGGGGTGTCCTATAGGACTCCTAACAAGCCCATAGGCCCTTTAGGATTATGAGAAAAGTTTGAGTAGGTTTGGTAACATATTCAATTGGGTTATCTTCTTTATGAGAAAAGTTTGAGTAGGTTTGGTAACATATTCAATTGGGTTATCTCCTTTTGTATTACGTACAGTTTTATAGTTCTCCAGTTATCAATAAGAAATCTCTCTCTCTCAATTGTTCTCCAAAATATAAAACTGTTAATCCTTCTATATTATTATATTCCTCAACACGTTATCAGCACGTAAGAAGAGAAAGAAAATCACTCTTCAATCAATGTTTTCAGCGAAACCTTGCGATCAGAGAGGTATTTTGCAGATTTATGAATTTAGATTCAAATTTCTATCTTATCAATGTATTATAATATCTAAATATGATTTAGTAGTAATTTTTACTATTTTTTCAGATTAAAAATAGTCATTTTTGGTGTTTTATACCCTATAAATAGGGTTGTTTTCAAACTAAAATTATTTTCTCTGTGGACATCGGATAGAGGTGAAACTACCTTGGTTAAAAAGTCTATCCCAAGAACTTTCCAATGGCATATGGCACGTCTCAGGAAGATGTTTCAATCGTCGAAAAACTCATATTAAAACTAGGCAGTTTCACAGCCAAAAAACGACGATTTTAAGTCATGATGGCGTCAACAAATAAAATATTAATTTTTTATTTTATTTTATATTTATCTGTTGATGACGTGATCATTATCCATTGCTGACATCAGCAGTGTCATATATCAAGGACGCGTGGCATGCTGACGTGGAAGGTACGTGCGTGGTACGTGTGGCAGGCCTAACATGTATGGTACATGCTGTGACACGTGGTAGTCACAGGGGGTGACACGTAGCAGTCACCGGACTGTCACCGGATCGGTGACCGGAGTGACACATGGTAGACACGTATGGTACGTGTGCAGACCGTTGATGGATCAAACCGGTCAACCCGGTCCAGGCGTTGACCCAGACCGAATTAGACCGGTCTAGAACCGGTTCAGACACTGAAATGGTTATATAAAGCTCATTTCTTGGTCAAATTGAGTCTAATTTATTATATAAAAAATTCCAATTGACTGGACCTACCCCGTGTAGGACCCATTTTAAAAAAAAAATACGAAAAATATTTTTTAAAATATTTTGGGAGCAGGTGTCTTTTATAGGAAAGTTGACTCACGTATATATGATATAAGCAAATGGATTAATGCATATTTAAGTATCTTACGATAGCTAATGGGATATTAATGGTATGCCCCTAGGATACTAATTATCATGATTGGGAATCATAGATAATACGAAACCAAGACTAATTTAGGATACATACAACTAAGAGTTATATCTAAATCACAGTTAATTGTAAATGACAAATAATTAGAGCTCAATTGGGAATTGACTTAGTCTTATTTCTTAAAATTTGGTGTTTGAGAAACCAATTTTTCGTATCTAAGTGCAATTAGATGTTACATGATAACATTTAGTGGTATATAGGTACTGATAGCACCTATAGTACCCTAGAATATTAGTTTAAAGACATGCATAATCAACCTATCTTGTGAACCCAGTAGACTTCGGGGTGAAACCACTTGTCAACTAAGCATCTAATACCCCTCATATTTATAGTAAATGAGTCATTTGGCTAGAATATATAGATCTTTATAGAATTTGAGGGTTTAGAACACCCTAGTTCTCAGAATAAGGAACGTAACATCTAGTGGTTTTGAATAGTTATCTTGGCTAAGACTCTATTAAAATACACTTTAAGATTAAGATCGTCATTTTATGGGGTAAAATTAGGATTTAACACTTAATAGGATCTCATGAATATAGAGTCATGAACAAGGTTTACTTACAAATAATGATTGGGAATCATCGCGCTATATACTATGAACCACAAATAATGATTGGAAATCATGTACTTAAAAAATAATTTTATAAGTAATATGATATGATCAAGGTTCACCTACAAGTAATGATTGGGAATCACTGACTTGAATACTATGAATTGTCTTTATGCAAGGAATATTTATCAAGTACTACTACTGGTATTGATCTTCATGCATAATATATATTGCTGAAACTCAGAACATCGAGTATTTCTCATACTATAATTTTTATTTCAGGTACCAATAAACTTGACCTGTATAGATACTGAAATCCATTTGCTATCGCAGAATCTGAAAAAGACTATTGTTGAGAACAATAAGTATCTAAATAACAAAGAGCTTTGTTTGGCACCCTCGCCTCCATATTTAAGAAGGCCTGATAATAGATTGCATTATACTATAATAGTATTATACGACTGCGGTAGTATTTTTATTTGGTAGTACAACTCCACTATAATCTCACATGGAGAAATAGTTACGGTAAATAAAGATATTGGGAATATTCAATTACATTTTTTGTGCTTCAAATATTGCGCTTCTGAGGCAACATTTGATAGATCACTGTGCATGCAAACCTAATTCAAGTTTCCTCATTTATGAGCAAAATAATGAGCTACTGGTTATGAACCTCAAGCTTATGCCTACTAAGACTAAGCATGTGACAAGGTCGCAATCGTGGATAGATGAGAGGTGAAAACAATGACAGGATTAAATTCCAGTCATTAATAACCTGAGGCAAAGGAAACAAGAAGTTCACCAATTGACCAAAATGGAATAGAAAAAATTCTAAACTGGATACGAGATAGTCAGGTACGGGACTGCAAGGCACCCCAGACGATCTAAAGAGATCAGCCCCGGACTTATCATGTGATCTCAGCTAGCACAGACCACGCTATGGCAGAGTCTGCAGCTTTAGATTCCTCCTATGATACCAATACAGCATTGGATCAAGTTTTAAGAATGAACAGTAGTAAATTTTCAATAGATGAATGATATCACCTAGAGAGCATTGTCAAGTAGTAACTTTACTTGTTGAATAGTAGTAGTTTTACTTTATTAGTTCTATCATTGACTGAGTTGGGAACTCTTCAGTGTTTAGTTTAATAGAATTCTCGTGACATGCACTAGTTTGGTATCCCATCTATGTGAGATTGTTCTTTGATTTTCTCTTATGAATTTATTATTTAGGAAGTGGTTAAATTCAAGTATGATAGTTGATCTACTATATACAACCCACCTATGAATCTATCTGCTCATTGAGCATGACCAATAATCGGATGAGTGACGACATATGTCTAAGAGACATTAGTACCACACACTCAATCCTTCTGAGATATGAACATATTTCTTGTCTCAAACCTACTGCATCAGGGATGTTACGAATATGATTGGCACGACCAACATGATAAAGCGTACTGAGTGCATCACATTATTACTCTCTAACGGTACGATACAAGGTATTTAGTTCACATTATAAACTAGCAAATCTAGCTGGATTTTACTGAGTTTAGGGAGATACATGATAATGCTTATCACGCAATGACTATCCGAGATAATGACAGGAAAGGTTCTATGCATTTACTTTATGTCTAAAGGTTAGAATACGCTATTAGAATGGTTTCCAATACACTCTTCAGAGCTTGGATAACGAGGAGGATTATTGGGATTACATATCAACTTTCCTTAAAAGGAGAGAAGATCCAGAGAGTACTTATAGCGATTGCTTTCAAGGAAAGTCTATTATTTCACCCTAGTATGACCAAGGTGGAGTGGGATCTCCAGCCTTTACTCCAAGCGCATCCATGGAGACACATGTGGACTTTTCCATCCACATTGTGGCCCACTTAAATATTTATGGTCATAAAAGACGCATCTAGAAGATGGTCTTACATTTGCATACTCATAAAATCTAAGAATGCAACATTATTACAACTTCTCACTTAGATCATTTGATCGCAGGCTCAGTTCCTAGATTAACCTATCAAAGTCGATCGATGCGACCTGACAGGGGAATGAGAGTGTGACTCACAGGCTTTTGATGATTATTTTACCGCTAAATTGGATAGATGATTGAGCATCGTGAGTACCACATTCCATACCCAACTCGGAATTGGCAGAGAACATAATCAAGCAATTTAGGATAATTGTTAGGTCATTGTTATTACGATCACAACTTCCAGCTAGTGTGTGGGATATGCATTCTTGTTCCCACAGCACTGATTAGGGTTCGTCCCATAACAAATCATTAAATTATTTTTTCCCAAAAGTGACTAGTAACTGGGTTGGAGCCCAGTGTTGCCTATCAACAAACATTTGGATATTTTGTACAGGTGCCAATCGTACCACAATGTATAAAAATGGGACCCTCAATGTCGGCTTGGTATTATGTGGGTTATGATTTACATTTATCACTGGATATTTGAAGCCCACTGGCGACGTATATACTGCAGGGCAAATAATTATTACTTTTATGAGACGATATTCCCAATATTTGAGGGAGATATGATAGTCAATGTTGAGGATGTTTCCAATAGGTCTTGGAAAATACCATCGTTGTCTCATCTAGATCCATATACATAAGTTAGGTGAGAATAAGGTTCAACGGATTACAAACCTCCAATAGTTCATAAATAAATTGCCAGACATATTCATAGATATTATTGAAGTACCGTAAGTATATGTACCTACAAGTAATACCCCTATACAGTAGAACTTTCAAAGGGAATCAATACCGTAATGAATTTGAGGCTCGCACTTAGTGCGGAGCACCGTTGAAAAAAAGTATTCTGAGCCGGGGAGCTGCAGAATAAGAGACAAATATGACTAAAGGTGTAGTCGGTTGATCGAGGATGATACCACCCATCGAAGAGTTAATAGAAGCTACACGACCAGTTGATGCATTACGAGACTATCCCAAGGTGGCACATACGTATGATAATAATGAGATCTCGATCTATTAAAAGTTTTTGATAAGCACAACGTGGGATCATTCAGTAGAGATTTGTCGACAAGGTATTCATATTCGTTGTTGTGCTCACCATCATGGATGAGAATTCAGAACCACTTATTGTAAATAATTGTATGTTATTACACATTGGCCAAAGTGGGCATCTGGGATCCAAGCAGAGCTCAGCTTGCTAGCATAATGCGAAGTGATACAATTGTGCATGTCGGTTATAAATGGGAAAGGTACAAAAACATAATTAACTCGGAGAGATAATTTGGTCAAGGCAAGACTAGTTGCCCAAGATATCTTTAAGAGATCTGGCATCGAATACACTGTGATTTATTACCCGGTTATTGACGCTATAACGTTTCGATACTGATCAGTTTGTAAAGTTGTCGAGGACAAGCTAGACATGAGTCTGATGTAAATACCGCGTATCTATATGGGAAACTAGATACTAATATCTACTTTAAGCTACCTAGGAAGGTATAAGCTTCTAGAAGTAATTAAGCCTGACTCACGAGGTGTGTACGTAATAAAACTGGAAAAAGTTATTATTGACTTGAAGTAATCAGGGCCCATGAGACATAGTAAGTTGACTGAGTATTTGAAGGTCGGGGACTTAATAAATATTATTATTTGTCCATGCATTCTTATTTAGAATACAGATATTAACTTCACTCATCATAACAATGTACTAAATTATTTGGAAATAATTAGACCTCTAGGGGAGATCGCGAGAGCCGCCGAATACCTTGGAAAGGAATTCAAAATACAAGACCTTAGGAAATCAAGTAGTGTCTCGATTTGTAGATCGAACATTTTTATAGTGGCATACTCATACACCAAGCAATATATATCAGAAGTTATCTAACACTTCGATATGGATGTAGCACACGGTGCTAAGTCATTTATTGCGCGTCCATCACTTGGGTGTGGACAACGACATTTTCCACCATCCTAATGGGGGAAAAAACTCTTAGGGCCGTGGTGCCATAGCTAGGAGGTGTTTTGCTATAGTTAGTTGGGTATATTAGGCTCAATGACTTATTCGCAGTGAACTGTTTGGCTTGCCATAGTTTTGTTCCTACACAAAGGTACTAGAGTAAGATCATGCATATTTTGAGGTATCTGATCGGCATGAGAGACTGGGGTATGTTCTACTCAAAATGGTAAACGTAAAAGTATAAAGTACACCGATATAAAATACTTCTCAGACCCTCATAGGGACCATTGTCAGATGGATTATGTGTTTATGTACAAGGATACATAAAGATTCTTGGAGATCAGTGAAGCAGACGACAGTAGCTACGCCTCGAACCACGAAGATTTTTGCACTTCATGAAGCTGGCAGAGAATGATGGTTGTGCTCCAAGTCACATCTCATCAACCGAAGTTGTGGCGTGCTCTATCCAAGATATATAAAGCATCGACTATATATGAAGACAATTCAGCTTGCATCATTCAAGTCAATGGCGATTTATCAATGGTGACAGAACGAAGCACATTGCATAGAAGCCATTCCATCTTTATGAATTACAAAAGGCAAATGAGATTAGCATTATTCAAGATATTTCATAAGACATCTTTGCAACCTATTCACGAAGACCATTGCACCACTTACGTTCAAGCAGCCAGTACACAAAATCGACATGCAAAAGATTTATTTATCAATATCTCAAGAAGATAGATCTCAGGGAGATCGACGTCAGGGGGAATAGTCCTAGCCTGACGTGGACACATGCGTGTTGTACTCTTTTTCCTGATAGTACAGTTTTTATCCTATGAGGTTTTACTGACTGGAGATTTTGATGAGGCAACGTATACAAGTCTACAACCCATACAGGGTATAGGATTGTACTTTTCCTTGCACAATTTTTTTCCCCAAGGGGGTTTTGTTAGGCAGAGATTTTGATGAAGAAAGTCGTCCTGGTATGGAACACCCCAAGGGGGAGTGCTAGGAGTTGGGTCTATCCCATGCTAGGAGCCCAACAAGGTTAGGGTGTCCTATATGACTCCTAACAAGCCCATAGGCCCTTTAGGGTTATGGGGAGAGTTTGAGTAGGTTTGGTAACCGATTTTCTCCTTTTGACGTACAATTTTACAATTCTCCAAATATCAATAAGAAATCTTTCTCCCTCTCAATTGCTCTCCAAAATATAGAACTGTTAATCCTTCTATATTATTATATTCCTCAACACTATGATTATTGTTTACATTCTAAAATTAAAATAGAAGTCTAGTACTCAATTCGTATAGCCGCACAAGAAAAGCTAATCCAAGTTTAGTAATAGACTTACATTATTGTTTTATTCATTATCTCTTTTCTTTTAAACTCTAATTTTGCAATTATATTTAAGAAGAACATAAAAAGCGTCTTTAAATAAGTTAATTAATAATCATACAATAGTTGTGGTAGGGTGGATTTCTTCTCCCACAGTGAACTTTTAGAAGGCTAAAAAACACAAATCGCATGAGTTTGATACCATAGGCTTTCTTCTACAATAAGTTTGTACATAAATATTTTTCTGAGTTTGCTTGTAGGCATACTAGATATTATAAATTTTGGTTAGTAGACGGTCCAGGGGGTGAGATTGCTGTTTTAATTCCCATGGGCTTTGATTTTGGGTCTCAAAGAATTACTATAATTAATATTTACCCCTAATAAAATCTATTTTAGGTTAGCTTTTTTTCCGCTAGTTTGTTGTTATGTCGTTAATGGTTTAGTTTACCTACGGGACAGTGAAAATATATAATACTGGTGCGAGGAACTAACTTTTTGGGCATAGAGATCTTCATAATTTTAAAACATCTATTCTTATTTAAAGTTTTTGTGTACGGCAACATTAAACTTATTTTACATCTTAATGGGTCTTGTCTTACTTGGTAATGTATATGAATACCTTATACAATATCCATGTTATTTTTTTCTGACCCTCGTCTTCACCTTTTAGATCCTTAGCTTGCAGTAAATCTTTGTTATTTTCAACTTTTGGATAATTATTGATTTCGGTGAGGTTAATAAAGGATAAGAAAGAAGGGCTACTCAAAAACAACAGATATAGAAAATGGAACGATGCCACAATTATGTAACAAACAAAGAGAGTCAGCAAGTTAATGGCCTCCCATTGCTCCCAAGATAATTTGCTCGGAGAATCAAGAATACCCCCTCGTCTCCTAATATTATCATTTTTCCATCTCACAATTATTATCTTTGCTGCACTCCTTGAACAAGTATGTTGTCTTTGGACTTCCCATTATCTGACTCAATAAAAAGTGGCAGACCTAATTGAATTAAATAGAAAATTTTAACTTTAGTTTGAGGCTTTGAGCAACCAGGTTAGCCAAATAAAGTCTAGAAGAGCTCCTCCACTTGAATCACCTAGCACTGATTTTATGGCCCAACAATCTTCCCATCTCCAGCTCTCCTTACAAATTAAACTTTAAAAGCATAATGGATATAATAGAGTTTTCTAATTAAAAATGTATTCTCTTTGGGTATTTCTTGCTTGCCAATACCAGCTATTGGTAGATAATAGGAGTATTATCATTAAATTGCATTGCATTTACTTTTTCCTTAAAATCTTGAAATCCTTTGTGATGTGATTCTTTATATAGAAATTATGACAATTTCCTCCAATAAATTGCTTCTTTTTAATCTAATGCAGGCACTCCATACCTTGTTGCTCTCCCGCCTGAGGATTACAATATTCTACCGACCGACAATGTTCTCTCGGCATATGTTAGAAGGCACTTATTTTATTCTCGTAGGCAAGGTAGTTAATGCGTGTTGTGATGCAATGTGATCACGAGCAAAAGATTGCTACTGCAAATATTGCGATACAGTAGACAAAAATTGCATATAATTTTAATATATGTGCTTATAAATTTATATATGCAATATATTCATTAAGAAAAACATATAAAATATCAAATAACATAACTAACAAATTTAGATAATCAAAATGGAAATGAATAACTGAGATATCTACATATACCAATTACCAGCTAACAAACATAGCTTAGAAATATAATAATCATTGCCAAGTAAAAACTGACAAATCATAATTAGGAAATTCAAATAAGTCAAGTATCAAATTAATACATTTGGTTGAGGGGAGTTCTTGGAATGTATGTGTTTCATATTTTAGGTTTTACTTTGAGTAAGGTAATTGAGTATCTCGTTTCCCATATTTCTTATCTTAATCTTATTAGGAAGCTTATACTTGTAATTGTATTATATATTAGTATTGTATAATAGATTTAGCAATTGAATGTATGGTCTTTTTCGCGTAATATTAGTGTATAATCATGAAATATTTTCCTTCTTTGTGTTTATATCGTGTTTCATTTTGTTTCTCGCATTTGCGTTGTATTAGATAATGTGATAATATGCGATAGAAATCGACAAATGCAACGCATCTGCGTCCGGCCGCATTTGAGAGGTTGCGATGCGATTCCAAATTGCATTAAACACATCTGTCGTATTTGCGCGTGCATCTGTCACATTCGACTACATTGCTCGTAGGTAACGTTAACTTCTGGTACTATGTCATGTGTGTCTTCCTCCGCCTTCTCCTTCTCTATCTCCCTTTATCTATTTTTTGTTTGTTACTTATTTACCACTTTTTCTTTCTTACTAGGATGAACTCTTACTTTTATGTGGTGCTTGTATGAGGAGAGCATGGCAACTGAATTTGTTTGTTTATAGTTTCTACTTAATTCCTTTTTTCTGCATTTCAGTATTGGGATCCCTTCAAAAATTATATTGATTGTAAATTACAATTTATTTCTTTTTAATTTCTTTTTTTTGCATTTCAGTATCAATTCCCTATTTTTGCATTTCAAGATTATGTTGTTTGTACTCATTGTAATTAAACAATGCAGTGGTTTCCATAGCACATTAGACTTTTGGATGTGGTTCCGGATGAAATAGACAAACCTACAGAGCTACATCCCCACCACTCTTATAATTTCATATTGTAGGAAATTTAATAGATTAATTATGTTCAATAATTGAATATGAATAGGATTCTACTAACCTCTTCTCTTATTTTTGCAAAATTATTTATTCTTGAGTGGAGTCTTCCCGGATTGGCTACAGACCTTAATGGGATGGTTTTCTATGTTGTAACCTACAAGAGGGACTTTCTCTCAATTTAATCTGATCTGGTTTGAGTAGTCTTCCCATTATACCCTCAAGCTCTAATAAAGAGTATTACTAGGTCTCACCAACCTTAACTTGGTATAACAATTGGGCACAACCAATAATACATATATGACCTATTAACATATGTACTCGTGAACTAAAAGATAAAATATTTAGTAGTACCGGTATAGATGGAAAATCTAACAATCTCCCACCCGACACTAACTCGATTTCTTAAGAAAAATATTTTTTAGCCTGATTCACGATTTTATAAAAAGCGGATGGCCATTATTTATTTTTTTTAAACCACACATGATAATTTGTCGAAGGCAATGTTACATCGAAATTGACTATCACTCTACGACTAAAAAGAAGGCTAACACGGTTCATGGACAAATTTTGGCCAGGCATTTGAGCACATGACTAATTTATAGCATGGACATCGGGCTATCAACCTCAATAGCTTTCGAGTGTAATTCTTTACTGGTGAAGTTTAGCTTGTGAATGGTAAATATACACCTTAACGATGTGCCAGTACATTTCCATTAGCATCCTACAATATGTGTTTACCAGACACACGTCATTTCAATACTTAGACAAACCGTCATGGGAAAACCGTCGCTTATACTGAAATGAATGCCAAAAGATGTGGAGCCTATCCATATCCAGCCCATGCAAACTTAAAAAACCTTTCAGTATTCTCTATAGGCACTTGATACTTAGATAACTGTCATGTGATGAAATCACTCGTATCTAAAACTTTATTGTAATTGCATAATTAAAACTTAATATGTGCACATATAATAACGGATCAAAATATAATAACAGCTGAATAATCAAAATCAAAACTTAATGTCGACCAAAATAATAACTGGGAATAACTCCCACATGGATAAATAATCCTAGTGCAGTAACAGTAAAAAAAATTAATACATATTCCACGTAAAAGAGCGATCCTCAAATAAACTCCAGCAATCCCATACGCATAATATCTCCTTGAAGACTGGTATCAAAAGTCCCTCAGTAAGCGGATCAACAATCATCTTTAGTATTGACAAATGAGGAATCTCGATAATCTATTTCTGTACTTTATCAATAACAACGTGATACTTAATGTTAATATACCTGTAATCCATAGTCACGTTATCATTCTTAACATATTTGACAACTGCCCCATTGTCTGAAAATACTCACAACGGTCTAGAAATTGAATCAACAACCTTCAGCTCATAAATAAATTGCTTGAGCCATACAGCCTATCGGAAAGCCTCAAAATAAACCACATACTCTTCTTTCATAGTCGAGGAAGCTACAAGAGACTGTTTGACACATCTCCATGAGATAGCGCCATTATCAAGCATAAAAGCATAAACAGAAGTAGACTTCTTGTCATCTTTGTCCCCTGTAATATCTGAGTCAGAGTAGCCCAAAACCATGAGCTCATCTGATCTTCTATAAACCAATCTGTAATCTATAGTCCTCTTTAAATAGAAAAGAACCTTATTGGCTGCCTGCTAGTGAATAATAGAATAGTTATGTTGGTACCTTCTTAACATCCCAACAACAAACTAATATCGGGTCTTATACATATCATGCCATACATGAGACTACCAACAGCTAATGCATACACCTTAGTGATATTTAAAGAAGCAGTTTTGTGCGGCATCGTCCTCCAAAAGATATATCCCTTAACAACAGGGACTTCACCTACTCTGCAATCTTGCATGTCATACCTCTTCAAAACTTTATTGATATACACACTTTAAGTTATGCCAAACATCCTTCTAGTTCTGTCTCGCTCAATCTTGATGTTAAGAACATAACTGGTATCTCCCATATCCTTCATATCAAAATGCTGGAATATGAAGACTTTCATCTCTTGAAGAAATCAGACGTCATTGCTAACGAGTAAAATATCGTCGACATACAAAACCATAAATATAAAATGTCTCACACTCTCTTTGACGTATATATAACGATCCATTTTGTACTCGACAAAACTGTAGTTCGAAACTACCTCATGACATTACAGGTACCACTGCTTAGATGCCTGCTTGAGACCGTAGATAGAGTGATTAAGCTTGCAAAATAGTCAAACCTTTTGTTCGATCTCAAAACCGTCAGGTCTATGCATATAAATCTTCTCGTTAAGACACCCATTAAGAAAAGCTATCTTGACATCCATCTGATGAAGTTCCAAGTCAAAATACGCCGTAAGAGCTAAAATAATCTGTAATTAATCATTCTTCAAAACAAGTGAGAAAGTCTCATCAAAGTCAATTCCTAGACGTTTCTTAAAACCCTTTGCTAATAAGTCTCGCTTTGAAACGCTCAACCTTCCCTTCAGAATCATGTTTGGTCTTAAAGATCCATTTGCATTCAACTTCCTTAGATCCTTCATGTAAAAGTGTCAACTCCCACACAGAGTTGTGAGACATAGAATCTATCTCCTCTGTCATGGCATTACGTCATTGATCTGCAAAACTACTAACCATAGCCGCACTAAAAGATATTAGATCCTCAAAATCAAATAAATCTTCTTCAACTAAATAAAGATGATAATCTGAAGAAATGGTTGAACACATCTCTCTAGAGGATCTTCGATAGGGCTGTCAATGGACCAGATCGGGCCAGGATCTTGGTCGATCCTGACCCGATCCTTTAAGGATTTATGCGATCCGATCCGATCCGATCCGTTATGCTTAAAACCTTTAGAAAATTTTCAATTCTTGTTATGTTAAGTTATAGGGATTAACACAAAATATATTTTTGTAAACCATGGACACTAACATATATATAAAATTGACAATGCATACCTCTAAACCAAAAAATGATGCATCCCATATAATAAAATTATAGGCAAAGTTAGAGACATATTACACATAACCAATAGGTATATACCCTAGCTAACGGATCGGATTTTTAAAGGATCGGGTCATGGTGAATCCTAATCCTTTGTTAATGGATCAGACCAGATCAGATCAGGGTCAAATCTAATCCATTGACAGCCCTAATCTTTGAGTATGAGCAAGAGGTTGGGCTTCAGGTGGAACGATAGGAAGCTGGACAGGAATGGGTAGAGGACAAATCTGAAGGAGAACTGGTACTACGACGGGGTCCAGAACTGGACCTGGAATAATAGCTGTGTCTGGAACCGTACTCGTTACAGTGTCAATATAAGATAAATATGGAAGTATAGAACACTGATCAAAATAGTAGTTGGACTCCAAGTTTTAGAACCCTTCTAAAAGGCAACCTCTCTATAAATAATATTGGTAAAGTGATCTCTCTCCTCTATGAAATGGGAATGAGCACACTAAACAATCTTCATGGGTCGAGAAGGACAATAAAACCTAAATCCTTTCGATCTTTCTGGGAAACCAACGAAGAAATAACTTAAATTCCTCGAATCTAACTTTTTAATATTCAGGTTAAACAATTTTGCCTTCGCAGGACAACCCCGAACGCGTAAGTGATTAAGACTAGGATTTCTCCCAATCTATAGATGTTAAGGATTAACTAAAGGAACTCGATTATGACTATAAACTGAATAACGTAAGCACTTTCCCCATAAATTTATAGGTAGATCAGTATGACATAACATGCTGCGAACCATGTTCAGATAAGTTTAATTATGGCGTTCACAAACACCATTTTTCTCAGGTGATCTAGGAGTAGTATACAGGGCTACAATACCCTGCTCCTTTAAATACTTATAGAATGGTCCCGAATGTGAGCATCTTGATCGATCTTACCATAATACTCACCTCCTCGACCTTTCGATTTAATTATTTCTCAACCTCTAACTGGAAAGTCTTGAATACATCAAGTGATTTAGACTTTTGATGGATAAGAAAAATGTAGGTATAACGAGAAAAATCATTAATAAAGGTGATAAAGTATCGATGACAGCCGTAGGATGAAATAAGAAAAAGTTCACATATATCTGTATGAATCATCTATAAAAGGTATGTGCAACAAGTAGATTCAAATTTTCTGATCTTGGTCAATATTCCATGAATGCAATCGACGTAAGTCTAAAAATCAGAGAAGTTTAAAACCCTGAGAACCCCATCTCAAACCATAATCTCTAACCTCATTCAAGAAATATGTCCTAGTCACTTGCGCTATAACATTGAAGATTGCTTAGAAGCTTTAAAATGTTTAGAAGTTGATGAAATACTAGCCTCAACAGATAAACATAATAGAGAAGTCTCAAATGAATGATCAAGAGATAAACGATATAACCCATGAACCAGTAAACCATAACCAATAATGAAATTATGATGAAAAATTCAAAACCACAATGTCTAAAATTAAAAAAATAACTGATAGAGTACAACTGAAAAACTGAAACTAGAGATCGTCTCATCGATGGAACATAAAAGGTATCTGTCAAATCTAAAGTAACACCTGTGTCTAAAACCAAGCAAAAAATGTCAACGAACTCAATGGGAAGGCTTCTAGCATCTCCCTAGAAAATCTTCTCTTCGGGCCTTTCCGGCTGCCTATTGATGAACCATTGTAGAGAATTCAAAATATGAATAGTTGCCCCATAATCTAACCGCCAAGAGTTGGTGGGAATATCAACCAAATTGGATTCAAAGCAAACATAAATATAACTAATACAACCTTTCTTAGTCAGCCAATTTTTGTAAGAATGACAGTCCTGCTTTACATGACTTTTCTTCTTATAAAAGAAACACTCTATAACTGATAAAGTAATTGCTAACAAAGTCACATTTTGCTTTCTATTCCCATTTCCTGAACGAGAACTCTACTCTGGACCAAACTTAAGGAAATTTCTTCTTCACACAACCTTGGTTATTAAACTTTTTTTTCCCTTGAGAATTGATAGACAACCTCTTCATGGAAGTAGTCAGATGAGCCGATTATTGAACTTCTATTTTACCTTTCTTTTGTCGTTCTTCCACTGAAACTAATACTGCAATCAACTCATTCATTTCCCAAGTCTTCTCCTGATTCTGGTAGTGAACATGGAACATCTTGAAACTTTTTGGAAGAGACCAAACTGCTAAGTGAACCATCTACGTATCATTAATGGTGAGACAGAGTTCTTTCAATGTAAGAACTAACTTGGAGATCTTAAGAATGTGTGAGCGCACATTTCCACTGCCGTCATACTTCAGTGATAAAAGATGAGATAAGTTACTGTACTGCCTTCCCTTGACGGAACCCTTAAACTGTTTATTAATGGCATCTAACAATTCATTTACGGTACCTTTCTTAGCGATACTGCCCCACATAATAGGATCGTGGGAAGAACGAATGATGAGATTTGTCATTTTATTTTCTTTGACCCATTTCGCATGGGCCACTTTCTCAGCATCAGAAGAGGTATCCGTTAGATCCGCGAGCTTCGCTTTAGTAAGAGCAAAATCGAAATTAAGGAAGCCTAGGGCAATCTAGATTTTGAGCTTTCAGTTAGAGTAGTTAGAATACGTCAAGGTCTCAATATTAGTTAGTTGGTTATGGATCATAGGGTCCATAGCTACATGAACTAAAGACTTATATTATGACATACAAAAATTAAAATTTTATGCATGTTCAACTTGATCTATAAAAGATCTATAATTTGATGTCTTTAATCTCGATCCTACCTGGGGTTAGGATGGTTGAGTCAAAGTGTATATTGTATTTAAGGTATTAACTTTTTACTCTGCACGTACGGCGATGTATCATCGAATCCCTCCTTTGGGTGGTGATTTGGCATACATTGCCCCCAAGTTGGCGATCACTCATGCTCAAGACTAGACTGACCACTTACAGTTTAACTCGAGACACTTTATTACCCTTGGGTCAAGGATTATCCTCATCTTCCCATACCGTGTAGCCTATCTTGACCCATTAATTAATTAGAAGTTTCTTAGCCTCCTTTGGGTGATCTAATTATTTTAAGTTTAATTAGTGCAAAGAAGTCTTAATGAGACTTTATAAGAGAGTCTCAAAATTAGGATAAACGTTTAACTCCATGGGCAAAACTCTTTTGGGTGTATTTACCCATTTTATATTCCGCCTTCCTAACGACTACTTTATCTCACTTAAACCCCATTGAAGATCCTTGGGCATTAAATTCATATATCGTTAATGATTTATCATAGCTTATGCCAGATATCTTCATCCAATTAATATGAAATAATAATTGGTGTTTAACTTTTCAATCAATAATGAATTTGTGAAAACACAATAATATGGGTTACTATAGGATTTGGTATATCTCGTAATCTACATAATGTGTCTAAATATTGACTGAAGTAACCCACTAATCCTTTAGCCAGGACTACGAGTGGATATATGTAAATATGATAGTCCAAGTACCCATCTCTAACATAACCAAACAATAATAATTGGTGTCTAAATATGATATTATGATATACCACTCCAAAATATTGTTACAGAATATCAATCGGCAACTACGTCGCGTCAACACGATACAATCGCCCATTAATAGAAAATAAAACAACCAAACAATTCTAGGCTAAAACAACCAAGCTTCGTTGACATAAAAGAAATAAGGCCAAAAAATTGCCTTGCTGAACTAAAGTATAGTCGGGAAATCGACCCTCTCCTCTCTCTAAAAACCCCATTCTTCAAACACAATTTCCAAACCAAAGGCCACCTACAATTCTCAAAACCCATAGGTGTTTTCCCACCTAATAGAGGGGATACCTTTACCTGAACCCAATATAATCACACCACAATTACAATGGCAAGCAACTATTAGGATTCATTAGGAAAATTATAGACACCACAGTCGAATAATTACCAAGCACACACCAACCCAACACCTACAATAATCACACACTAGCACAAAACCACATCTCCAACAATTCAACAATCAACCCAGAATAGCACACCCAAACAATCACCAGAGATCACAAGCCCTAATTCCAAAAAATTTACTAACACCAAAAATGTAGTCTTTGGAGCACAATCGCCATCAAACACGAACAAGCAATCGCAAAATTCTAAAGAAAGAAAGAAATGAAAAGTACCAACCTAACAGTTGAAAACCCCACTCTCCAAATATGAGCCAAACCCCTAAGGATTTTAACTTAACGATAACATCAACCATAATGATTGAGGAACAATTGTTGTTTTAAACCTAATATGCAGTTGAATTTCCTTTCTGATCGACTTCCCTATCTAATTCGTAAATTCATAATTGACTAAATTAGGTTTGCAGATGAATTGGAGACGAGAGACAGATGAAGAATTTTGTCCAAAATCAGAACAATGGAAGGATTCTTATTAAGAAAAACCTTAATTTGACATTCTATTTCAAATCAGATTCGAAGCCTTGAATCTGAGAAGATTTTGAGATTTGTAGAACAATCTCACATAATTTTAAGATTTTGTGATTTGGGTGAATCTCTCTCTAAGATGTTAAATGAGTTGTAAAACCACAGAGAAGAAAACAAAATAGAGAAACCAAAACTTTTTGGTGTTTGTGCAAAACCATTAAAGCAAGAGAACAAACTCCTGACAACAATGTTGTATCTTTCTCTCCTTACATTAATTATTAATCATAGAAATATGTATCCTAGCGACTGATACCAATTGTAGGAAATTCAATACAATAAATATGATCAATAATTGAATATGAATAGAATTCTACTAACCTCTTCTCCTGCTTTTACAAAATCATTTGTTCTTGAGTTATGTCTTCCCTTGGATTGGCTGTAGACCTTAATGGGATTGTAATCTAGGTTGTAGCCTCCAAAAGGGACTTCCTCTCTATTTAAACGGATAGTGTTTGAGTAGTCTTCCCATTATACCCTCAAGCTCTAATAAAGAGTAATACTAGGTTCCACAAACCTTAACTTGGTATAATAATTAGACACAGCCAATAACACCCATACGACCTATTAACATGTGTGCTCGTGAACCAGAAGATAAAATATTGAGTAATACCGGTATAGATGGAAAATCCAGCATATATAAGGCACCCCTTCACCATTCGGATATAAAGGAGGATAGTATCAGGGTAGCTTTCTAGATTTTGTTTGTTTTTCATTTTTGATATTGTGATATAAGTGAGGATGTTTAGATTAGGGTCATTTCTATTCATTTGTACTGCGTCTTTGGTGTGAGTATGCCAGCCTTATACATGTGTGCTACACAATACTACTACCCGTTAAGTTGGGCATACCCTTACTGGTTGCCCAAGTATTTGTAATAAGTTATAACATGTATTAAAACTCATACAAACTTTATGAACCTCAAACTAATCATGAAGGGAAGACTCCAAGTATAATTACATGTTGCAGACATTACTATTGTTCAGAGTTTACAATAACCTACAATTTATTAATCCGTCAAGGCGTTATGTGCGAAGAATTTATAATGTTCTCAGGAGCTCAACTTAGCAACCCTTAAAAAACTCAGCCTAATTGGCGTTAGTACCAAAAATAAAAAACTACCAAACAATAAAGCACTGTAATAATATTGACCAAAATTAGGCAGCGAACTAAACGCGGGTAACTTTAAGTTTTGCATCTCATCTATGCGTAAGTCGAGAATTTCTACCATAAAGAGGTGTTAAACGCACAATGCTCTCTCTCTCTCTCTTACACACAATGTTCTTTCTTGACATCTCCCTTTCTGAAGACGATCCTCCATTAAACCTTGCATGGTATATCTCTATGCTCTTTATCTCTTTCTATATATATATATATATATATATAACATATTTTAAATTGTGTTCCCTTCCCATTTACACAGAATGGATGAAGACATTTGATTTCGTACCAAAGATTAAAGAAGAAAACCTATGTTTTATGAACCAGGTAAATCAACTCCTGCCTACTAACATTTTTGTTATACGGTTCCGTAACTCATACCCAGGATTGGGGCTACGGTTTGGGTGGCCTAAAGCAGCCCCATAAAATGAGGCGCTATTTACTTACTAAAAAGCTTTTTTTTTTGAGGCCTCACAGATGAAGAGAGGGGGAAATGAGTTTAAGTATCAAAAACACATATACTAAAAAAAAAAATGGAGGCCCAAAGCATATGCTTTGGTCGCTTTGGGCAATATCCAATCCTGCTCATACAAAAACTAATGTCTTCCAAATATATAATATATGCGTATGTAAGTTATTTTGATGTTGACGTGTGTCATGGTTACGTTAGAGTTTTTCTTGACAATGGTGATTGAAATGGGACTTACAACAGGTGTTATTCTCTCCATCTGTGAACAGTTCCTTCTTATTTTTTTTAATATTTTCCTTCCAACACCATTCACTTCTTCTTCTTCTTCGAGGAACTCAGCCATTGTGTTAATATCATTCTCCCACTCCTTTAGGTCCTTCTCTATTTTTGCTTCTTCTTTTTCTTCCCTGAGGAACTCAACCACTGTGTTGACATCATTCTCCCACTCATTCAGGTCCTTCTCTATTTCTTCTTACCTCTTCATTCTTTCCCCCTCTACTTCTTATTTTTCTTCTTCTTATTGGTAGTGTTCTCTTGAGAACCCTATGAAGACATTACCACAACCATACAAACCATAAGTAGTTAAAAATACTTATGTCAACCACTCAACCTCAGCCATTTCTCAACTGCCTATTTTAGCTACTAGTACTTCAACAATAATAGTGGTAGTTATTATCATAAGGTCAGTATACGTGACTGGTTACTGAAATAATTGTTATTATTGGTGTGTTAACATTTTGCGTTACCAACAGAAAAGATTAGTTTTCTAAAAATAGGATCGAATGCATGCAAGTAGATATGGTCCCGTATGTATTTTCTCAGCGATGTCTCTCATGGCATCAGTCACGTGGTAGTAGCGTTTCTTATATGTTACATTTTTATCATAAAAGACAGGCATGGACTAGTTAAAAACTTAATTTACAATAGATATTACAAGTCAGACTTAAACCTAATCCCAAAATTTAAGCTTATCTCTTTCTCTTTCTTTCTTTCTCTCTCTATAGTTGTAGTAGGCTGCGAGATAGACTCATTCCCAACAGTATCTACCGATCGGTGGGTGACCTCCCTCTTGAACCCTGCTGCCTATTTCATTAATTATCTTGCAGATAGTGAGAATGCTTTTTACAACTTTGATCTCACCTCAATAAGGTTCTACAAATTCTTCAACATCTGGCTTGACTTCGGCAATTTGCTTTTGCTTTGAGATCATCAGCAACCTCAATAGGCAAATGTGGCGAGTGGTCTACATCAGGGTAAGTACATTTGCCTAAGCACTTGTTCCAAGGGTAGTAGCATTCCTCTGCCTTGACTTCACCAAGAAATTTGAAAATCTGCCTATCGTTTCATTGAAATTCTAAAGTTCTTCATCTTTTACTTCTATTTTTCTTTTTTTGCTCCCCCCTTATATATAGAAATCTCAACCATAAGTAGTTGAAGACAGTTGTATCAACCAACTTCAAAAATTAAATCGTTAACAACCATCTTCTTCATTACTTTCAGCCATCTCAGCAATTTATTATTGAGCATTTAATGCTTACATTAATTGCCACTTACGTTAACGGTTCTTGTCATATGCTTCTAAATGTTCTTTACCATGTTGAGCTTGGATCTTATAGCTTACGAAAACGTATCTTGTTATGCGTTAGCGTTAACATTTTGTTGCGTTTACCTTTGTTTTTATGCGCTACGTATACTGTTATTATGCACTACCGTATATTGGCCAAAATGTTAATTGACCCTTATGCCAACTTTACTATTACAGGTTGGTATAAGTAACACCTACACCCATGAAGATTATGAAGCCCTTGGTAAGGGAGATATAGAGTTGGACAATTTTCAGTATTTTGAAGAAGAACCCTTGTCCCACAACTACGACGGTGAAGCTCAATATGATTATCCGCATTTAGTATATGAACAGACTATTGCTGAAACTGAGCTGGTCAGACATTGTTTTGGTTCTTTCAATTGTCACAATCGTTGGGACAACCCAGAACCTTTATCCTCAATTAAATGTGATTTCACCAAACAATTTACTACAACACAAGTAGTTTTCCTCAATATGTGCATTCGATCCCGTTATTTTATTTTGCAGGATATGTATAATTATAGGGAACTTCTCTTTTATGTTCAGATCTTTGATGATCAAGGGAAACTAAAGGCATGCATTGGAAAAGACGTTGGGGATCATGGCCGTAACCTAACACTTTTCTAATCACTTTAATGAACTTCCTCGTCTAGAAATTGGATGTGAGCAAGAAACAACATATCATGATCGTCGTAACAAAAAAGTAATTGAGGAAGCACAAGCTAGAGTAGTAAAGAGAAGGAAGACTTGTACAAAACTGAAGAATTATCCTATTGAGTTGAAGTATAAGTCTGAAAATAGATAAAGTATGTAGTGGGTTCTTAAGGTTCATTACGGAGGTCACAATCATGAACCGGATGATAAGTTTGAAGGTCACGCTTTTGCTAAAAGGCTTTAAAAAATGAAATAGACCTAGCCACGGAGTTGTATCTAAATAATGCAACACCACGAGAAATATTGGCTGCGATAAAAAGGAAATTTCCTTCGAATGCGACTACAAAATGCACGATGTTTGAGATTGTCGGTATGACTTCCACGTGGTTAACATTTCTTTTGTGTGTTGCTTATTTCAAGCACGAGAATGAATCAACTTATATTTGGGATTTGGAAAAGTTCAAAACCATGTTAGGAGATGAGGAACCGGGAGTATTTGTGACTGATAAGATATACTCTTCTTCAACACCATACAACTCTTCTTCATCACCAGAATAGTTTTCCCCCGGTTCACTATTGGTTATCAATTTTGTAGCTTCTTCATCTTTGCTTTGAGCTCTAGTTTTTAAATGAAAACAACTTATTATAACACTAATGTTAGTCAAGTTAAAGGCATTGTATGAACAAACATACAACAAAAAGGGTGTAAAAGCGTTAACGTTAGTAAGATAATTATATATAGCCCTGTATCCGCAACAACAAATTGAAGGTAATATATTTTGAATGTGAGAAGATACTGCCTACGCTTGCATACAAAATCCAGTTACGCCAACGTATCAAACGTTAACGTAAGCAAACATAGGCAATTCAGAAAAAATAATAAACCTTTAAAATTAGAATTCAAAAATTAAAATTTACCTTCTTCCATGCTTGCAGTAATGCTTTGAGAAGGGTTTTCTTCATCCTTCTCTTTTGGATTATCACCTTAATTTCCTTCCACCATGACCATAGTAATCGCTTGAAACTTCTCGTAACGTCACCTAAGTTGAAAATTTAGGAGAGATAGAGAGATAACAATGAGAGAAGTTAAGAATTTTAGAGAGAGGAGAAAGAGGGTCGGAGCAGTTGTTAAGTGGAATGTGCGGAAACCAATCTCAACTATGCATGGGTCGAGGAAAAACAGGGACGTGCATCTCCAAAATTTCCTGCACGTGGTGTGCGTAAGCTAAATACTCGTGTAACATTAAAACGTTACCCACGTTTAGTCGTTGCCACCAAAATTATCAACAAAAAATGAAGTAGCATATGTAAATAATAAAGTAGTCATTTTTCTTTCAAATCAAATATGTAGAGTTGGAAACCTACAATAGAGGAAGCATTATTCAATGGCTATTTTAATGTAGTCAACGTAAACAAATGATTCTAAGGATTATGCAAATAAAGTTTGGCTAGCAAAATTTGGTGAAACAACTACATATGCTCTTAGCTGGGAAAAATGAAGAAAAGGTGGCAGATATGTGAATTGCGCTCTTACAACTACAATAAAAGATGCTGACAAAAGAAGACAAGATACGACAGCTCCGGGTGGCGAATGACGAGATGAGAGAAAACCTCGCTACCGGACATCAAGCGCCACCTGTCTCCCCGACCGCATCCGAAACCATTGGAGATTCAACGCCATACGAGGGGGAGCTCAACTGCCTTAACATGGAAACTTAACCCCATTTACCACCGATATATGGGTCTGTTAATGAGCCACAGACCACCCCAGTTTATAACCCCTATCCGTTACCGCGAGGGATAGTACTACAACCAGTGATCCAACGACCTTTACCACCGAGGAAACCTATACAATAAGCTGGCAAACAATGACCACCACTACTGCGATTAACACACCTACTTAGCCACACAGAACCGCCACTACCTGGCCGGTATGCTCCACAATATCAGGGTATGCGTCCCCTCTGCGCCTATAACATACCCGGGGACCTCGTACGATCATGATCACGTGAACCTTCCTTAGTGGCACCAACAATACAGCCCTGATGATCCATCATACCCACCTGGGTACAGTTATAGACAATATCAAGAAAGAAACCCCACCTACAAAGACCGCTTTAACGAATGGTACCAACGAATGGCCCGTAACGAATGCCTCAGTTTGGGCAACCATACGAGCCATACGATGATAGCTACTATGATAAGTCATCCATATGGGAGGACGAGGCCCACGAAGGGACATAAGTAAAAGTGATCACCCACCCCTAACAGTCGCTCCATTGAGGCGTTGATCAAAAATATGTAAAACAGCGATCCGGCCAAGCAATTAATGAAGGAGACTCTACGTAGGATACATAGTACCTCATTCACGGAGACCATCAAGAATTATATACTAGGGCAGATCTATTCTAGACCAAAAATAGAGGTCTTCTTCGGGAGCCAAGAACCAGGCCAGCACATCTCGAAGTTCCAGTATAGTATTGACCTCCAACACTAGACAAACGAGCACATGTACCGCATATTCCCCTCAACCTTATCAGATGGGTTTCTTGTCTGGTTTCAAAGCCTTGAACCCAATTAGATATCCACCTTCGAGCAGCTCTCCCTAGCATTCATGGAAAAATACCTGCACAACTAGCAATCAAAGAAGCAACTAGCAAAATTGTTTTCTCTAAAATAGCAAGTCAAAGAAACCATCGACTCCTTAAAGAGGTTCAAGAATGAACAAATATTCATTAAAATAGTAGATACCCAAACAGCTTGCTGAACATTCATGGGTACATGCTTACCTAGTTCAAAGGTACGCGAAGCTTTGCGCATGAAACGACCAGAGACACTGGAAAATCTATACGAAAAGGTACGAAAGTACCTGAATGTAGAAGAGGGCAACTGCACATCTGCCTCTCAGACAACCACTCTTCTCAGTACCGTCTCTGTCCTGTTGCCAGTCAGGCATACAGGGCACATGGCAGTTCAGGAAAAGTGTTATAACCTGATTAATATAACTGAGACATAGTTCAGGAAAAGGTGTTACATTCAGTAGTTAAAATGACCAATCCCTGCAGAAGATATACTCCTTTACAGGGCGCTTGCAAAACCAACAGCGACCATACAAGTAAACGGGCACATGGCAGTCTGCGAAATGATATTAGAAGACATTAACAAGACACAATCACATAATGTCATCTCCAACTCCACGAGGCAATTTTACCAACTAAGTAAGAATCAGCGAACAACTCATGGAATCATGATGGTTTTGGAGATGCACCATTGGCAAGTTATCTACTCTACAAACGACGATATTGGATCGGTATTCCATCCTCATGGCAATGCCTTAGTTATTTGAATCATGATTGGGGGATTCTCGGTCAAGCGTGTGTTGGTCAACTCGGAAAGCGGAGCAAATATCCTCTATCACGATGCTCTAAAAAATATGAATATGCAAGACTACATGATACCCTCCAAGATCGAGATTTCGAGCTTCAACTTGTCTACCGAGCAAGAGGTTAGGGAACTCGCTACTCAGGTACAAGTTGGACCCGTCGTGATGTCCAAAACCTTCATCATCGTAAACAGGTAATACAGGAAGTACCATCTTCGGATAGGAGCGGATCCATGCAATAAAGGCAGTACCATCTTCCTGCCATCAGGTAATACATTTCCCAGCAAAGTTTGGAATGTACCAAATATGAGGCTGCCAAGTCACCACTCATATTTGTTACGCTAACTCTTTACAAAACTTGGCCACCCTTAAGAATTTAAGAAAGAAAGGAAAAAGTATAAAATTTGGGGAATAGAAGCGAACAGGGAACGAGCCCATGGCGGTGGACTCGTCCCCCATTTCTTTCCACCCAAGCAATATGGAAGTTGATACACAACTTACCTCTGACCAAAGCGATGAAATGCCTCTCGTAGAACCGGTCGATAAGATTAACCTTGACAGCCCTAGGAGAAGAACTACATATATTAGCTCACTTTTGACAGGAGAATAACGATCAGACCTTATAACCCACCCCCAACAATACAAGGATGTATTTGCCCAATCGTTCGAGGAAATGTCGGGCATCGACTATGGCTTTGCCTGCCACCACTTGCACGTTAACGCCAAGGCAACACTTGTTAAACAAAATCAATGACAAACAACCCCAATACTTCGAGCAAAAATAAATAATGAGATATAAAAATTACTCAAGGTAGGATTCATCAGACCTGTAGATTATCCCCGATGAGTAGCAAACATAGTGGTACTCCCTAAGAAGAATGGCAAAACATGAGTCTGTATTGATTTCACTGACTTAAGCAAAACTATTCAAAAGATAGTTTCTCGATGCCCCTCATAACAAGACTAGTGGACTCCATAGCCGGCCATGAGAAAATGTCATTTATGGATGGTTATTCAGGGTACAGCCAAATACTTCTGGCTGTCGAGAACCAAGAATATACTTCATTCACCACATAGCAGAGCTTATATTGTTATTCCATGATACATTTCGGCCAGAAGAATGCAGGATCCACATACCAAAGATTAATCACGACGATGTTTGAAGAGTAGTTGGGTAAAATTGTGGAAGTCTACATTGATGACATGCTCCTCAAAAGAAAGTTACTTAACAGCCATCTAGCCGACCTCGAGACCATGTTTACCAAGCTAAGGCACTACAGAATGTGACTCAGACCTGAGAAGTATAGCTTTGGCATCCTTTCAGAGAAGCTATGTGGTACTTAGTCACTCAATGAGGGATAGAGGCCGACCCCGACCAGATACGAGCTATAGCATGTATGTCATCACCTCGAACACTGAAGCAAGTTCAGAGGCTTGTAGGTAAAACTACCGCACTCAGACACTTTATTTATAAAGCCTCATATAAATGTCGACCACTATTTCAATACATTTGGGAAAATAAGAAATACCAATGGAACGAGGAATGTGAGGCAGCCTTCCAGGATATGTTACAATTCTTGACCACACCCCCAATCCTCAGCGTACCAAAGAAACACGAGCACCTGGGCTTATACTTGGGCAATACAAAAGAATCAATCAGTACAGTCCTCAGTAGAACAGACATTAAAACTAAGAAGCCAGTGTACTTCATCAAAAAGAACCTCTTGGGGGTAGAATTACGGTATTCTACAGTCAAAACGCAAGCGCTTGCCTTGGTATATGCATCACAGAAGCTAAGACCATACTTTTAAGCCCACAAAATCAAGGTCATAACAACTCAGCCATTACGGGAGGTCTTTGTGAAGAAAAATTAGGCTCATCGAATAGCAAAATGGGCAATCATCTTAAGAGAGTTTAACATTCATCTTAAGCCGCAGGTAGCTATTAAGGTACAGGTCGTGGCAGATCTCTTGGCCAACCTCCCCATTAATAATAAAAACTAGATCAACGAGGAAGATAACGACTAAGTCGTTCCTCCCGACGACACTGATACACGTACAAAGGGGTGGTGACTATAGACGGACGGGTCAGTTAATACTGGTGGTTCAGACCTAGGAGTCGTCTTAGTCACTCCGAGCGACGATAAGATAGAAAAATCCATATGAGTCAACTTCCCATAAACTAATAACGAAGCGGAATACGAAGCCCTATTGTGTTGAGTAGATTCAGCGTTGGCACAAGGTGTGAAAGAAATTTCCATCTTTATCGACTCACAGCTAGTTGTTAAGTAGCATAACGGGACACTCCATGCCAACGGAAAGATAGTTGAACACATGGAGATCTTAAAGCAAAGAATTAGAAAATTCAAGAAGGTCAACCTCGAACACATTCACTAAGGCGAAAACAGGCATTTTGACACCCTTGCTTATTTAGCTAAAATCTTATGTGACCGGCTAAGAGTTATTCAAGTCGATGTCCTCGACCAGCCAAACATACTATAACACATGGCAGAAGTAATGCAAACCAACAGTGGAGCTACAAATGAACAAGCTGATTGGAGATGACGATTTATTAATTTTTAGGATGAACTCCACATCCTCCCAGCGGACAGATCGGTCGTTGAACGTATCCGCAACAAAGCAAGAAAATATACGGTGATAAACAATGAGTTTTACTAAAGGAGCCTGTACGCCCCACACCTCACATGTATTACAGGAAACGTGTGACAACGGTTATTGAAGAAATTCATGAGGGAATATGTAGAGCATATACAGCGGCTAGGTCTATGGCCGAACGAATGCAAACACAGGGACTTTATTGGCCAATGATGAGACAAGACTTCATAGAATATGTCAAAAGTACGACAAATATTAGTTCCACAGTCTTCTCATCCACGCCCCCGCAGTGGACCTCCATACAGTCTCAAGCTCATGGTTATTCGTAAAATAGGAACTGGACATAGTCAAAGCGTTCCCAATGGCATATCAAAGATGTAAACGGTTACTGGTCGTTACTGACTACTTCACCAAGTGGGTCGAAGCTATACCACTCACTCGTATAAGAAAAAAAGAGGTAATCAGCTTCTTGTGGACACACATCATCACAAGGTTTAGCGTCTCTGCAGTCCAGATTACAGACAATGGGACTCAGTTCATAGGTAGTAAGGTCCTCGAGTTCGTGTGACCATACAACATCAAAATATTATGATCAAACCCAAGGTACCCCCAAGGGAATGAACAGGCGGAGGCGACCAACAAAATGATAATTGATGGTATCAGCAAAAGGCTGGACACCGCCAAAAGCCGATGGGTCGACAAACTACCCCATATTTTATGGTCTTACCGAGTAACTCCCTAAAAGTCGGTGGGTTTTACTTTGTTTATGCTTATCTACGGGTTTGAAGCAGTATTGCCACTGAGATCGTAACCCATACAATAAGATCTCTGGTCGTCCATAGTGAAGTCAACGACTGACTCCTCACAAAAAACCTTGATTTTATCGATAAAATAAGAGAAGATGCCTTCTCCCGAATGCTAAAGTACCAAAAGATTTTAAAATAAAGTTTTAATAAATGAGCCCGCCCACGAGAGTTCCAAGAGGGAAAATACGTGATGAAGAAGGTCTTTCCACAGCTCAGAACTACAACAAAGGCAAACTCCAACCAAACTAGGAGGGACCGTACCTCATCTCATGGGTCGTTGATGGAAATGCCTACTACCTAATGAATAGTGATGAGAAAGAGTTAAAATCTCCCTAGAATACCATGAATCTCTAAAAATGGAATCAGTCGCGTACCCCGCTTGTACAAATTTATTAAGAAAAGTTTCAATATTAGTATTAATATTATTTGGGGGCGTTTATGAAGTAAAATGTCCTCCCCAATATTAGAGTAACTTTTTAAAGTAAAAACGACATCCCCTATACTGGGACATTTTTGAAGTAAAACATCTTCCCAAATACTAGAATCATTTTTTAAAGTAAAAACGACATCCCTTATATTGGGGGTATTTTTTAAATAAAACATCCTCCTATATATTGGAGTCATTTTTTAAAGTAAAAACAACTTCCTCTATACTGGGGGAATTTTTGAGGTAAAAGGTCCTCCCAAATACTAGAGTCATTTTTTAAAGTAAAAATAACCTCTTTTATACTAGGGGCATTTATTAAGTAAAACGTCATCCCAAATACTAGGGGTAAGCAAAAAAAATGAAAAACCATTAAACCAATTCAAACTGAATAAAATGGTTCAGTTTTTAGGGCTTCGGTTTCGGTTTCTAAATTAAGAAACCAAAATTATTCAATTTTGGTTTCAGTTTCTCCATAAATGGAACCAACAAAAATCTAACCGAACCGAGAATAAATATTATTAGTAAAGAAAACTCTAAATGTAGTTTAACCCTTCATTACTCAATATATTTTTCATGTATTAAAATACCAAAATATAATATTATCAAGTAAATGTTTGACTTAAACAATAAATTTACAAATTTTGATGAAATGCAAACCGAGAAACTGAACCAAACTGACCTATTTTTAATTCGGTTTTCGTTTCGGTTCCTCCTATATATTTTGGTTCAGTTTCAGTTAGGTTTATACTGTGTCAGTTTCGGTGTTGGTTTCTGATTTTAGGAACTGACCCATGCTCACCCCTACCAAATACTATAGTCATTTTTTGAAGTAAAAATGACCTCCCATATACTGGGGGCGTTTTTGAAGTAAAGCATCTTCCCAAATGTTGGGGGCATTTTTGAGGTAAAACGTAATCCCAAATACCAAAGTTATTTTTAAGAGCCATAATATTACAGGATCATCAAAATAACTACTACGACAGTAATGTATGAGGGCCAAAAAATCAAATAAACCATAAACCTTATAGCCAAAAGTTATTTATTCATAAAGTCAGATTCAACAATATTACAAAATAATCTAGGCAAGACACCCAGGACACCCACATTTCTTCTCAAGTGCCCTGTAATCGTTACCGTGGTGATACTCCTCGAACGGTCCCAGCTTCTCCAATGTCATCGTTTGTAGCTAAAAACTACAAGAAATTGAGTACAACATGATGTCACGAAATAAAACATACATGCTTCACCCTTCCTGGGCCTCCTCCCGGTCACATTTAGGGAGAACCTCTAACAATGGGATGCTACCATAATTTAGGTACATCGTCCAGGCCCCCAGGCCCAAAGAAGAACGTGGTCCACTTATTCACAATTGGTACGATCAGTGCCTCTATCACTTCATCACAGGATTGGGATCACGTCTTCATTGTCCTCAGCGATACAATAAAAGGTTTAAGCTAAGAAATTTATACCATGGGGAAAGACAGCCTTCTTTTATAGATATAGCATTCAATGCCCATAATAAATATGATACCATAAAATCAGCACCGTCAGTTTCAAGAAAAAGGACTTAACCAAGTCAACCCAACTTCTTCCCGAGATACACCAATACCAACCTTGTCTCGGTAGGTCATAATAATAACAATGATAAATAGTGCAATGATGACTAGTAAAAGAATTGGTGGGAACTCAAAAAAACCTATTTATATTTCAACGTTAGGTCGTAATAACGACCATGATAAATAGTCCAACGAGGACTAGTAAAAGAGTTGGTGGAAACTCAAAAAACCCATCTATATTTTAGCGTTAGGTCATAATAACAACCATAAGAAATAGTCCAACGAGGACTAGTAAAAGAGTTGGTGGGAACTTAAAATACCCATCTATATTTTAGAGATTAGGTCGTAATAACGACCATGGGAAATAATCCAAGGAGGACTAGTGAAAGAGTTGGTGGGAACTTAAAAACCCATCTATATTTCAACGTTAGGTCATATAATAGCCAATGAGGACTTGTAAAGGAGTTGGTGGAAACTTAAAACACCTATCTACATTTCAGTGATTAGGTCGTAACAATGACCATAGGAAATAGTCCAATAAGAACAAATGAAAGAATTGGTGGGAACTCAACAAAACCTATCTATATTTTAATGTTAGGTCATAATAATGACCATAATAAATAGTCCAATGAGGACTAGTGAAAGAGTTGGTGGGAACTCAGAAAACCCATCTATATTTCAGCGTAAGGTTGTAATAATGACCATAAGAAATAGTCCAACGAGGACTAGTGAAAGATTCTGTAGGAACTTAAAGCACCCATCTAAATTTTAACGATTAGGTCGTAACAATGACCATGGGATATAGTCCAACAAGGACTCTTAATAGGTTTTGTGGGGACAAAAATCCCAAGTATATCTTTGTTGTTACGTCTTCACGACGGCCTGCCAATTTACTAAGGCATTCGGCCTAGAATACTTCCTCGAGACCAGCATATACAGGCTAACAAGTAAGCGTAGAAATACCAATAGAAATTTAATTTCTAGAACAATGGGTACAATAAACAAACAAAGCCAATTATAGACACCAGGGGCACGGTTTTTCTCCCCCACCATATCTACGCCCATCCGCCTCGTCTTCTTCCTTCCCATCTCCCTGCACCATGGTCCTCAGGATGACCAAGCGGCCAGGAAAGGTCATCACTTGGACACGTAGTACCTGGTACCAAAACCAGTATCATTCGTGCGCATTTCTTAAAGAGTCGTAGGGTCCATGTACGTACGCTCCAGAGGCATCCCAGCCAAACCCCGACTACCAAAATACATGAGAGTGTATAAGTCCACCCATGCGGTAACACGGGTTTCATAATGTGTTTGGAATCGGGCCTACATGATACAACAAGCTTGAAGAAATTTCAAAAAATAGTTAACAGAATAATACTAAGGAAGGTGAAGATCGGAGCACCTTTTATAGAGTATTAAACATAGCATTAATGATGTTGATTACTATAAGAACCTATTCCCACACTCGATCTCACAGAAGTTCGGATGTCAACCTCTGTATAAACAGCTCGAGTTCACAGCCATACAAGGTCATCAAAAGAAGCCGTTACAAGTCATAAGAGTAAGACCATTACACAACCATTATATAGGTCCATCAAAGTCTTGTTGTAACGTTTGAAATTAAAGAAGATAATGGCCATAAAATGGCAATAATATGAGACCTATAAATAGAATCAAAGAACAACAAATTAGCACAAATAATTCTATCAACAAAATCTATACTGGACTATTTAGAGCGCTCATTATAACAACTAGTCACTCAATCAATTATATCAACTATCTTAATCCCCAAGAGAGGTCATAGTTTTTACCTATTATAAGATTTCCACGCTAATTTGTGTGTGTGTACTATTAGTTGATATTTCTTATGTTCTAATCTTATTTGGTGTGAGATATTAAGTTCAAGATATGAAATTAGGTTCTTACATTTGGCGCCGTCTGTGGGAATTATGAACAATTAGCTACAATTCTCAAATACAAGACAATCTATACAAAATGTCGAGCCCAAGCCGAAACCCTCCAATTGGGAAGACAGTATGAATAGACATGGGAGCAAATCAAATGGCAGAATTGTGCGCTACTCTGAACTCCGAGACAAAAAAATAAACGATTCTAGAATAGTAATTGGCCGACGTACAGGAAGTATTAAAAATTCTTCAAAGGTAACAGATGACGGTACACAAAAATAAAGAGGCATCAGGACAGGCAAGGGACCCTCAAGAGGTGTCAACCAGGGAGCTAACGTTTGACCTATTAATAGCCAACACAAACCTAAGATCATACTAATACCCATTGCCCAAGATGAGGTCGATTGAGTGCCCGCTAACCTTAGATAAATAGAAGACCTGCAGAGAAGAAGAACTCAAATCCCTGTACATGAATGACTCAGTGAAGAAATTGGAGATCACAATCCTTAAGAGGGCCGCCTCCAGCGTCACCCAACCACGGCTCGACAGTTTGTTACTCAAGAATGCATAGAGAAAATGCATCACAGAACTATTTGAAGCCCAGGCACATGCAGGCAAGAACATTTTCAATAGGCTAGAAAAGAGCCCGATTATGCAAGATCTATTAGATGGTGAGGTTCTAACCAGATTTTACATGCCAAAATTCTAAAAATACAAAGGAACTGATCCCTTTGAACACGTTCAATAATTTGAAGACTCTTTGGGTTTGCATTCTACATCAAATCACATACTGTGTTGATTACACCCAACCAGTCTCTAGGGTGAACCCTTACGTTGTTTTCATTCATTGAAGGAAAGATTAATTCATACTTTTAAATAGCTATAGGAACTTTTCGTCAAGAATTATTCATACAATAGGGACAGAGAATCTTTACTCCCTCTTTAGTCTTAAACAAATGCCAGGGGAAAGCTCAAAATATTTACCAAAAAGATCATAGATTTGGCAAGAAGGGTGGACAACCTCGATCAGAAGATTACAATTTTGGCCTTTACCAATACTCTAATCATAAAGAGCTGAGCAAAGGAACATCTCATTCTGAACAAACCAATGACTCTAGAGGATGTGATCAAAAAAGTGAACAATTAAATTGATCTCAAAAGGATGGTGTCTGAGCGACAAAAACCATAGAAATCGATCCTGATAACAAAAGGACAAACTACAGAATGAGAGTTCGAATGTACGACAGATACTAGAGGGGACAGAAAATGTATTAAATCTAATAGAGATTGACCTGAGAAAGGTAGCAACCTTCCAAAGCCATGTCTTCCAAAGTTAATTGCTATGCTGGCCTACATGTACCCTGCTTCAAAAAGACAAGTTCCTCAGAAATGCCCAGCCTCTTCAGTCCATTAAGGGAAGGCCATATTCCAAACACCACAAAGTTCGACACCATAATACCGAGTACTGCTACGCTCTGTAGAGACTCCTGGAGTATATACTTTAAGATGGCAGGTTACACGAATACATCGTCGACCTAGAGGGTTACAAAAATGAAAGTTATGAACATACTATTGAAGTAGTCCATATTGAAGGAGAAATAGAGGAAAAATATTTCTATCATATTCGCCTTAGCCATTTTATCGAGACACATAAAATTAACAGATCAATCAGATTCAAAAGACGTTACCCCCCCCCTAAATCATGATTTTTCTATGATTAACAAAGAGGCTTGATTACTTTCAGAATCCAGTAGTAAGAGAATGGGAATCTCTTTTGAAGATTGTGACACTAGCCATGTTAAATTCCCTCATCATGATGTACTTGTTGTCATGTTAAAAATAAGAAATGTTATCTTGCACACGATGGCGGTAGATACTGGAAGCAGAATTGAGTTGCAATTTCAAAGTATAATCGAACAGTTGGGATTAGCCAATAAAGTTAAAGCTAGTGATATTAACATCAGCAGTTTCAATGGGTCTAAAGAAGAACGAGTAGGCAAGATTATACTTCCTATAACAGTAGAGCCTGTAACTTTTGACGTAACATTTTATGTTATAAATGCCAAATCACGGTATTTAGGAATCATTGGGCGATGCTAGTTGCACAATATGAAGGCAATTCTGCCAACTTATCACTTGAAATTACGTTTTGATTGGAATGACAGGATATACGAGATCAAATATAGTCAGAAGCTTGCTAGAGCTTATGAAAATATAGTATCTATCACTGCAGAAACTTCCAAAGAATATGCCGCATAATAATTTTATAATACTTAGCCTACAAAAAACCAAACGTCAAGTGCAGAAATTACATAATACGTCGAGATCATCAGCGAAAAGTGAGGTACATGCATTAAAACTCTTCTACCCATCCCAGAATGAAATACACTTGTTTAGTTCCTAAAGGAAAATAGTGATATATTTTCATAGACATTTCATGAGATTCCAGGTGTTGAGGCGATTAAACAAGGCTGAGGTGATTAAACAAAAATAGAGGACATTAGCACCCAGAATCAGGAAAGAAGTTAATAAAGAGATTGACAAACCTATCAAAGTTAAATTCATTCGAAAAGCCAAATATTCTGATTGGATCTCAAACATCGTGGTAGTTCCAAAGAAAAATGGCAAGATTAGAGTATGTGTGGATTTTACAGACCTTAATAAACATACTCTGAAAGGCAGTTTCCATCTTTATATAATTAATCATCAAATCGATTCAATTGATGAACACGAGCTCCTATCCATGACCGATAATCCATCCGGATATAACCAAATTCCCCTGTTACCCGATGACAAGGAGAAAATAGCTTTTATTACGGAACAAGAATTTTACAGTTATAAAGTCATGCCTTTCATACTCAAAAATACAGGATCCACTTACCAGAGATTGATGACCCAAATGCTCAAGGATCGGCTCAAAAAAACTATGGAAGTCTACATCAACGACATACTGTGTAAGAGTCTCCAAAAAGAAAATCATCTCGCAGATCTTCATACAGCCTTTAAAATCCTTCGATCCTATAGGATGAAGCTCAACCCCGATAAATACCAGTTCAGAGTCCAATTTGGAAAAAAATTAGGATATTTGATCAGCAAGAAAGGAATCGAGCCTGACCCCAGCCGCATTCGTACCCTGTTATTCATGCCTTCTCCGAAAATGAAGAAAGTTACACAAAAACTTGCTGGCAAAATAGCAGTAATCAACCAATTTGTATCAAAATCTTCAGACCGATGTAGGTGGTTATTTAACCTACTACGAGAAGGGATACAAAAAGGCAAAACCAAAAAAAGATACGGAGATCGAGTGGAGCAAAGAATGCAAAGCGGTTTTTTAAGAGTTAAAATGATATTTGGAAAAATTGCCAATTATGAGTACATCCATAGAAGTTGAAGAGCTTACTATTTACCTTGCTGTACCAGACAACATAATCAGTTTGGTGTACATCCGACTTGATGATAAAACTAAAAATCCCGTTTATTTCATCAGAAAAACTTTTTACCCTGGATGAAACACGATACGCTAAAATCAAGAAGTTACTCCTAGCCCTCGTCTACACGTCGTAAAAGTTAAAATAGTACTTCCATGCTCATTTAGTTCGAGTCATGACAAATTATCCCCTGCGAAAGGTTCTATCCAAAAAGAAAAAATCTAAACGGGTACAGCAGTAGTCGGTCACTCTAGGAGAGCACGATATATGGTTTGAACCAAGACATTTTAATAAAGGTCAGGCAGTAGTAGATTTTTTGGCTAATTTTCTAGTCGATGACTTTAATTGGGAAGAGGATACCACCGATCTTATGGTAGAACAATTCGAAGAAAAATTAGACTAGGTATCCAAAAAAGGGTGACGCCTTCTAACCAAGACATTTTAAAAAAGGTCAGGCAGTAGCAGATTTTTTAGCTTTTCTCCCAGTCGATGACTTTAATTGGGATGAGGATACCACCGATCTTATGGTAGAGCAATTCGAAGAAAAATTAGACTGGGTATCCAAAAAAGGGTGGCGCCTTCTAACCTACGGATCCGCTAGGCATACAGGCTCTGGAATCGGTATCGTTCTTATCACACCCTCTAATAACATAATCAAGAAATCAATCCAACTTAATTTTGAGGCCACCAATAATGAAGTAAAATATTAGGCGTTAATCCGTGGAATGGATATGGCTTTAAAACTTGGAGTACCTAAACTCTCTATATATATGGACTCCTTGTTAATCGTAAATCATTACACAAAATAATATTAGAAAAATGGGAAAATAGTTGTTTACGCGACAGCTGTAGCCGATAGAATGAGCAGGTTTAAAAAGGCAGCAATAGAGTACTTACCTCGAGGGGAAAATAGACATGGGAATCCCTAGCTTATCTCGCTGGGGTCCTCGGGACAGAAGCTCGATATCTACAAATCAAAATCGTATCTACCCTTAGTATTAACATCATCCAATCAAATGTTATTAATACCGGAGGCAACAAAAGAGCACACGACGATTGGAGGTAACCTTTCCTCACATATATTAATTGGACCAGATAACAAATTTACTGATAAACTCTTCGACGATATCAATAAAAGAAGAAGACTGCTAGACAATGTTAAACGATACACTGCGATTGACAATTTGCTTTTCAAAAGGTCAGTTACCGGGTCTTATCTCAAATGTTTATTTGACCAAGAATCCCTCTGTAATGGCGTGTTTTCTAGGAGGAAAACCTTTGCCAATACAATTCGTAAGGATTGCGTAATAAAGGGTTAAGCAACCAGGATTTTACGTGAAAAACTCAGTAAAACCTGAGAAAAACCACGACCTCGAGGAGGATTTGATGTAAAATCTAGTATATGTTAATTATTACAAACTTTTGAAGTGTTGTTAGGGTTAAAGAGTGTAAATAGTAAGAATTACGGGGGGACTTTAGAATCTATTTTTTGCCTGTATTTATAGTAGATACAGGCTTTTTACAAAAACAAAGAAATATTTTCCTATTCTGGGTAAAGTGGGCGAACTTCACTGATCTCTAATAGTTTTCTCTTGACCAGGCTTCAACGGCTACTTTTGGTAAGTCGAGGACTTATGGTATCTTCTAGAATATTGAGTTGTCTTCGACTATACAATGTTGAGCTACCTTTGACTATATCATGTTGGCTTATTCTTGTCGAATATGGGGAATATGCTACTACAATCACCCCATTCTTGACAGAAGTACTTATAGTTGTGTCGAGAAGAAAACTAAAAGCTGAAGAGGTTACCGAATATTCTCAGAAGTCAGCATATGTCATTACCGAGGTCAAGGTGAACTGTATCTGGTCAGGTCGGTCCCGAGGCACAATTAATGTGGTACATTAAATATAGTGGAAGGAAATCGGGTATAAATTAAAGGTTATGGAAGGTGGGATGGTGGTGTTTTGTGGAATGATGCCACCCCAAGTATGGTCTATGATGTTGTCTGGGGCTGAAGACGGTGAACGTTCTGTTGAAAAAATCTGGCGCAAACTGATCGGTGAGAAATTGCCATGTGGTCATGTCATAGCGTTGGGGTGGGAACAAGGATTAAATTGAGATGATGTGTATCTGTTGGAAATAGTTGTATCATCATGCGGTTGTGAAGGTAATGGATTGCATCAGTTTAGGGGAGAAAGAATAACTGTTGGGAGATATCGAATGTAAGAAACAAGTTATGAAATAAATAAATTTGTATTTATCTAATTTATTTATTTCTGTGTATTTTGCCGAGGACTGTGTATTATGAGAACATTTTGATATAATTTTGTTGAATATTTGCCATGCGTATAAAATTGAAGGTAGTTGACCGTGTGGGGCCAATGATTGATTTCGAGGATGATCGATTTGAATCTTACTGTGTAGAGTTCCAAAGCATATTAAATATAGGTGACTTGGAGTTTTGACTGGAAGGATTATAAATAGAGCTTATTACTGCAGAGGTGAGGCATTCACGCAAGATGGTGAAGATGAGATCTGAGGCCCAGGATAGGGTGTACAGATGGGTGTACAGATGGGTGTAGGTGATGTACTGGGTATTGTACTACCGATACTTTGGTTCGTAGAGCATGGAATGGCATTTTGATAATCACGAGGAACCGGATTATGAAAGGATGAGTGAGGCAGAGGCGAAGGAAGCTGAGGAGGAATTCGATTTTCGTGTAAAACTTCAGTTTTTGCATCCTCCTTAACATTGTGGTGGCATGTAGGCTCGTGCCATATTGTTGGTGAAGAGGGAAGATGAAGTTGCAGCTAGGGGTTTATAAAGTGTAAATTCTTGAGACATAGGCTTTATGTAATGGTTAAATGTTTTGGCAAATGGAATGTAATGAATCTTGTCAGGAGGTTTTATTGGTTAAATGAATTTTTGGTTGTGTTGTCGAATGTAACATGTACTTGTTGGAAATATGTGATAAAATGCATTTAACATGTATGCCAGAATGTCAAATTAGACGTTTATGTGTAGTTTGTCGAAGATTTTGTTCAGATATATAGGAATGTGTAGGTAGAGGTTTTAAATAAGGGACTCAATGTGAATTATTAAATGGCAAGATGTGGTCCAATAGGGAGATCTGAAGGTATAAGGAACAAGATGTAATTTTTTTGTTCGACAAGATAGGAAGTGCTTTGTTGAGTGAGAATGTAGCAGAAGATACTCTTCAAGATATGGTAGGATTAGAGCAAGAGTGTAAGGGATTGTTATTGTGGAAGAGGCGAAGTATTATAGATTTTGAGAAGATGAGTATAAGGCATTTCATTCGAGGAGTTGAACGGTCGTAAAGTGGTAAAAGGAATAGTCGCATGGGGCCTATAAATAGGTCTGATGTGGGCAACTGTTCATGCTTTTCAAACTCATAAAAAAAATTCTCTGGTAACTACTGTTGTGCGTCTCTCAAGTGGATGTCTACAATTGTGAAGGAGGAGATCAGCGCGTTGATTGAGAGAGCAAAGCGAGTGAAAGAAAGGGACATTGAAGTAGCACGAAAACAAGGTAGGTAATTCTTGGTTTGTGTTTGCTTGTTTTTTTCTTCTTCTTGGTTTCATGTTTAATAAACAGGGTTAAGTGGGTTTAAAAGAATTTTAAAAGGAATTAGATTGAATATCAATAGAGTGTTAGGTTTAACAAGTAACAGTGTTAGAGTGTTGATGTGAATGGAGTTTGTAATGACTGTTAATGGAGTTTGGTAGAAGAATGGAGTCGTAAAAGGTTATAGACGAGTTTAGGAGATAGAGATATAAGAGTTGGTGGGAAAGAGGGGAGAGAGCAATTTTGTTGGTGGCACTGTGGTTATGGTGTATTTTGGGTAATCGGTTATAGATACTGCGAGAGTGTCGGGAATTTGTGCAGGTTGTTGGGATTTTGGCCGGATTTTGTTTCGAAGAAGGTGAGAAAGAGCAATTTTGAATGATGGTTTTTTGGTGGGAAAATAGGTGAAGGATCTTCGAGAAGCTGTAGGGTCTCCTTAAAAATAGACATGAATAAAAGAAAATTTTAATAAGTTATCGATGTTAGATAAAAATATATCGAGAATTATATGAATAAGGTGAGCATATTTGTTAGTAATCGAAGATATTTATATGACTAGAATCATATTAAGTGTATCGAGAACTATATAAAGAACATTAATAATTAGTGATAGTAGCAGATAGAAAAGAGAATGATGTGGTGGAGAGTTATTCTTGACAATTTATGATTATGAACATATGAGCCTATGAATATATATATGTATCATATATGATAGATACTAACTGTGATAAAAATATGAAATCTGTTTGACAGGTCCATTAAAATGGCTTAACCAACTCATATCGATGATAAGGGGATATACGAGAATCTTGAGCCGTTGCAGGTTGATGTAACTATATGTGCCCAATAATTGGGAGGTAGGCATATAGTGGGATCCAGTAGTATAGATGTCGCTGATCTGGACTAGTTTAGGGTGGTACCCAAGGTTGTCGAATTATTTGAGGTGGACACCAATACATATGTAGATCATGAGCTGCAAGCAAGTGATTGAGAAGGTAGCGGTGGTGGGGATGAAGTTGTTAAGGAGGGTGAGGATGTAGGTTATGGTGAGGGTTTAGAAACAAAGGAAATTGTGAGGTTTAAGAATAAATATGGTATTTATGTAGATATTAGGTTAGAAGAGTATCAATATGACATGACTGATCAGGATATTCCATTGGGGGGTATTCTCGTGCATCGAGAAAAAATTAAGAAAGGGTTGAAGCTTCCCCTTCGAGCTGACCAGAAAAAGTTGATGAATTTTTTTTACGTTGCCCCTGGTTAGTTCAATCCGAATGTGCATGATTTGTTTAGAGTATGTGGGGCGATTAATGGTTGACTTGAGTCCAGGGGGGAGGAGTTAATCAGTGTCGATGATTTGTGTGTGTACTACACACTAAAGATGAACCCGACGAAGTTAGGTTACCGATACCTGGCGAGGTTCTTGAAAAGGCCACTTTTTATGATATGGTTTCAACAGGGGGACGATATAGTGATGAAAGGCTACTTGTAACTGGTAATTATGAGTTCGATAAGAAAGATCATGGGGAGCCTTTAAAGAAAAAATTCATCTAGGTATGTGGTGAGATAATTTGTAATTGTCGATGTTGTAGATGTAGATATTGTGTATTGTGTATCATTTTGTTTGTATTTGTGTGCAGCTTTGAAGGAGGTCGACAAAAATTTAGAAGTGAAAGAAGAATTTTATAAGGTAAGTAAGGGGTTTTTTGGCCGGATTAACAATTTGGTTGTCGACCAGAAGTTTGTGGGTAAGCTGTTCGAGGAGGCAGGGTTGAAAAGATCGAGGGACAAAGGTGCTGAAATCCCAGTAATCGATGGAAAAATGTCTGCTAAGAACAAAAGAGCTGTAGGTTGCAGCCTTTCATTGGAAAATCCTTCACTGGCAGGTTATAATACTGATTCGGAAATATATGCCATTCTAGGGGTATCTCTAGGTAAGAGGAAAAAGCAGAGGGGAACAAGTGAGGATGTGTCATCCCTGCTTTCGCACAAGAGGGCCACTAGGCAATCGATAACAGAAGAGGCGGCTAAAACTGTTAAGCCAGCTATTTTTGTGGACAGGTGTCCTCCACGAAGTTCGGGAAGTGTGGCTCTGAAAAAAAAAGTGGGTGGAATGACGTCGAAGAATAAATTTGTGGTGGAAAATAAGGTCGAAGTCCAGCAGTCAATGGATGTTTTCATGTCGGGGACAGACATTCTGGAGGCTGAGGTAGATGATTGCTTGGTTGGGGCTCAAAGTTTGATATCATTTCTTAATGAGGGCAGCCAGAACATGTCGAAGGTGAGGAATTTTTCTACTTTGTTACGATTAAAGAAACTGGTATGTCATTCGAATACTCAATATATGAATGTTCTACAAATTATGAAGTTATTGGCAGAGGCCAAAGGGCGTATTGTTAGTAGTAGCTACTTGGCCAATCAACTGTTGGCTTATAAAAACATCGAGAAAGACTTAACAAGGAAGAAGGAATTGTTGATCGAAGATAAGAAGAATTTGAATGTAAGGCTCAACACCTGTAAGCTGGATGCGAAAAAGGTGTGAGACACAGCTATTCGAAACTTGAGGAAGACTTTGGAGAAGGAGAATGTGGAGGCTTTGGCACTGCAAAGAGAAAACTTCTAGAAGGATGTAAGGGATCAAGTTACTCAAGCACGAGAAGCAATGCAGCTAGAGCATGCCAAAATTCTTGACGAGGTGAATGTTGATAAGCTCGATAAGTATAAGAAGGTCCATGACCATTTTTATGATCAGTATACGGAGTTGGAGGGGAGGAAAAAGTTGTACAAGATTTTGGCGAAGTCTTGTGGTGGTGTATGAGAATATTCGAGCTCAGATGACAAAGAGTCAGGTTCTGGCGATGCTCGAGATGAGGCAGGAATGGTTCAGGACGCTGTGATGATAGAGGCCAATGCATTTCGTCAAGGCAAAGTAGGGAATGTGCCCGTGGTGGAAGGATCTTTCAATGTGGATAAAGTCATATCTTCCCCTATAGAGTAGAACATTATGAAAGTAGTTTATCGAGGGTTGTAAAAAATGGCCAGTGGGACCGAAACAATTTGAATTTGTTGGTTTAGAATCAGTACTCTTTATCGAATTTTAAGCATTTTGCAAAAGTATGTTGACGTTAAGTACTTATATTAGATAACATAAATATTAATTGAGAGGTAAATAGATTGCTAGCCTGGATGCATACTCAATAGGTATGGATTGAGACCAATTTATAAATAGTAAAGATGCGAGCTGTCTTGAGGCATACTTATAAAGTATAGAACAGGATCAAGTCGATATTAGAAAGATTAATACTTGTCTGGATGTAACTGTAAAGTTGGATCGTGATCAAGTCATGAATAGTAAAGATGTGAGCTTGTCTTGAGGCATACGTATAAAGTATGGAACAAGATCAAGTCGATATTATAAATATTAATACTTGTCTAGATGTAACTGTAAAGTTGGATCGAGATCAAGTCATGAATAGTAAAGATGTGAGCTTATCTTGAGGCATACGTATAAAGTATAGAACAAGATCAAGTCGATATTAGAAAGATTAATGCTTGTCTGGATGTAACTGTAAAGTTGGATCGAGATCAAGTCATGAATAGTAAAGATGTGAGCTTATCTTGAGGCATAGGTATAAAGTATGGAACAAGATCAAGTCGATATTAGAAAGATTAATGCTTGTCTGGATGTAACTGTAAAGTTGGATCGAGATCAAGTCGTGAATAGTAAAGATATGAGCTTGTCTTGAGGCATACGTTAAAGTATGTAACAAGATCAAGTCGATATTAGAAAGATTAATGCTTGTCTGGATGTAACTGTAAAGTTGGATCGAGATCAAGTCATGAATAGTAAATATGGTAGTAAATAGTATTTATTTGAAGTAGTAAAAGCTGGTACAAAGAGTTATCTGTAAAAAAAAATTAACTGAGTTGTGTTTCATAGGAATTCGAGGTGGACTTCATCTTCTGTCATCAGCCAATATGTACCACTGTCTGTCTTATCGTTGACAATGTACGGCCCTTCCCAATTTTAAGATAACTTACCAAAAAATTTAGGTCGAGTATTGTCTACAATTCGTCGAAGGACCAAGTTGCCGATGCCGAATGTTCGTGGTCAAACTTTTTTGTTATAGGCCTTTTTCAAGGTATCATGATATCGTCCCAAGTTTGTAATAGCGTGGTCTCGGGTTTCCTCGATCTAGTTTAGGTTGCAGAGGAGACCGAGCTCGTTGTCTTCATCTGATAAGGTTCTTCGTGCATTGGGAAGATCGAGGTTTGAGGGGATGACTGCTTCAGTTCCGAAGGCCATCATGAATGGTGTGCAACCTGTTGAAGTTTGAGGAGTCGTTCTGCATGCCCAGAAAACACTAACTAGTTCATTGACCCATCTTCCTTTTTTGTCATCGAGAAGTTTGCGCAATTCTGATTTGATACTTTTGTTGATGGCTTCAGCTTGTCCGTTTCCATGAGGGTAGTAGGGTGTGGAGGTGAAGAGTAGAATTTTATATTTGTGGAGGAATGAAAGGACTTTTTTACTGATAAATTGCTTTCGGTTGTCAGATCGCATCATTTGTGGGCAGCCAAACCTTGTAATGATGTACTCCCAGAGGAATTTGATAACTTCATTCTCGTCTGTATGACAGGGGGGAATAGCTTTGACCCATTTTGTGAAGTAATATTTGGCAACAAGAACAAATATGCGGTTTCCTGATGCTGGGTGGAAAGGTCTGATGATGTCGATCCCCCAATGCTTAAATGGCTAGAGGACATTACTGACGTGTAAGTTGAGTATTGGGCTTTTGATGTCTTGAGCATGAATCTGGCACTTATAGCATTTTCGTATGAAAGTTTCACAATCTTGTCTCATTTTCGGCTAGTATAGACCTTGGGTGAAAGCTTTATGTGCCAAAGATCGTCCTGATATGTGAGCGCCGCAGATACCATCGTGAAGTTCCTAAATCTTTATGTGGGCTTGTTTTTAAGAAATGCATTCGATCAGTGGTCCTCTCCCTATGATACGATATAAGATCTTATTCTAAACTATAAATCTGGGGCATCGGGCCAACAGTGAACGGGCTTTTTCTTTGTTACTGGGCAAGATGTTGGAGTTGAGGTATAAATAAAATGGCTTCCTCCAGTCATCAGTATCTTCGTCTTCTGTTACGGTGATCTGCAATGTGGATTATACGTTGAGGCTAGAATGTTCGATGATTTCGATGTCCAAAGATCGCCTTTTACTGTCTCCGAGCATGGCAGCGATGTATGCTAAAGCGTCAGCGTGACGATTTTCTTGTCATGGTAGATAAGATATTGAAGCTTTTTTAAACTTGCTCATCTTTGCTTCAACTATAGCTGCGTACTCGACCATTTTCCCAGTTGTGCGGAATGTCTTGTTGTAGGTTGGCCATGAGTAAAGAATCGACGTAGGCTGCTAACCCCTCTGTCATCAACTCATCGCTAGATGAATCCATCCCTCACAATGTACACTCTAAGTCAAAGGCACACAGACTGTGCAAGTTGAGCGGTCATCCCTACACAAGCCAGGTGAAAAGATTAGACTCATCCAAACAAAAAGGGAACAATTATTATATACCAAACTAGGGCAGCCCAGGGACTCATTATCCCAAAGGTACCTCTCACCTCTATATGACTGCCCTCCCAACTACGGTCCTAGTAAAATTAAAATGGCGCATAACCTAATTATGGCTGGCATCACTACTAGTTTTCCAACATTACTACAAAGAAAGGCTGCCAAACAACTTGAAAACCGCACACCGAGTAAACAGGTGCAATCACAAGCAACAAAAGAAAACTATTGTATATTACAAACATACAAAAAATAGGACTCCAAATGCTTCGGCAAACGACAACAGCAAAGATCGGAGAATAGTGATGAACGGAGAACAACAAATAACAGTGAATAAAACGAAAGATTCAAAGTTATAAACAGATAAGAGAGAAAACTAAAAATCACTCAAGAGATACATACATCTCTTATATAGGGGGTGAAGGAAAGGGCAGTTTAAATAAGTTAGGAGGCCCCATCACAATGATGAGACACGTTGCCTGACATTTGCGGTAGTAACCACATGCCACATAAATGACAGACACATTAATTACTTTATTTTTCCTAATGCACAGACAATAATGATGGCTCACAACTTCCAATACAGCCACGCATCTAGCAGGACGAGGTAATGCTCTCGTACCTAAACGATATGACAAACACATACATTTCACCTCAGCTCTCTCTCCACAAGCAAAAATTGAGGGGGAGGCAATTGTAAGAGCACGCTCCCACTAACCACGAGGCTTGTAGGTCGTTAGACAACCTCCCCACCGATAAGCAAGCACATCGTAGGGGAAGCTCTCTTAACGACCATCGAACCACGACAAAAGCAACTATAGGAGCACGCTCCCGCTAACCACAAGGCTTATAGGTCATTAGACAACCTCCCCACCGATAAGGGAGCACGTCTTAGTAGAAGCTCTCTTAACGACCCTCGAGCCACGACGAAAGTAACCGATACCGACAAACATTTTATGCCAAGCCCACGTGGAAAGGTAAAGCCTAAGACCCAGAAGGTTATCCTAGGAATTATACGTGTCACGTGAGCCCGAGAACTGCTAGGTCAAAGACTCCCCCTATAAATTGGAAGAGAATGTAACCTAGGGAAAGGACCTTTTTTTATAAGCTCCTCCTCCATCTACAAACCCTAGTAGCTCTAGAGGAAGAGGGAGAAGAGACCCAAAGAAATTCGAGTGGTGCCCTTCTCTAGTGAGACGTGGCAAGCCCAAAACTGATAGTCATGCATTGTCGTCCCAGCGAGATCTTTTGAGGTTACACCTTCTTTTGTCTCGATTCTTATTGTCTTCTTTTTTAAAACGGTAAGTTGGGGTTGGGATTGAAAGCAGACCGGTTAAATTTGATGTCATACAAAATACAATTTTAATTTTAGAATTCTTAATATGTGCCTAAATTTTATTAGGTTTCAATTCGTGTTGGCACCACGAGCTACAAAATGTTAATCTGCCTCTATAATAATAACCCACAAGAAAGTTTTATTTTCACATTTCTATGAACATAAAAATCTTTACTTAGGCCATGTTTGTTTTTTGGTCAAAGGTGAGAAGAGGTGTGATCTTTTGGAAACTTCTCACCTTTGACTTGTTTTTTTTTTTATAAAAGTTGGCAAAATCTCCATAAAAAATGAAAACTGGAAGTTTGGCAAACTTCTAACCTCAAAACTTCGTACACCCCCCCCCCCCCCCCCCCCCCCCTCTTTAAATTTAAAGCTTTTTGGGTTTACTTCTAACCAAAAAACTTCCAGTTTCCCTTTGACTTGGCTTTGACTGCTGGTTTCCCCTATATCGTGGTTTGGTCATTTCCCACCCCGAGACCGGTTTAAGTAAGGGTATTTTGGGGTTTCCAACTGAAAAAAACTCAATTTTGTCGAATGAAAACTTATCTTAACCCCAAATAAGCCAAATCAAAACCCACCCCAACGTTTCCCCCCCCCCCCTTCTCTCTCTCTCCCCCCTCTCTCTCTCCCTCATCTCTCTTTTTCCCTTATCTCTCTACCTCTCTATCTCACCTCTCTCTTTATCCCCTCTTTCTCCCACCTTTCTATCCCCTTTCTCTCTCTCTATCCCATCTCTCTCCCACCTCCCTATTTATCCCCTCTCTCTCTATATCCCCTATCTCTCCTACCTCTCGTTTTATCCCCTCTCTTTCCTACCTCTCTCTCTCCATCCTCAATCTCTCCCTTATCTTTATACCTCTCCCTCTCACCTTTTTCTTTATCCCTTCTCTCTCACCTCTTTCTCCCTTTTATCTCTTCCTTATCTCTCTAGCTCTCCCTCTCACCTCTCTTTCTATCCCCTCTCTCTTTTACCTCTTTCTCTTTATCCCCTCTCTCTTTTACCTCTTTCTCTTTATCCCCTCTCTCTCCCACCCTCATATAACTCTCTCTCTCCATTTTTTCCTCCCCTCTCTCTCCCTCTTATCTCCCTACTTTTCCCTCTCACCTCTCTCTCTATCCCCCTTCTCTTTCTTCCACCCTTATACCTCTCTTTCTATCTCACTCTTACTCTTTCTACCTCTACTCTTCCCCTCATCCCTTTCTCTCTCCTACCTCTATCTCTCTCTACAATGGTTGTTTCTCCATCTCTCTCTCTCTATGTGGGTATGTTAAATCATGTCCCCTATATATTTGGTATTTTGGTATGTGATTTGTACATTTTTAATTTAATTTTTGCCTTAAACCACCATTTTAATTGTGTTGTTGCATTAATATATGATGAATTATAGAGGAAAATGTGGTTTATACATGTGGTTTTGATGTTTTGTGGAGAAACTTCTAATCTGTGGTCAAATTAGATGGTTCAGCCAAACAGATTAGTGAGATGTTGAAGTTAGAAGATATGATTTTAAGTACAACTTCTAACCTTCAGCCAAACGCACGTAAGTTTTTTTTAATCTTCTAACCTCAAAATTTATAACCTTAATTTTTTATGCTCTTCTCACCCCTTCTCACCCAAAAAACAAACAAACAAACAAACAAACATGGCCTTATAGATTTTACCTGACAAGTGAGATATCATGTTTTGTTCCCGCAACCATAATACCAATATCATGTATTATAAGGGAAACTTCTCTAGAACCTTTGTATTGTCACCAATCTAGAATTTTAATCAATTCATTCCCAAACTGAATGTTTTTAGATAGTGCAGTTTAATTAATTTATGATCCACCTTTGGAATCAAAAAAAAATCAAACAAGACTAAAGAATACATTTCAAAAAGCTGAACGACAAAGCTCATCTAGATGATAATGTCTAAAGCTCTCCAATGGCTCAAGAGTGAAGATTGGTTGATAAGAAGCTAAAGGAATAAAACTAAGAAAATGCTGTGAGGCATGTTGGAATGTGTCATTCATGCCTTCAAATGGTAAGAGCATATGGAAGGTTACTTTTTGGGAATTATAAACCCTTGGAAGTAAAGGACAGACAATATTTAGATCTTCTGACATATATACACAGCCAAAAGATGTACAAAAGCAAGTTGGACAAAAGAAATATACTATCCTGAAATACCCTTAGCCTTATTTTTCACCTCAAAATATATCAATATTCAATTTCCAATGTGGAAGTCAAATCTACTTAGTATGAGATTCTCATGGGTGCTTGAGGCCATGGATTGGATGATAAATCTCTTTTAAACATTTGGTACAATAATTCTTAAGGTACCAATTCTAAGCAATGATCTTGATGGTCAAAAACTGTTCAAAGTGAGAGAAACAAAAGAAGGATGTTACCTGCACCTAATATAATTATGAACAATCAAAGAACAATCTAAAAAAATGCTAAATGATGACAAGAAAGTATCACTATTGATACTTCAATTCTAATACACATATTGATAATTCTTCTAACATAATTACTACTATGACAAGATCTTTTGTGTCTAAAAGCCTATCCAGAATAATTGATTAAGGGTTTTACCGTGGATTTGGTGTTACTAAGACGGGGGGAGAAAATTGAAAGATAGAATTATAACCTGAACAAATGGTTGAATTGTTCGTTCCTTAGAATCAAAGATCTTCATAACAAGACCGCATTCATAGTTATAACTTGTAACATAAATAGAAGTCGTAAATGAAATAGATACAATTGCTCTTGAGTTCTGGGTAGTCGGAAACGGAGAAAGCAAAGGAAGAATTGGTACCAAAAAATAAAATCACATCATGCAACAATACTTTTTGCTCCACTTGTAGACAGAAGTCTTCAGATCAAACATCTCGCTACCAAGCTTTCCATCCCTAAGGTAACTGTACCTCTTCACAACCATGTAGAGCACCCCGGCTATCTCCGTAAGATAAAAGCATCTCTTTCGGTGGCAACATGAACTGTAATATGTTTGGTTGAGCACTACTAATATCACAAATTAAGAGGCCCCACGTACGAGTGATAGCATAGAATCTACCTTTAAAGTATAAGACATCTTGACATCAACTATATGGACTTTCTAAGTCAATCCAAGCTTCATCTTCAAGCCTAGCAAATCCCAATCTAGTGCTACAAGAGTAGACATCTTGATATAACCTCATCTTTTATGCCAACATGGACACCTCATATATACGAAGAAAAGAAAATCTGCCTCCTGGACATCAATTGCCCAATTGGGTACTCCTCGCTTAGATCATCAACTTTTTGAGATATCTTTTAAAGTTTCCAAATACTTAAACATGTTACACAATCCATCAAAGCTCTACCATTGTTTCAATGTTAGTTATTAGTGGTATACTAACCTGTGTTTATCCGATTTATAGGTTTTTTATATTTTAACAAAAAGTTAAAATCATAAACATATGCAATCATATTATGAATGCACATAATAAGCTATAGAGAAAATAAAAATTTATAAAAACATCTTTTTATATATAAGGTTGTACCCGCGTTTTCATTTAGTTTGAAGCCATCGTATCCAACATCCCATACCCGCATCCATCACTGGAACACATACCCATATGGGCCATATCAATGTTACATAGCTTTTATATCATAAGAGTTGTGATGCAATGCAAGTTAACATCAAATTGCATGGTGGAAACCATAAATAAGCTATGATTTATTTTTTAAAATAATGCAAATCCATTAATAAAATAAATTTGTGAACAAGTAATGCAAATAAATAATGCAAATACTAGATGACCAATATGACCAATAGAAGAAATAAAGAGATAAAGCTCTACCACGGATTTTGTGTTAGGAACACGGGTGCAAAAAGCCAAAAACAAGAAATATGACCTGAATAGAGCGGCTGAATTGTCCGATCCTTAAAATCAAAGATCCCCATATCAAGAACACCTTATTCGTAAGCTCCATATAAATCGACAATGAAGTAGATACAATTTCCCTTGAGTTATGGGTAGCCAGCAACTGAGAGAGCAAATGAAGAATTGGTACCCAAAAACAAGGCAAAATCAGGCAGACGATGCACCCTGTTCTACTTCCTAGTATCGAGATTAGATTTGTAGACATCAAAACTCTTGGTATGATATATCTGGCTACCAAGCCTTCCTTCCTTAACGTAACCATACATTTTTACAACCATGTAGAGCTCCCCGGCTATCTCCACAAGATAAAAGACATTTGTTAAATCAACACCTAATTCTAAATCTTTCGGTGGCAACATTAACTGTATTATGTTTGGTTGAGCGCTACTAATATCACAAATTAAGAGTTCTCCAAAACAAGTGATAACATAGAATAAACCTTTATAGTATAAGACATCTCGATATCCACTATATGGACTCTCTAAGTCAGTCTAAGCTTTACCTTCAGGACTAGCAAATCCCAATCTGTCACAGGAGTAGATTGTCATGGCAATGCAGTTGGTGGTTGAAACTGATGGACCCGTAGATAAAACCACCTTTGAAACAGACATTTGGCACAAATGCGCTAAATAATAAAAATGTTCCCACTGCTTTGGGAACGATTGTGGTGGAAGTCGAATTTGAACACGGGTTATTGGATTTAAGAGGTGAATCTCTATATCAAGGCCGATGGTGAACAACCAACCAAAGGATGAACCCAAATACTTCTTTCCACGAGCCTCCTGTAAGTTAGTATAGAAAATATTATTGGTTGAAAAACTGAAGAAGCCGCGATAAAACTTGCAATTAATATTGTTCATTTTCTCGGCTAGTATCAGCTAGGGAAGCTATGTGTTACCAAAATAATATTGTCTATGAGTCGTAATGGATCGCCATAACTTACATACAACACCAAACCTAACGATATCGTCAATACAAGAAACCCATTTTGCAATGTTACCAATGAGGTCCTCTGGAAGTTGGGAACACTCTCTTTTGCTTATAACATATGATGCTTTATTTTTGTTTTTGTTGTTATGTTTAAGGCGGCATATCTCAATATTATGATTAGTACCACAATTTCTGGCTTCGAAAATATCACCCCTCAACCTTTTACTTCTCTTCAGGGTACTCAAATCAATCCCTTTCATTAAGCTTTTAGACTATTGGTAGATCTAACTTACCTATATAGTTGAATCTCAAATACCAAAAATGACCTTTTTAATACTTCAATAGTTTCTTTACCTTATTCCCAATTTCTACCAACACCAAATCTAAAATCCAAAACTGGTGATGATGGGTAAGAAATAAATTACACCCAATAGCTAGAGATCATAAAATTTTTATGATGATCGTGATGATTTGAAGTGTGAGTAGATTAGAATTTGAAGAAACTGATGTGTGGTCTACTTGAGGCTTTTTTATCGGGAGCCACTACTTGCACACACCATTTTTACACTTACATGCACACCCAAAAAAAAATATGACTTATCTTTTAAAGAGGAGTACCAAATCAAAAGTTTCCTCTCTCTCACCCCTTTAAAATTGAAATAACTCTCATTCCTCCCTCTAGTATTTCCCTTCTCTTTTTTCTGTCTCCTCTCTCTTTCACATTTTTTTTCTTTCTCTTACTTCTCTCTCCCAACTATCTTTCTGACCTCTCTCTCATCTCTTTCTTTTTTTCATGCATTTCGAGGTGATAATACAATTTTCCAAATGTGTTGGGGACTTAGAAGTGTTTGAGAGGGAGAATGAGATAGTTGGGAGAAAGGGGTATGAGAGAGAGAGGGGGGTGGAAGAGGGACACAGAGATAGAGAAAGGTAAAAGAGAGGAAAAGAGAAAAGGGGGTATGAGAGTTTTTAATTTTTTAAGGGGGGGAATGTCTAATCATTTTGGAGTTGGGTCCTCTTTTCTTTAAAAAGGAGGATTACTATGGGGTGCAAAATTGGGATGCGCAAGTAGAGTCTCCCTTTCTTATCTTTGAATAATTGGAAATAGACCGAATTTGACCATCTCCAGCAGCAGCACTATAGCGTTGTAAGGGGAAATTTGTGTTTGTCAAACGGGATCCAAACTCCTAGTATGGACAAAGCTCATTAAAGTCGAGGTTGACGATTCTTTTATGTTACAAAAGGGTGAAACCGAGATGATCTACTAGAGAATCCTACTACCAATTAGTCAATAACCTTGTGCTCTAGTGGTGATGGTGTGTAAATAAACAACTGGTAGTGTCATGGACCAACTGAGATACAAGCTTGGTACGTGTGGCACTCAAGGCACGTGCCTTAAGTAAGCCTACTTATTCGTCTTCTTTTAATAGTATTTTATCACAATATCACATAATATCAAGGCAGCAAAGATTCAATGCAAACTAGCTTTCATTAACTTATCAATAATATTACAAGGCTTTAATTCTAACTCGGGTGTATTGGATTCACTTCCTTTACAATATAGCTACTAAGTAAATAGCTTACAACCAAATAGAAATATCAAAGTTGGAGATGAAGCGTACTCCCCCTAAAGGCTAACCTAAACTTTACAGAAATTAACGAAACTTTTTACAAGGCTTTGTTACATCCTAGAGATTCTATTTACAAAATATTAGGTTGATACGCTGAGGCGTTATAGGTAGGATTTGAGGTTGGTATGAGCTCGTCTGTCTTGTGCTGGTTTGCCCGGTTTGTGCAGTTTGTGGGCTATTGCACAAGCATTAGAAGAGGATAAAGTCAATAATTGACAATCTAGAGGATACCTGGATACCTCTAGTTAAAAAATAAATAAATAAAATCCTACGTAGACTCTTAGAGCATTAGTAGTAGCATTACAAATTGCTTAACAATTCCATTTTCACAATCATTATCACTTAAGTTACACTCCTACTCATGCAATTAGACGCTATATGTGGCGATGAAGTATTTATCATAAATTTTCAGAGGCCCCTTCACTTATATTATTTTTTTTATGTTTTTTTTTTTTTTTTTTATTAAAAAAAGAAGAAGTTACTGTGCGGATTCAATAGGCGTTATGCCAACTCAAATGGCGCAGATATTTTGGTTTTTCAATTACTTTTGTTTTTTTAATGTTATAAAAAATAGAAAAATATTTAGTACGACTCGTATGGCTTTTTGGTTTTTTTTTTTTTTTTTTTTCAATTTTGTAACTTTCCCTGAAGAAGAAAAAAAAAAAGATTACTTAAAAACAATAATACGTGGCAAGCAACAATCCCCATCCTGAAAAAGTTATCATATCTGGCCATGTCAGGTTTTAGTAGTTTTTTTATCACAAGTGGCTAGGTAAATTAGCCAGCTATTTGTGGATGCTCTCATTGGACATCTCTAAGAGAAAAGTTATTGGGCCTTTTATAAGATGCTGGAGTTGCTCTATTTTTGAGAAATCTCATTTGAAGACTACAGAAGAAAACTTTGCACAAAGAGATGGAAATGAAGAAGGGGAAAGGAGTTGCAATTGAATTAAACCTTCTCAAGAACACCACAAAAGAATCAGACGATAAAAAATCTCTCCACTCGGGAAGATTCTCTGCTCGAAATGCTTCCTCCAAATACGATTTCGTTAAGGTTCGCATAATCATCAATCAATTATATGCAAACAAACTTGTAATATTGTTACATCACTGATGATCATCGATTTTTTTTTATTAATTTAGGTCAAAGTATGGTTAGGAGACAATGCAGATCACTACTATGTTCTCTCAAGATTTCTCCTTAGTCGAATGTTGACTGTCACTAAGGTCACATCAAACACTACCCAATTTATCATTTTAATTGTTGATCATAAGTTTGTATTGTTTTCAGATTCCGAATCATGTCGCTATTAAAATTGCGCTTGAGCTGAAGAAACTTCTGATAGATAATATTCTCTTGGATGTGTATGTCATTACTCACTCTATTTTATGTGTTTTTTGTTGTTGCTTATTTATGATATAAACTAGTGGGATATGCTGGGTATTTGCAGTTCTCAATCCGATTTGGAGGCTAATCTTTTCAAGGTATATATATATATTATTTTTTTTCAGTTTTCGTTTTGTTTTACCTATTTAATATTGGAAGAGATAATATTTGTATTTGGGTTTATGATGTAGCTCATGGAGCGGCGGGGATATGGGGAGGAATACATTGCCCGCTACAAGATGATGACTGGGTGAGTGTGCTTATGTAGTATTTTGCAATCGATTATCCTTTATTTCCATTTGGTTATAATTTGTCACACAGAATCCGTTCATGTTGGGTTTCTATGAGTAATGATGCATTTAGTCCAATGCACACTGCCATCTAATTGATCTTATTTACCGCACGCATGTAGACATGCGTTTTACGCACTTGAAGATTGACCATAACTTTAATTAAAACTTTTTTTTTTTTTTTTGTGGTACTTCTTTTAGATTTCATCACCAAAGGGTACCACTGGTAATTCTTGTATGTGGTACTGCGTGCGCGGGGAAGTCCACCATTGCTACCCAGCTCGCTCAACGGTTAAATTTGCCAAATGTCTTACAGGTTAGGTTTGCGTTTGCCTTTGAAGCAATTGTCCTCAGTGAAATTCTTGTTAACTTAATTGATTTCTAAGTATATTTCATGCTTCTAAATTTTATCATAATGTTGCAGACAGACATGGTCTATGAGTTGCTTCGTACATCAACTGAGTATGTGCGATTTGTCTCTTTTACCCCTCTTATTATCCTTTATCTATCTTAGTTGTTAATTAAAAAAGGTTTATTTTCATTAAGTATATAAAGTAGATTATGTGAATACTGTGAAGATAGAAATCAGGATGCTTTCTTACTTGATCTTTAGAAAGCAAACCAATTGGATATGATGAAAATATCCGGTTCGTGCTGCTAGATTTAAGAAGAGCTATCTAAGTAATCTGGAAAACCATATTATCTGTATCTGTATTTGTTGTTCTGCATATACATTTTGCTTCTGGGAAATAATAGTATTAGTCTTTTGATAGTTGTAGTGCTCAATAAACTTAACAATTAGGCACATTGAACATGAAATGTTGATTGTTGGATATTTATGTGTTGATGCTCTGAAATTATCATATAACATCAAGCCATGCTTGTAAGTATTTCTCAGTGGCTCTTTTTACCATAAATCATCTTCCAAGGCTCCCACTGCTAAAGAAGACCATTAGCTTTTTCTGTAGCTTCACCCTAAAAAAATCTTAGTTTCAGACTTTTAGTTAGTAGCAAACTTATTGCTGTTTACTTCAGTAAAAGCCATTATATCTCATCCCTCCGCCACCATGAAAAAATGAGTCTCGTAGACGTCAACTCTGTAAGGCTTTTCACAATTTATAATGAGCTGACAGATACATCACATGATTCATATAAAGTGATAAATATTGTAAAATATGCTATTAGATATTTTCAAAGTCTGTACATAAAGTAGGTATATGGTTGTCCTATCCTATATATTGGAGTCATCAATTGACTGAGAAAAAAGGCTACATAAGGGCCATATTACATTCGATTACACATGTTTTAAGAGAATCAATTAATGGAAGAAACCTTATTTTTATTCTGAACCAATTAAATTTTCAAACAATGTGAGTAAAGCTTAATAACCCACAAAAGGAAAATAAAAAGATACAAAAACAACTCAGAAAAGAAGGAAAGAAGCAGCTCAAAGGACTAGACAACACCTTGAGCCCCCAACTTTACCACATAACCATGAACTAAATTTAAGAAAAGCAGGATTGCCACAAACTCATACCAAAGAGAGCTGAGGGTATCAACAATAATATCATCAAACACAGATGCCTTATCCTAGAAGAATTTAGCATTGCACTCTTTCCACAACAGCCATCCAATCACTTAAGGGAGAAGAATCCATAGCGATTAAGATGTTGGGCCCTTGAGAGCCCTACCCTCCAACTCGAAATAAGTTCCACAAACTCTTAAGGACTCCATTTCAGCACCACATAAATGCAGGTTCTCTGCACGTCCATGCCTTTACATCCAAACCAACTTAGAGGTTTATCTTTAAACCTTTCTAACTTAGAGTTGCTCTCATAGTACGATATTTCTCTGAGAAATTTTCATTTAAACCTAATTCCAAGTTATGCCGAGACTCCAATTTTACAAGTTCTTTCCTCATTTTGGTGGGCATAGCATATACCTTAAGGGAGCTTGAATTGCCTAGGCCATAAAGTGTTTATATATACCAAACTAAGTGGTCTGGAACTTAGCATTTGCCTCTATTAAAACTGAAGGTTACATCTCAAAACCAATTGGCAATGAGAGGAGTATCCCCAGGATCTTATATTTTGAGGTGCAGATAAGGTTACATCTCTAAATAAAATTAGAGCCGTGATTCATATCCAATAATCTATTAGGCCACCTGTTGTCGTCAATCAGAAAAGAGGTGGCATGTTCTTATGTGCACTAAAACTTGGCAGTTTTTGATGTGCAGGGAGATCCATTAACCATTATATTCATTTTTGCATTCCTTCAACTCTTCTTCTCACTGGAATTCCGTACAAAATAAAAACACTTAACAAGGAATCATTAATCTATTTTTTTTTTTCAATTTAATATTTTTTTTACTTTGCAGCCTCAGCATGTCATAAGGGACACCTAATACTGGTCTGCATACTTGTGTGTACCTTATTGCAGCTAAACTCAGTTGTGTGCTATAGTTGCTTCCCTCTAAGACTGTACTTTTGGCTTGTCAATGCTCTCCTAATAACTGGATCTAGCGACCTCACACAGTTTCCTGACACGGTGGAGGGATTTGGTATTCTTACTTCAGTTTTGACTCTTTGCAGCAACTTCTCAAGACATCCTTTTGGGCAGATCTCTAATAAAATCAATAGTATCTGTGTGTCGCTCACCTTATAAATTAGCTAGTACCCTTGATGATCATCCATGGAACACCGAGCCTACCCTAGCCAATGTTTTGCTTAATACTATTTTTCAAGCTTGAACGATGCAGCTTAGTACATATATTCGTATGGATTCGATGGAATTTTTGGTACAGTGCCAAAAAAATGAATATATAGGGAATAAATAACATGTAAGATTGAGTTGCTTCTGTGAACTTCTTGTGTTATAAAATTTTTCATAAGCAACTAAATATTGCAAGTTTGATTTTTTCTAAATTCGGCACTTGTATATTTTAATGTACCAAAGATTAAATTTATCTATATTGGTTTATAAACTAAGTTACATTCCATCTTAGAAAAATAAATTAATTTGCATTGACCTTGGTAGGGCACTAGAAGCCCAAGTTATTGAGCAAATCCAATCACCAGCATAAAGGAAGTAGTTGATTTATCTAAGAGCTTTATAAAAACACATTTGATTTTTGGAATTGATGCCCAAGTTGAGAATTGCCTTTGAGAAACAATATTAAAGTAAGAGCTGCAACAATAACTGAAACCTTGTGCCCAAAAAAAAAACTGTTTACAGTCCCATAATTCCTTTAAAGCTGTAGAGTATTGGGGAACCAAAGAACCACCTAATGAGGGAAGCAACAGTAGCTGCATCTTATGCTTGTATCCAACTGAGTTTGGTCACATCGATGCAAGCATGTAGCCCCTATAAACCATCATTATGCTGTCCATAAGCTGTTGAAAGGAAGAATAATTGAAATGAAACCAAAGAAAAGAATAAACCATTGCTTGATAAGATACTTAGTTCTATGTTGGAACTTCAAAGTTAGATTGAGAAGGAACATGAGAATGAAGATTACTATAATTGACCTCTCAACTTAACCAACTGGACGAGAAGTGTTTGAGAAATCATATACAACAGGAACATAATTCAAATTTTCTTATTGAAAGTATTGATGTAGATGAATTAAATAACCGCCTTGAACTAAAGTTGGTCGAGACCCCTTCACGAAAAACCACAGTGGGCGAGGTGCACATGACTAACATTGGTTGGGCCAAAATACAAATTTTGATAGCAAAGATAAACTAGTACCAAATTATGATAATGTTTCTGCATAAAACCACAGTAACCACGATGCAAAATAGAACACTTGGGAAGAATTTTCTTTCAATGATCATCAGTTGAGTTGATCAAGTTCATAGAAAGCATAGTAGGTGATATGCACTTCAAGAACAAAGACCTATAAAGAGACACAAATTAATTGTGGTTCATCATGACAAAATTAATTTTAAGCTATAAAATTGTATAGTTGGTTTTTGCATCAGAGAGCTGTTTTATAGGTTTTTGCAACACCAATCGAGATGCCCTGAAAAAAAGAAAAAATGAAACAAAATAAACATAAAAGCTTATGGAGCTCAGTCTATTGTTGTTTTTGCTCAACGAATATATTTTCTCAGACAAGAGATGCCAGACGTAGCATTCTTCATCTCCGGCCCTAAAAAGACTACCATAACAACAGAGTCCGTCTCTGGATGTGTATGGATTTCTAGGAAACTACATCGAAGAAAGCTGTCTTAACATACACAGAGACCTATAAGCAGAAATCTAGTAGTAGGGAGGAACTTTATAGAGACAATATTTCTGTTTGAAAACTTAATTTCCAAAATCTTAGTCATCCATTTGTGCGCTTGATTGTCTACTGCAAAATAAACAATCATGTGACACGCGGGACATTTCTGAGTATGTTTCTTATTTTATTAAAAAAATATGAAAATTTGTATTGACGAACACATTGCGAAACGGTAGATATGTATGTATACGATGTAATACATGCACATTCACTTTGATATAGAATTTGGTATGTTCTCTTCGTTAGCATGTTTTTACGTTATTTTCTTAATTTACGTGATTCATATCATAAGGTATGCTTTCCTAAAAAATATTTTGTGAAAGTAAATAATTTCTCCTAAAATAACAATAAGCTTATCAATCCTCTTCTCGTGCTTTATCAGATTCAGCAATTGGTTATTATTTTTGACCAAGTCATTTGTTTATATTTGGTTTATCGTACACAGAGCACCTTTGGTATCTACTCCAGTTTGGGCACGAGACTTCAGTTCACCTGAGGAACTTATTACCGAGTTTTGTAGAGAATGCAGAATTGTTCGTAAAGGTAGTCTCTTTGTCTGCTCTTGGTATATATATCATTACTATAGATTCTTCTAACGAAGTTTTTGAAGTGCGTTTATCTCTATACATTCCAAATCCTGTGATCTTGTTGTAGTTTCTCTTTGCCTTTCTTACTGTATGTCTCAACTCGTTCGCTGGGTGATATGGTTACATCTTCCAGGTCTTGCTGGTGATTTGAAGAAGGCAATGAAAGATGGGAAGCCTATTATAATTGAGGTGTGGTTAGTCAGCATATTCTTTTTTTGGTATATTATCCTTAACTCCATTTCATGTGAACCTCAAAATACCCATGCTTTAGGTACCACTGCAATATTTCAATCATATGTCAACCTGTGTAATTATTTCCTTACTGGTAGTTTAACCCCCACTACTAGACTTACAAGCCTGAATTTTCCAAAAAATTGTTAGAACATTCAGATTGCATCTTCATTGTTGAGTGATCCCCCATTCTATTAAATTGTGTCAGGGAATACATTTGGATCCAAGTATTTATCTAATGGACGACGAGAATAGGGAATTAACCGGCTTATCTACGAAAAATGAAGATCTAAAACCCGCTCCCTTGATCTTAAATGATGATACTGCACTGGAAAAAGACACTGATATCACCAACATTTGTTCCATGAATGTGAAATCAAAAGGAGAGATACCTGATGCTGACCAGGTAACTGAAGACCGAGTTAGTCTGAAGTCCATTATAGCAAGAACTGTTCCTGAGAACCAAGGTTATTTTCTCCTTTTGATCCCTGTACTTTTTTTCTTCTTCTTTCAATAAAGCCTAGATCTTTTGCCAAAAATAAATAAGAACACTAAAAATAAGACTATCTTGCTTTTTGCTTTTTGCTTTTTTTTTCTTTCTTTTTGAGAAGGTAAACTTCATTTACAATAACCGCTGGTGGAAGGTGAAAATAACGTAAAGGGCTAGAAAATAAGGCACAGAAAAGGACGCCTCAAGTAGGAAGATATGTGACCAACGTGCCCACACCACAAGTCTTTAAACCTCACCGAAGTCTCGAGTTTCATTTCTTGCTAGTTTTTATTTTTGATATAGCAAACGTGTGAAGAGTCTGCACCTGGTTCTGATGCTTTTTCTTTTGTATGATTTTTACGGCCCTGTAGAAGAAACTCCTAAAGTTGTGGAAGCAAATGCAACTCCTGTGAAAATAGAGAAGTCTGGTACTGAACCAATCATTGTACCTATAGTTCTAAAGATGGCCGAGTTTGATCACAAGGTGTGGTTAGTACTATTTTCAACTTATACTATTTGCTTATACATATTTTTTCTAGGGTACCTCATGTTTGCCCCTGTGGTATCTTTGTCAGAATAAAATTTGAGTTTCATACATTTTCAATGAAGTTTTTTGTTGACTGAATGTAAAACATGAGTAGTGGATCAAAGATGAATCTATCTTTTCCAAGATCATTTCAATGATTTTGTTCAAAATCTTGACTTAACTAGCAATTAGCAACCTTTGACATGTGTTTTTAGTGGTTCAGTATATCTCTAAGAGGAATGCTAAGATGCAGCTCTTCAACGAGTTGCAACATGCTATCCATCATTTATATATGCAACATACGACTAATTACAATTTCTGACCTTATAGATGTTTTAGTCACTTTATTCATCCTATATACAAAGAAATCATGGTACACGCTGATATATCAAAATACATTATAGTGTTTCTTCTCAAAAGGATTCACTAGACCCGCAAGCTATTTTTACATCAGTAGATGAAACGGTTATTGCATAGGTAATTACATGACTTTTGTCATGGTAATTGGTGAAGTGTGATAAAACATCTTTAGGGTCTGAACTTATAAGTTATTGTTATAGTTGTATATAAAGCAAGGGCGGATTTTGGCCTTTAGTTTACCGGGGGGGTAGTAAGTATAGGTGATAAATTGTGCCTCGTGGGTCGTCTACCCACGAGGCCACGTACCTACTATTTTCTTTAAATAGATGTTAGAAACTCTTTTAGTTTTCAATTCTCTTGTTAGAGTTTGGGGTAAAACTCTTGAAACCTTAGATTTTCCAATTGGATAATGAATTTGTGCTTCCGCAAAACGTAGTAATTAGCAACTTGGTACCAGAGCTATGAGCAATCTTAGGTTTGCCTTTTACGTTTGTACAATTCTAGAGATTGCAAGGTTGGAGGCGGGAGTGGTGACGGCTGAATCGAAGGAATTCGATGGAGATGGCTTGGAGATGAAACACCATGAAGAGACGACGGAGTGAGAGGTTCACCGCGCGATTGATCTAGTAGGTGAGAAAGATGGAGACATGTTGGAGAGTTCTTGATAGGTCGGGGTCGTCACACACACGACCTAGGCGCACGGTTTAGTGATCGGTCTCTATTTTCGTTTCATATTTTAGTTTATTTTATGTTATTATAATTCGAAGGACTCCCGTGTAATTGTTAACTTTTTATGTGTTTGAATTTTGTTTCTATCATTGACATAGTTGCTCATAATGTAGGCATTGCTAGAGGAGTGGATATCCACAAGGACGACTGGTGATAAATGTCTAGCCCAGGTACCAAGATTAACTCAGTTATAACTTTATCTTTGAGGACATAATAGCATGCACCTTGGGTATCTTGTGATATTTGGATATTATTTTTGGTGAACTATTGATGTTGGTTTCTAGAAGGGTTAATATATTGCATAGAACCTTCTTTTTCTTTTTCCACGAAATAAGTAAATATATGTTTTCCTTCTTTTTTATTGCTGGCTGAGTTGGTTGGCTGGTATTTCTGTCCTGAAGAAAAGACAAATATTTGGGTAACGAAACTTGTGAGGTTCTGAGTTTTTACTTTTTACGAATTTCATGATGCTGGGACACAATAGTATATGTGGACTTGTTGGGGGCACTTTTCGCTGATGCAGTGACACTTTTATACCATAAAAAACTACTGTACAGTGCCCTAGATTCCTCCATTTTTGCTGACCAGTGTGATCCAGGTTCTCCCAGGCTTTTTATAGTAGTCAAGAGATATACCTGCGAAAATATGAGTTTTAAGGTAAATCCCCCTTTTTATAGGTACAGATCACAACCTTATTTGAATATCTGATTACTCGATTTAACAAACTCAGTCAATGCATTGGATGATTTGAGTTCCCCTTGCTCAATCATTTAACAGGATAGACACCCTATATTTATCAACTTTCAAAGCAAATCGGAATAGGCTAAGCCATGGACCTTTAGAGCATTCGATTGGCAGTAATATGAAAGCTCGGCAGAAAGCATAATACCTCTTTCCTATAAAAAGAAAAACACCAAATGGCGCTTAGGTATAGAAAGGGCATTTTCCATCAGATGTTGTGGACATCACTTTCTTTTTGGGGGTTAAGTGAGCTTGGGGCTGGGCAGTCCTCCCTGGTTTACTAAGCATAATAACGAGTTACAATTAAAGTCCTACCATAGGCATAAAGGAGGGAACCGGAATAGGAAAAGAGTACAGAAAGTCAGTCTCTCATAGATAGTTCCACTAGCATCGTCATGTAACAATTTCTTTAGGAATTCATTTAAGGAGTTAGGATATTTCTCCATATATCTATCAATAGGGTGGATGATTGCTTGGTAGTCTTCTGCTCTGTTCACCTCTCTCTAGACGTGTGAAAATTCAAAAGACTCCATAGTTCTGATGATTCTCCAAATTATGTTCATAGTAGCTCATGGTTCCCTGGGTACTTTCCTTCATGGGCAGAATCAGTACTGAGCTTGACTTTTTTGATACTTTTTTTCTAGGCAAGTTTCAGACCAAGTTCAATGGCTTGAAGCTCATACCTGGCAACTGAAATAGGGGCGCAATCACCCATAGCTGCTGCTATACAGTTCCCTAGATGGTTTCTTAAAATGGCTCCATACCCTCCCTTGACTTCAACTGCTGGTCTATTTTTCCCTAAACAATTCTTAGGTTCCTTTAAACCAAATTGTGATCCTTGCATTACTTTGCTTTAGGAGGTAAAAGAATATATTCTTTGAGAAAAACAGAGTGACTTCAATTATGAAAAGAATTCAACCGGCGATGACATCGCAAGACATGAGCCAGCTTGAAGAAAGCTCTAGGCAGCTGATTGTTTCCGCACAAATTGCCAACGGATTTCGATATATCACACAAAAAGCAAAAACGTCATTTTCTGGGTTGTCCAAATTCCTCCATCTCCCAACATTATCCTCGAATTTTATCCCTCATAGATTCAGAGGATGCAGCAAAGTGCAGTCTTTGTCTTCCCATTGAATTTTCAACCATATTTTCCCTTCCAAAATAACCCTCCAATAGCATCAGGAGTGATTTCCCACAGGACTTCTGCGACGTACCTTCTGAAAGTCTTGTCCAAGACACCTTTAAACAATGAAGTTCTCTTCAAAAACCAAGCAACAGCGAGACGCTTTGGTGGATACTCTCAGACCTCCCTCGAAAATTTACGGTGGAAAAGTAGATGATTGGTTGACTCGCCCACGATACCACGAAGCAGGCACAACTATCCACATGTCTCTTCTATAAAACATTGTGCAGACCAGCACCAATTCCATGTATTCCATCTTGGGAGGGATGTTCTTTCTCCACAGCTTAGACACCGCAAAACTCGTCTCTAATTCCATACTGTACTCGACTCTACCAATTGCCCACACATAGATCTAACCGCGAGCTTCTCCATCGTTTGTCATTTTGTAGTTCACTGAACTTCTCCAGTTATTGTAAGCGCGACACCTTTTGAATTTCTTTGCATAGACTCTCTACTTCTCCCTTGAACTAAACTCTGCAAAAATGATCATTCCAACTTCGAAGTGACCAGGCGCCCTCTTCAAGATAGATATCCGCCACTCCTGTACACATCTTAAGGTCTGTATAGGGAAGAATACACCTCTGCTAACGGCCTCAGTCACATTATGTCATGCTTAAAATTATGTTTTTCTATGTTTCATTTGCTTATTCTCTCTCTGGAAAGTTCCTAATTATCAGTTATGGATCTCCGTAGCCCCACTCTGTAAGTAATACGAGTACTACGATGAAGTCAAGTAAATTCCTCCATCTCGTGCATTGCTTTCTTAGTGAGACTTGTATCTAGTATATGTATTTTTCAACCTTTAAGTTGTACTTTGCTTTCCGAGAGCTTTCAATCTGGGAGAGCATACTCTTAGGTGGCTCTAATAATATTTTTAAGGTCACCATGAAAAAAACTGAACTAAAATGAAGTAAAGAGATCAGCAGAGACCAAAATAACAGCAACACGTTCAAAAACATCAAAACACCAAACTGCAACATCCTCACGGCGGAGCCACATAGACAACTACCACAGGTGTTCTTATAATTGTTTCTTAAAGAACTACAAAAAATGGATGGGTTATCCCACATTAAGCTGTTTGGGAACTCTAAATACTGGTGCAACCAAGTTCAACCTTTGCTGGCCTATTCTAAATAGAAATGATGTTGAACTGGTTCTACTTCGTCTATTGTTTGGTGGTCATTCTTCCTTATTCAGGTTTCACAAATCAAATGATTGCATAATATCTCCAACTTTTTCATGGATAAGTGTTTTCTATGAAAATATGGCATCATTAAAACAAGTCACTGAGACCAAATGATTCATCGTTTCCACCTTCTCAATTTCATCTTCAAGTTTGACAAAACACATACGATTTAACAATTTATAAATTCAAATTAAGATGTGGAATAGTTATTGAAACATAATGTTACATGAAACCCTCTTTAGCCTATGAATTAGTTATTGATTTCAAGATACCCTTCCCATATAAAAAAAAATCATTGAGTTGTTTGCGTAATTTTTATTTCACAATATTACTTCCAACATCAGAGGTCGAAATCTTGATTGAGTGAAGAACACCTCTTCTCCTAGTCCTAAAATACTAGGTCTATGCTAAAGGAGAGGCAAATTCTTTCCCAGTATCCACCTTGATGAGTAGATGATGAGAGAATTATTCAGATCTTCAGAAGAGTAGAAAGAGTGAAAACAGATCTGAAGAATATAAGAGAAAATACTATGGAGGAAAAGTTTCAATATTGGAGAAATTTTGAAAACTAGTTTTTATGTGAAACGATTCCGAGTAGGTACGAGAGGGAACTAGTTTTTCGCCTAAAAACAGTGCAGCCACAAATAACAAAGAACTAGAATGACGGGTCCCATAACCTGCCAAACACGCATTTTTCAATTTAGACCAGACTAGAACCTAACTGGGCGTGTTTTCTGGGGTATCCAAACAGCCCCATTTCAATTCTTAATAGATTATTAATTTGATCTTGAAGCTTTTTGAGAGCTTCAAATATAACATTAACCTAAGTCGAGCCTAGGTTTTTTTTCCAGCTAACAAGTTTTTTAATTTATCATATAAATAAATAAAATATAACTTCAAAAAGCTGAAAAAGAAAACTTCTTACATAAAGTTGGATAAAATTTCCACGTTTGGGTTTTTCCATGGTTTATTTTATCTATCACTTCTTTCTTAGTGTCAAGTTGTTCAAAACATATCCACATTATGTGTATAATATTCCAAATTAGTGTGATTATCTAATTTAGCTCCCAATCCACCTCAACGGAGACCACTTTTTTCTGTTGCAAGTCACTCATGAGTATTTAATATATATGAACAAACATTAGATTTTATTTTTTATTTTTTTCCGGCCTTTACAGGATCCAAATAAGCTAATGAGTAACTTGAAGACAATTCAGGATTATCTTTGCTCATTTGAATCACAGGTATGCTTGTTAAAGATTAATACTATTATTGCTCAGAGTTTGGGTAATAACATTAATGTTAAGAGATTTTCGTTTACATTTGATACAGGGCATGACAGTTGTTTGTATTTCAGCAACAACATTTCCGCAGACGCTAGACTGGCTGCACAGCTATCTTCTTCAGGTATAATTAGCAACTAATATATGGTATAAATACTAAGCAAGATTGGCAAGCTTATTTTTCACTTAACCCAGGAAAAAAATATGAACTTATACTTTAGTACCGTAATACGTTTAACTAGATATATGCCTTCATCATCAGTAAAGTTGAAAGTTACTAGGACTGCACAATATTGATTGGTAAAAAACATGGTCGTCACTTCTCGCACTTATGGTCCTGATATACCCATCAGATAGCTATATTGCTTACATTTCACTTCTATTGTGGGGAATCGATGTATGATGATATTTATCAAAAACTTTGAATTGTTTTAATGGAATTGATAAAGCACAATATGTCAAATACATTGTGATTCAGGAATAAATCATAATTTTGTAAGTTCACTGTGTAATTGTATTGAGTTAGACCATGCGATATATACCATACATTTTGGCCAACAATTTATTATTTCAACACAATGTTTAAAATGATATGGATACGAACCCTCCAATCTTCTATTACTGTAATATGATGTGAATCGTCATCTAATAGTCATTCTCATCGTCGACGCATTTTCTTTATATATGTTATTTTGATTCAAGCCTCTCTATTGGTGGAAATGCTAAGTAGATTTTAGGAACTTGCTTGTTTAACCAACACAAGGTTAAAGAGGAAGTTTTCCCAATTTAAGTAGAATTCTATTTATATTAGAATTAGGGTTGCTAATTTTAATCCCTCTTGTGTTCTATAAAAGGAAAGACCTAGGTTATTTGTTCTTCAGTAGTTAGTAGAGTTGATTTGTTTATAAAAAGAGTTGAGTTTTCATCTTATTAAACTTTATTTGAGATCTAGTTCAAATTTAGTGTTAATCACATACGAATTAAGTTTTTTGCGTTCGTAGATTCACATTAATTGGCATCAGATTCGCGTTCACATCCCCGGTGTAGCAAATTTCAAGAGTAAAATGCCTCGTGGAAACCCCGCGATGAAGAAACCCACATTTGCTGAGGCTTCCTGTCGATAGGTTTGTTGAGGCTTTGGGTACGGGAGCCTTTATCCCCCTAATCAACGGCGATTTTACCGCCTATTTACGACGACTATCCCGAAGATTGGAGCACCACCGCAAAGACCGATGAAATGGAAACCCCGTTTGTACGTCTTCCTGTCGATAGCGACGTGAGATCGGAAACCTCGATGTTTGATACGGCGAGCAAGGAAACGCCGACCGTCTTGGAAGGTCCGGTCAATGACCTACCATCAACGACCACGAAGGGATTCACCAGAAGCATTACCGGAGTCCAAACATACCCTAATATCAGGGTTTTGATCGGCAACGGTGCCGAAGTTAAAAATCTAGGAATAAAGTTGCAGGTTTGTATCCGCGATGGGTGGAAGAGAAACAAGAGAGATAACTCAATGAACCTCTCGTCCGAGAGTCCAGAAGACAGCCCATACCAGAGTTGAGGGTGAGATGAAAGACCCAAACAATGGCGTTACAGATTTCACATTGGGGACGTCACCAATTAGATCTGTGGGTACCGGTGACAGAAAGAGAAAGACGGTGGCAGTAATCAACGTGACGGCTAGGATAACGACGGATACACCGGCCAAAACAACGATCATGACATCAAACAAATTTAAGGGTATAAAGGAGAGTCGAAGGAGTAGAGAAAGAATTAAGTGGAAAGAGAAGGAGAAGAGAGGAGGAGATTCGCGAAAGATTTCGCTCAAAACTTCAATCGAGTTACAGGTTCGTGAGGGAGAAACAAGAGGAAGTGATTCGATGCAGCAAGGTACACCATTCCCATCTCCAACTCCAACATGTGATAAGCATGTGCCTTAGTTATCAGTTCCAGCAGTGACCACGACCAAAGTGTCGAGCCAGATCGAACAAAGTAGTACATCTCCAGTAGTAGCTATACGTAACACGAGATGCAGATAGACCTTATCCAACAGTTTCATCCACACATGTTACAGTCTGAGATATCCCAATATTTGATCTGCATGAAGGAGATGATGGCTCTAGGCGAAGAATTATTTTTGTATGTTGACCCGTTTTTAGCAGGTTTCGAGGAGCGAACCACAGTATTTGTTCAGCTTTTAATTTTAGACGTCAATGGACGTAGGGATGTTGGTGACAACATCGTACCCCGCACATGGGTACGACCTCGGTTTACGGTAAATTTCGTAATAGAATTCAAATTTTGAAGGCGGGTACGCCATATTAAAAAGTTTCGAGTTCCGTGATGTTTCAAAAACTTGTCGATTTCGTGGTCGAAATCTTCCGCAGAGGGAGGGATTTGATGTAAATCGTCATCTAATAGTCATTCTCACCGTCGACGCATTATCTTTATTTATGTTATTTTTATTCAAGCCTCTCTATTGCTGGAGATGCTAAGTAGATTTTAGGGACTTGTTTGTTTAACCAACACAAAGGTTAAAGATGAAGTTTTATTTAGATTAGAATTAGGGTTGCTAATTCTAATCCTCCTTGTGTTCTATAAAAGGGAAGGCCTAGGTTAATTGTTCTTGAGTAGTTAGTAGTAGGGTTGTACACCAAACCCGACAAACTCGAAAAATCGAGCCGACCCGACCCGACCCGACCGGCTCGGTTCGGTTCGGTTTTGACCACAGCCGGATTGGTTTCGGTTTCGGTTTTGATTTTCAGGATTTGGCTGTAACCAGATCGGTTTCGGTTTTGGGTTTCATTAACCGGGTTTAACCCGAACCGATTTATAAGTTTTTTTATTTTTGGTTTTTAGTTTCTATCTACTCATTAGTCATTCCTCTCACCTACTCTCTCTCTCTCTCTCTTGCCTCCAACTCCCCATCTCCAGATCTCCTCCTCCATTGAACTAAAATTCGGTGGGGTTTGTTTTTGAAACCCATTTCTCCTCCTCCAAGCATCATCTGATAATCAATTTTCATAACCCATTTCTCACTTTCCCCCTCCTCACTGTTTCTCTCTCTCTCTACTACACCTCCTCAATGCATTCCTCTCCAATGTGGTATCCTGTTCCCCGTATGCGTACGTTAGCGAGGCCAATGAACCACTACTACCGTGCTCTGTGTACGCGTACGTTAGCGAAGGTGAGGAGTTGTCCTCGGAAAGCGTGTTTGTGTTTTCCCATAGGAGTCTGTTCAGAGTGGTGGTATCGTCTCCACCGTCGGATTCGAAGAAGTATGATGGCACGTGGTCGTCGTGCATCGTTTCTTCTTCTACTACTAGTATGTGTAAGGGTTTATTAGAGTTGATTTGGGGTGTTGGATGTTGTTGTTTGGACTTGGAGTGTATATCTCCCTAAACCTTTGCACAAAAAAAAAGGAGGAAGAAGACCCGAGTTCAGATCTGACCCGACCTGACTATTTCGGTTCGGTTTTGGCCCGGGTTCTAGAGTTGGTCGGTTTGGGTTTGGGTTTAGAAAATTAAGACCTGAACCTACCGGGTCGGGTTCAAGCCTCAATCCGGGCCGACCCGACCCGTGAACAACCTTGTTTATGAAAAGAGTTGAGTTTTCCTCTTATAAAACTTTATTTGAGATCTAGTTCAAACTTAGTGTTAATCACATACGAATTAAGCTTCCATGTTCGTAGATTCACATTATAATAACTATGACAAAGGCTCTCCAGGGTTACGGATCCCTATATAAAACCGTCTTGCCTTGCAAAAAAACAAAAACAAGGGCTCTCAATTTGAGACACTGCAAGACAAGAATTATCTTGGCATTGAGTATGCGACTTAATTGATTCTTGCAGAAACTTTTGTACGATCTCTGATTTTTTTACTCGTTTTGTTTTGTATTTCTCTAAAAGCTTATACTAAACAATATTCACACAAAAAACTTATGCAGCAATTTATTCTTGTGTCAAGCTTTTTCCAGAAAGTCAGCATTATACATCATATTGAACACTATGTATGGAAGGACACATGCATATATCAGCAGTTATTAAATACCCACTCAGTTTCTGAAGTGTAGCTTCACTGTTGTATTGGTTGCAAAAGATTGCTCGTTATTCAAAAAACTTATGTCAAAATTTATTTCTCCAGTGTATTGAGAAAGGTACTTCATCCGCGTACGCTAAATCAAGGAAAGAAGCGAACACAAATTAGATGGATATGGGACCAGCTTGAAATTTTCCAGGTACGTTCTACATAGATATATGTTATTAGTGTAAAAGTAATTACTTGTAGCTGAAGCTTAGCATACAGTATTCTTTATTTTGTTACTTGAAATCAGGGGCGGAGCCAGGGGGTTCGAGGGTGGTCAGTTGACACCCCTGACCTCCAAAAAGTTACATTGATCAATATATTCAGGTCCTACCTAAGTGCTAAACATTTTTTTAATTTTAATTCTTGTAAAATAGGACCATACATACCCAGTTCAGCTAAATTTCCAGTAAAATGTTAACCTGTAGGGCACTTAAACAACATATTAAGCATCCCAAATGGCATACGATTTTATTCAAACTCTCTCGAAAATAATATTTTTGGTTGAAGTTTCATATTCGCCGTACAATCCCCTTAAAAAAAACTTTCCGACTCTGTCCCTGCTTGAAATGATGTCATAAAGAAATATAAAATTGATACTTTAGGTGGTTTTTTGAGAATCCAGTATAATCCTTTTGTAAAAGGAGCAAATGACCATTGTATTTACGCAGATCTGAGGGAACTTGAGGAATAAAATGGATGTTACTGGATGTTCGGGGTTTAGACATCAGACCATGAATTTATGGTATTTCTTGTAATAATGGGGCACACCACTTCCCCATTTATGAAGAAGATTAGATTTTTAGGAGTGAGACCAAAGGGATCAGTTTGATCCATTTAGGGTTCCTCTTCAAGTTTCCTGAAATTGGAAAAGGGAAATGGTTGTATTAAGAATTTGGCTACTTCTGCGCATCTGTAAGCTCAGGGAAAGAACACAGAGTAGGATAAAAGTGGAGATGAATGACATGGTAATTTATTTCTGTATTTTCTGAAAGCTAAAATTTCAAAATAGTTTATTTTTAGTTTTAAAGTTTTAAATTTAAACTGTGATAAACACTAAAAGATATTGTATTCCTTTGCAGGAGATTGAGAGTAGCTGCTAGCTGTTTTTCAACAAATAATGCCATCATCTCCAGGTGAGCCTTTGAATGAAATATATGTATCACGATAGATTTGTATAAGTTGATAATGTAAGTTATATCATAATTAAATTCATTACAATTCCAACTATTTTAATGTAGAATTTAGATTTTAAACACATGTATTGAAGTAGAAAGATGGAGAACATAATGTATCTGATAATATACAGTTATATGAATTTAAACATCAAGCCTCTCAACAATTATGCTAGTGATCATATTTCATCATCCCATAGATCTTGAATTGATTTGTAAAGACTTGTGGCATTAATAAGAAACTCCCCTCTCATCATCTTCCTCTCCTCCAATCTCTCAATTCTCGATCAGTCACTCACCATCCAAATTCAACTGTAGAGCTCTCATGTTTACCTGCATTGAAGCTCTTTGTGATTACACTTGCTCCCTTAAGCAACCCCCAACTAAGAGCAACCTTTTTTTCTCCAACAATCCAAATGTCTTAGGTTAGATGAGAGATTTTTTCGGATATAGGGAAATCCATAGGAGCTGAGTTAGCATATCGGCATATGGGAAATATAGGGAAAGAAAGAAGTTCAAGTTAAACTTTGGATTGGATATCTGAAATTTTATTTATAAGTTCGGCAATATAAATAAGTACAAATTTGTTATTTACACAGAAAATAAAAGAATATTAAAAATAGCATTCTTATAAGGAGCTGCTATCGTCATCCTCTAAAAGTAAGCCTTCCCACCCCTCTTTTCCAAGCCACCCCTCTTGTTTTGGAACGGGAATGCATACTTTTTATGGATAGCTATAGCAGCTCCCTTGATTCTACCCTACTTTTTTTTATGTATAGGAATAAAATAAAAAAATATATGTATTACCTAGATTAAAGTATCAGAGTGTCATTTGGGCTTTGAGATAAGCAAGGTTTATTTGTTTTTTGCTCTTTTTTTATACCAGTACGTAAATTTGGTAAACGTGCACTATACTGTAAATTGGCAAGTAGGAGAAGGATTATGACTCACCTGTGCTTGGGTCACTATATGTTTCAGAGCAATTGATTGGATTTTAGGGTTCTCTAATACCAGCATTTGATCCCCATGGATTTTTGGGTGCCCCCAAAAAAGTATTTGCACTCACATGGATATTTTTCTCTCGACAGAACTCTCGTCCCTACTAGAGAGTCCACAGGATAATGCTGGTTCCTACCAGAATGGCGCTGGAAGTATCAATAAAGATTTTTTTTTTTTTTACAGATTTGGGGTTTCTACCTCCAAGGCTGCCCTTATCACTATTTTGGCTTTCTTTTCGTCGAAGGGGAAGGTAGGAGTGCCTAGTCCTATGACTGGGAGCTTGAAACCACCAGACAATTAAACATGATTGCCTTCCATTTTTCTCGCATAAATACTATATTTGGCCTTGATATGAAAATCCCTTATTATCTGGAATAATATAAGTTATGATATTAACTCTGATTTTGATTCATGAAATGGAGCTTGAAACTATTCTCGTGTAGAAATGAAGATTTTAGCATGTTCTTAAGATCGCAGAGCTGTAACAATTCAGGGTCAGTTGCTTCCTAATTATTGAGTTCTACCTAGTATCGAACGATATCTTTGATGTCAAACATGACCATAAGCTCTTCTGATGAGCCTTCCATAGATTTATGTCGTGCTGTAGAATGCGCAGAATCAAAGGTAGTAAGGTTGTAATATTATTACCTGTATCTGGACACTGAAGGGATTGAGAAATAACTTGTGAGACCTGGTCAATACTACCTGTCACGTAATAAAATGAAAGTGGGAATGCCCTTTCGAAGGCAGAATCAGTCTTTGGCCAATAAAAAAAATCAAGAGAGAATCTTTCTCGAGATATGTTTCTATCTCGTGGTATTCTCCTCTATGCAACACTCTTGTAGGTTTATGAAAAATGAAATTTATCAGATTATCGGCGTAGTAATGCTGTTTATTCCTTTTCAAATTTGCCCACAGTTCTCTATAAGGCCGGATTTCCCTTGTTATGTGTTAATCTCCCAAAGTTCCCCCGAAGAGTTTGAATTCTGCTATAGCAGTTTAGGTGATGTGGGGCTTGTGACAAGCTCCAAAGCCCGCTAACAATAATGGAGTCACAAAGATGTTACGCTGCAGCCGTCTTAAATATTGTTGTCACAGCTCTTAACATGTTGGTTGCACCGTTCCAAATAATCCCACACCGGCCGAATAATAATGATCAATACATTATCTGGGTGTGTATCTCGACGGTCCTTACTTACAGCAATTCCGTTTAGTTATGACGGTATAACAGTACAAGTACGTTATGACGTAGCTTATAACAGAATTTTAACTACTTAAGGCGCGAAGTTTCTTTATTTCTGTTTCTCTCTCTCTCTCTGCTCTGTTTTTCAAGAAAGATGATGGGACCAAGAAGAAGAACATGGCCAGATTTCTCTCCGTACAAAAGCGAAGAAGAGTACTACAACGAGACGGAGCAAATCGAGAATTTGTCGATTAGAACCAATACCAACTCGGAATTGGTTACAAGAAAGAGGGATTCAACTGGTAGTTACCCTGCTTGGAGTGTTACTTCACTCTTGACTGTTTGTCCTCCTTCACCATCACCACACTGCAGTTCTTTCAGCCCATTTTACACTATCATCTCATGTTCTCCATCTTCTGATATCTTCTACTCTCAGATATCCACGGATTTCTCCACCCCAAGAAACATGGTATGTAGCTCTAATTCATTAATGGGTATCCTCTCTTTTTTCTTCCAATTTTAATCAATCATTATTTGTTATTTTTCAATTTTGATCAATGGGTATTTAATTTTTTTTTAAATTATTGTAATCGGGTACCTCTAAAAACTCGATTTTGATAAGAGGGTAACTCATATTTTTCAATTCTGAATAAGGGGTTCGTCTAGAAATTAGATTTTGATGAGTGAGTATGTATGTTTTCCAGATTTAAACAATGGGTATTTCTTCTTTTTGAAATTTGATAATTGAGTGTTTCTGCTTTCTTTGAATTTTCAGAGTTCTTGTGCTTTCTCTAATGATGGTAAGGAGTCGACGTCTAGCGACGAGGGAGAAGAAGAGATTTGCGATGTGGCTGATCTTCGCAGTTTGTATCAACCCACTTCAGAGATCAGAGATTTCAAAGGTTCTTCTTTTTGTTTGAATCTTGGCTTTTTTCTTATCTCTCTTTGGAATCTGTATGTTTTTCTAATCTGTTTTGTTGTGATTCTACAGTAGAGGAAGAAGACGTAGAACAAGAGTACAGTCCAAAGCGAATGAGTTTCTCGTCTTCGGGATATCGATCTCTGGATACATGCCAACCACTTCTTGGCATGCCATTATTAGCTGTTACTGAAGAGCTAGTTGAAGAGGAGATTTACAGTGGGTCGAACATAAACGAAGGTGATATAGAGTCATCGTTACAAAGCCCCATCCATGGACACCTCAGGTTGATGGCTAGGCCGAAACCTTATCACACTTTCTTAGATGAAATAAAAAAGAAGGAACTTGAGGACCAGTTTAATGCTTGGAAGGAGGCTAAACATCTCAAACTCATGTCCAAGTAAGTAATCTGATCCAAGGTCATTTATCTTTAGTTCTCGCGTGGTCTTTGTTATAGCTTAAATGACAGACTTTGCAATGCAGGTTAAGAAAGAAGGAAGCCATCATTAATGCATGGGAGCTAAAGAAGACTAAGAAGGCGACTCTAGAAATGAAGAGGATCGAGGGCAAGTTGGAAAGGGAGAAAGCAAGAACGCTTGATAGGATGGAGATGAAATTTAGCAAAGCTCAGAGGAAGGCAGAGGAGAAGAAGAAGAGGGAAAAACGTTCAACAGTGAACAAGATAGAAATGGTATCTAGAGTCACAGAGAAGATCAGATCCACTGAAAATCCTATTTGGTTCAAGCTTTTATGCTTCTGGTAGAACCTGAATCGTCAATGCATGTGATATGTTGGAAGGATCCATTCCTTCTACTCCGCATTGATAAATCTGTAACTCCAATTTAGACATGTTTCACTGATTTCAAGTGTTAATGTAAATAGTTACTGTAGTTAGTCATATCATTCGAATTCAGACAAACTGCTTGAAACTTCTGTGAAAACGGGCAGCACATTACGTTAATGAGAATTTTCAAAAAAACAATGATGCTAAAAGAGAAAATATAAATAATCGCCACAATTTTGACCTTATGGTTAGTATGACCATTTTTGTTTTATGACCTACAAAACCAGATACGCAATGGAAAAAAAACAATGATGCTAAAAGAGAAAATATAAATAATCGCCACAATTTTGACCTTATGGTTAGTCTGACCATTTTTGTTTTATGACCTACAAAACCAGATACGCAATGGAAGATTCTAAACCTACTAATAATAGCAGAGGTATTTGTTCTTAAATCTCTCCAAAACGTAAATTTGGTGGTCTAGGTAAAGAGGGGGGCAATGCATCAAACACATTCATCAATAGATAATAGCAGAAAACACCAACTTCAGAATTTTACTACTACAAATACTCTAGACGTCACTGATTCAAAGATTGAATTGAAGTATCCAAGAAGTTCCATTCTTACAAAATTCTAAAACATTAAGGAAAATTACAATCTCTGAAAGGTCTGTAAAAAAGACGTTCTCCAATGTAAAATACAAAAATAAGTACACGTACTACAAAATTGCACAATTACAAAGTAAATCAATGCGTGTTGTCAGGTAGCCCGCCAGAGGCCATACTCTCATCTGCATTTTTGGGGCCTCCACATGACCTTGACACGGAATCGAACAGTTTTTCAATCTCTGGTGCAATCCGAGTGAACGATCGAGTCCAAAAATTATACCGAGGATTCTGTCAAGAGAAAGGAAATTAATTGCCAATAACATATCAGTGAGAGCAAAAACAAGAGTGAAATGGGTTACCTTGATGAGCTCTATAAAAGTGATTAAAAGACCCCAGGGGTGTGGCCGATTTACAATCAGCCGTTCCAACAATACTCTAGTTACCTGCTCCTGAATGATCTCCTGTGCATGAACAGATACATAAGAGCCTAGCAGCAATTTGGTGTACTTACAAAACTTCTGAGACGAGTTACTACTATACATACTCGGACAAAAGCTATTACTTTTATCGCAGAATGTAATCAACAGTCAAATAGGTATAAACTATAAAATATAAGCTAGGTAACAACGACACTTCACTTACAAAAAACAAAAACAAAACGTATCCGACACCCAGACACGTGTTCAACTCTATTTACAAGGCACTTTTCTATTTTCTGCCGTTTCCGACACCCGTACCCGTGTCGTTGTTACCTAGATCATAAGATACTTTCAGAGTTTACTCAGGGCAGATCGTGTATTAAACCCAAATTATGGAACTTACCACAAGCAGTAAACATTTCATAGTCCAGAAAGAGATAAAAGATAAAAGGCAAATACAGCCTTAACTTAATATGGAAAGACTGTGGGAGATGAGAGTGCTAACCTGGTTTGCTTCGGCAAACAAGTAAATAAGAACAAATGAGAAATAATGTGTATGATTATTGGGGTAGCGCAACTGGTTAGCAACAGCATTCAGAAAAAGATAGCGTCCCTCTGAATCGAAGTCTAATACGAGAGTCTGAAAAATATCCATTGCAGCACCAACTTGAAAAATATCCATGGGACCAGTGTGAGCCATCTGGGGTGAAATCTTATTTTGTAGTTGTTGGATGGCCTGCAAAAATGATTGCAAACATGAGGGGATCGACAATTAATAATACAAATATTGTTTGCAAATTCTGTAGAGGGGATCCAGTATAGTCACTGGCTTAAAAATGGCTAATACCAGCAAGACTAGCTGGTTCAAAAATGACTAATACCAAAAAGACTAGCTGGTAAGGTCCCTGGTAGTTGTTACCAGGGACCCGGGATAAATTCCCGCAAATTGCATCTTGAAATAGCCATCTTACCCATCTGGCATAATACGGGGGACTCATCTACCAAAAAAGAAAAAAAGTTTAGAAACGGCTATCAGAAACATGTACGAATAAAGTTCTCATCTTTTTTTCGCTTTATACCACAATTTTAAGTAGGTAACAATGCATTTTTTATGTAGTTTATTCTTTTATAATTTAAATTTGGCTGAATTTGTTGACATGCTCAAACATCAGTGAGCAGTTTCGTTAACGAGGTGGGGGAGTTCAGGAACATAGGCATTAATCTGGGATACATGCAAAGGGGAAATTAAAAATATTTTCGGAGAATATGGATAAAAGAAATGATGGGTTAGAAGTGAGATCACACATAAAGATAAACAAATACAAAAGAATTAAAGACCGCTGTTCCACAGGGGTGAAGCCAGGACTTGAGTCCACTGGGGTCAAAAAAACAAAATGAGGGGGTTCGGGGGCATCGCCCCCGAGAAAAAAAAAATTATGAAGCATATTAGGGTATTTTAGTATCGCTTATATTAGAACTCATGGCAAGTTTAAAAAAAAAGTCTTAGAAGAGAGTCCCCAATCTAAAAGTTAATTCTGAATCATATATAATGTTAAATGATGAAGTAGGACTTGATAATCAGAAAATGTAAAAATGAGGTTGTGGGGTCTTGAACCCTTGTTTAAGAAGTCAAAACCAACATACTTGTCCACTAGACCAATAGCAATTATATGATTAGAACTGAGTGGGGTCAAATGACCCCACTGGTCCCCCCCCCTAGCTTCACTCCCTGTTCCTCTAGTCTAGAGAAGATGGCCTGTTTAGCTGAAAAATATACCTGCATGCCAACATAAAGCACAAGAGAGTTTATCAATGGCACATTGTACCGGGTCCCAGCCTGCGCTGTCTCACTTTTTGGTAATAACAACCTTTGCTTAAGCTCCGGCAAGAACGAAGACCCTTGCTGCCTTGTCTGTGAACAATTGCAAGGAAATGAAAGAAGCATGAGCAAGGTATAAATGTCTAAGTGATAAATGTTTCAAGTATTATGGTGAACAAGAACATGTGGCAAAAACACCTTGAGATACTCGTCAATTTCAGACTTCATCTGCTTTGTTTTCAGAGCAGCGTCAACATCCGAGAATATAGATGGTGGCTGGCTAATTTCTGGTAGAAGATCAATCTGCAAATCCGGAAAAGAAAAAAAGAAGGAAAAGGTAAATATTTTATTCTTTGTTTAGAAATAAGAATATTTCTAAAGCAGGTTTTCATGCTTTAAGAACAGAATTAAGATAATGATTTATTTGCAAGCTGAAATAAATAAAAATAGCACTTTTCCTGCTTCAATAGGCATTATTTTTGTATCAACAAGAATAAACGTCATGCTCTAGCAATATAAACTTCCAGTACTAATTATTTTTGTGAAACAGACATCACCTTCAAATTGGGAGTAGAAGGATCAGGGAGCCTCATGTTGGGTGGAAATGCACTCAAAATAACATTTCGCATCTGAATGCAACTGGGGGGGATGACATCACAGAAACTGAAATGGTAGTTACAAAGGAAATCTGGAAAATCGTGTAGCAGCACCAAAAGCACTCTTAGAGTGCCTTTGTAAAGATTGTGAACCTGCAAGCAAGAAAACACAGATATTAACAGTCATATAACATTGCAGTTCCCAGAGATATTGCACATCAAGAACCACAATAATTTTTCTCGCACGTTATTAACAAAGAGTATCATAAAGCTAACATAATGGATGCCTGTAAAACCCAAATGTTCATTGTCTTGCAACCCTGCTACACGTTCGCCTTTAGGTGTGCATTGACAGACCCCCAGTTGCTTGTCAGTTTTAAGGATGCTGGGCTTTGTGTGTGTGTGTATGTGTGTTTGTGTGTGTGTGTGTGTGTGTGTGTTTGTGTGTGTGTGTGTGTCCGGAAGAGGGGGAGGGCGAGAGAAAGAGAGAGGCTACATACTGGTTCCCCCAATTCAGCATTTCTCAAGTACGGCTCCATGAATTTGAATAAGTCCACCAACAACCGTTGAAAGAATTGCCAACCATTTGGAGGGTTTATATTGAGCAATTTTGGCATAAAACTCCTGTGACTCACTAGCTCAAGCCACGCAAAGCTGAAAATTTCCAAATTGGTTCGAATAGATAAAGCAAAAAACAGAACCTGATATTATATGAATGAACAGCAACTGAACAACAAAAATGAATACTCAACCGAAAGTTGTTAGTATACCCTTATTTGCTAAACACTTCATTTAGAATTAGATAATAAATAGAAGAAAACACAAACAAAAACTAAAAACAGAAAAAAAAAAAAAAAAAAAAAAATGGTGATGGGGCCTTCACTAACAAATCCCTCCAAACCATAAAAGAAAACTCTACCTGAAACCAGGAACTCTTAAAGGCCTCAATTCATGGAAAGCATTTGCAAATGCCGTCAACACCTAAACATACCGATGAAGATTAGTTCGAGAATAAAATAGAGCAACTAATAGAAGACATAGCTACTTCAAGAAAGTTGGCGCAATAAATCATTTATGCGTAATACATAAACAGAAGTGAAGCAACACATACCTGAAAGTTCAAACTATCAAGGACTGGTTCTGGAGAAACAATGTCCAAAAGCCAGTTGATGAACAACCGGAAATACGGCCTTGGATTAAAAGTCGCTTTCTTCTCCTCTGCATCTTTCTGGATGACTCTCACAGTTACCGATAGAATCTGAAAAGGTAACACATACAAAATAGTTAGGTATTGGGAGAGAAGGAGAGAGATTCCGGGTAATGATAAGGTATTAGGGGAGAGGGAGACCTTGGGCAAAAAGGACTGTTTACTTGAACCCTGATCAATTGTGCAATACTGGCAACCACGTAACAAAGACAATAAATATAGCGATCGTAGGAAGATCATCAAAAGTCACATCAACAAAAGTAAATCAAGGAAATCATGTGAGAAAAGCAAATTTACCTTATGGATTAAATTGACGAGTTTCGAATACGCATCAACAACAACAAACGACAACTGTGAAACTGGTTGAGGTGGTGGCAGTGACAACAAATTTTGCGGCAACGTCTCAGTTGATAAACAATGTGATACAGATAGTTCCTGAAATGCATACCTTAAAATATGCTGCACACATCTTTTTTTCATTTAAAGTTACAGTTTTAGGCATGACAGATAAATACCGTGAGGATGCGAAAAAAGCGGTCTGACATATCATCTCCTTTGAGCAATCCACTCTGCTGCACCCCAGAGATAAAGTGGGTATAAGCGGCATCGTTTGTACCAGGTTTACAAATCTGGTACCATTCACCAAACAGCGAGGTAACCTGAAATTTACATTAATGGAATAATTAAAAATCAAGAAGCAAAGAATAAAACTATGTATCATGACAAAAGATACGTAGATTTAGTACCCACAGTTTGGAATAGTTTGAATATTACAGATACCATTCAAGGGAGGTGTTAGGCTAGAATAATTTCCTAAACATGGTCATTCTCCTTATAAATGAAGCGCACTCCAACATTTTGCACCCTCATGAATAGCAAAAAGTTTGACTTTATCACTGTAAGTTCATATATACTCTAAAATTAGAGCATATGTTCTTCGAATCTGTCTTTTAGAATGTTGAGAAATCGGACAAGAGAAATGTACCTCTTCACGGAAACCAGCAGGGTCCGCAGTCATAGATTCAGTATTGTTATATTCGTCCCTACCAGTCATTGACCGGGCAGAGGGAACCTGCTTAACCAGAAAGAAAAAAATATATATAAATATCACTAGAAAAATAGACAGTTCAAAATAGTGGTCACACGAGCCATCAATGAATTTTTTTACCTTTTTATCTCTAGCCTGCCTGGCCTTCTCGTCTTTGCTAATAGTAAAACCTGATAGAGCAGCTGCATTAGCAGCTGGATTTCTGGCAATCTCAACCAACTGCTGCAAAGATTCAGGAGATCCAGGCCTCGTCGCAAGCTGCAAAAGAAAGTCATTTGTGTGCACAAACGCATTAGACAAATTTCAGAAAGAAAGAAGAAACCAGGAAAAAGATTTCAAAATAAAACCTTTGCCAGGGCATCAACAAGATTATGAAGCTCTGACACATTAATTCCAGGCTCTTGGGCCACCAATGTCTGCAGAAGAGAGATCGAAAACTCTGTAGCAGCTTCTGCACAATAATAAAAAATTAGTTACATCAAGTTATCAATCACTACATGATTACTTGTAAACTAGAAGGTGAAATTCAATGGACGTACTATTCCGCCCGGAATCAATAAGCTTTGCCATGTGCATATTATACTCAGCAAGATTTAGTAAATTAGAGTGAATAAGACCAATAGTTATATCTTTGTTGAACTTCCGATCTTCATCTGAATAAATTACCTGACAGAGAAATAACGGAGATGTAATTAGGCGCATTTCTTAGAAAATGCGCAAAGATAAGTCAAATAGGCGTGCAATACATACCCAGCTGGTGAGTTCCTTGACTACAAGCTTGCAAACGTCACGAATAGCAGACAGAATTGCTAAATGAACACGAATGTGGGTACTGTCTGAGGCATTCTCATACAAACTCTTGAAAACCTATCCAACATCAACGAGACACTTCGATGAAGACCGGTGAAATATACAATGTAATACCGCAAAGAAAATAGCACACCTTTTGAGCTACAGCCAAAGCAGCCTCATCACGGCTTATACATCTCAGAATGATTTCCGAAACCTCGGTAATAACCCCCTGTACATAAACATTTATCTAAGATCTAATCAGATAACCACTATGAATGCTTGCAAATACCATCTCAAGTAAAGTGGTTACTGTTACATAGACTCTGGAAGGTATAAAAAGGATACCTGCAATTCTGCATCCCTGGCTTCTTTAGCTAACAAATTATCCAACTGAAACGTAAAGGAATCACAATGGAGAAATCAAATCATTATTAGCACAATAGAAACACAAACAAAAGGAAAGCTAGAAGTAGAGATATATAACAAGGATAAAACGAATAGTACTATATAAGTCCAATGTAATATAAGGATAAAGCTCCACAAAAGTTTCCAAGTCAAGCACAATATCATGATAAACTTTCTCGCTAATATGTTAAGAAATTATATATCATATATGCAGAAAGACCAATGAAAAAAATATATATTAAAAGATGTCTTTGCAACATGGATGGTGCAATCCAAAACCTAATGTTTGGACAGGCTCGGGCCCATAGTTTGAGGGTTGGGACTGGGGACCAGGTTCGGAAATGGATTACCTGCCCAATCTCAGTCAGGTTTGGGCAGAGAGGTTGGGTGCCCTAGGGTACCCAGACCCGAACTATATGACTACAAAAATAACAAATGTTGGGTACTTTGATATTCAGTGTTCTTTGCTTCGTATTTCTTTCTTTGATTTTTTCATATGTTTTACAATTTAACGTCGTATTAAGTGTGCTTGGAGTTATGGGAATGGAAATAATAACCATAAAAAAGTTGTAAGGTTGAAGCCATGGAGGTCATGTTACCTCCTGCCCAACCCTAACTTATTATGGGATGAAAAAGGCACCGATCAACCCGGCCAAACCTAGTTGGGCATGGCTCAGGCAATGGCTTCAAAACCCGATGGAATTTCGGGCAGGACATGGGTTGGTTATCCTAAACTTAGGTTCGCGCTTACTACCAACCCGGCCCGCCCAAGTTGCAGCCCTAGAAGATCCCTAAGCAATTTTATGCCTTCTATGCAGAAAATCCAATGAAAATTATTAAAAGATGTATGTGCAACAAGGATGGTACACCATGGAACAGAAAATTCCTTACATTATGTGCCAAGAGCTGGTATTTATTCAATGCATCCCCCGTGCTCAATAGAGGTTCTGAGAGGCGCTCTGTCGTAGAAGTTGCAGGCGATGACTGTGCAGTGGTTCCCGAATCCTTAAAGGAAATAAACAACACATGTCAGAACCAAAGAATTCCAATGAAGTTCCTCTGAATATTACACTAACTTCCTTGGAAAATATTTGCAGACTAGAGACGTGATCACACGCGTGATTATCTTACAATGTCCTTGGAGTACAAACCCACAATATATTCTAGGACATAATCAGTTTTCACGGACACACGTGTATTCACATCTCTAAATACGTGAAACTACCATTCTTACTTTAGCAGGAGGTCCGGTTAATTGCAACTCAGGTGCCACAACAGTTGAACTAACAAGACCATTAATTTCAGACCCCTCAGATGCTCCAACATGCAGTGAAGAAGTACTGTAACATCACAGATGTATTAAAAATTGGACATTTTTCCGATATATAAAAAAGGAAAAAATGTAGTAAAATAATCCTTATCGAATAATACCTGAGGAGCTGTGCAGAACCAGGGTCAACTTCATCAGAAATAAGATCCAGGGTTTGTTGCCCTCCTTGTGCAGAAGAATAAATTCCTGCGTTGAGTTGTCCTGATGTTGCGCCATAAACACGAGACAACCCAGAAGTAATAGAACCACCAGATGAAGCAGGCGGGCCAGAAGGCACATTTGAAGTCTGATTTGATTGATTTTGCCATGGCACCCTAGCAAAATCCTGACGCACACGAAAATTATGAACTTAGAAGCCAACGATACCAGTGACAAATACAGTACAAGCCTATAATTTTTTAAAAGACAGATAAAGAGTATATATGTTTATATTTAGTACCGTTCAGGAAAATTTCGGGTTTTGTAAAACAGATGAGAAGTTTGAGCACTTTCATACAAAATTAGAGCATATCAATTAAAAGAGACATCTTGCTTCCAGGCTGGACATATAGAAAATGACATGGGTACTAAAACAGGTGCAGCAATGATATAGAAGAGTTGTTCCAACCAAAAGTCCACAACAAAAAAACTAAATATAGAAATGCGCTTAGTACATTGTCTAATTCAGTCAGCTTGGGACTGGTTCTAAGACTATTCGGATTTAATGAACACATGGAGAATCAAAAGGAGATTCAGCAATTAACTCAAAGATGCTCGAGTTCAGATGAAATTTTAAAACAGCTAATCCAAATAATTTTGAGCTTGGGAATGGTTTTAAGTCGATTTGGAATTAATGATCACTAGGAGTATCAAAAGGTGATTCAGTAGTTAATTTAATGGTGCCCGAGTTCAGAAGAATTTTTGAAAACAGACAATCCATACATTTGTGTAACTATGATTATACTTAAAAACAAGACAAAATGACTGCACATGCATATTTACTACCTCATAAACTCTCTCTTGGGTAGCAGACAAGCGGCCAGGTTTGGGTCGGAGAGCCTCAGGAACCACACTCATAGGACCTTGAATGTAAGTACTTGAATCAAAGTATGTAGCACCAAAACCCTCCCGCTGCTTCCTTCTTAAAGTAAGTTGTGCAGATATTTCCCCATCAATAGTTTGCTGTGCCTGTCGTTAAATGAAAAGGTGAAACATTTATCCACCAAGAAAAAAAAACTATTTTAAGATACGATCATCAATTCATACTGGTAATAGCATAGCATTGTGGTTATCACTTTCTTTTTCATTTACAATAAACAGAACCATAGCCAGGAACCTCTTCCGACGGGTTCAGAGCGGGGGCATACTACTTTCAATCTTTAAACTAACTATTTAATATGCAGGCTATATATAAGAGTGACACTTCAAATATGTTTCCCGGAGCGAAAAAAAAATACGATAGTGAACTCGGGAAAACAAGTTACTAACATCAACTGAAATTTTATAGAAAAATATAATAATAAAAATATGGTAAAACAATCCACAGCCAATGTCCCTGAAGGAGACAAAAAGGGAAAAAATGTGCAAAAAAATGCTATAATGGAGCACAAGATCGAGATCTCAAGATGGTTCCAACTTTTCAACATAAATTGCAATGTCTTATTTATTTATGAAGTTTTGGCGTGATGGTGATACTTCGATAACATATATTATTGATATACCTCAAAATCAAATTTCACCAAGATTTGCTAATCTAACGATAATGTATAAATGGTTTATACACCACGTGGTACGTCCCATGTACGCTTGCCTGTGAGCGTCGTAACCCCTCCTCCATTAATTGATTATCTTTTTAATGTGTTTCCTTTTAGTTTCTTAGCAACTTTAATTGTAGTTCGAATGAGTGACTTAGGGGGGATTTGGAAAAAACTTTGAAAATATTTAGGATATATTGGGGATTAATTAAGGAAGATTTGTTACCTATTTTACATTTATTTAAGCTTTGTGAGGGCTGTTCCTCATTAAAGTTTTTAGAAAGGAAAAAAAGAGTTGTTTTAAACTAAACCCTAACCGTCTTGAGCGCATAAATCCAAATTAGTTTCTGTATCAGAGCCAAACATGCCTCACAAAAATAACCCAAACGCCATTCCGGAAAAGATCTTGCCACCTTTGAAGAACAAGTCAACGATTCGATGCAAAAACAAATAGAAGTTCTCTCTGGTTGAATGGCGAAGAACCCTCTGCCCCGGTCGGTTCCCAACACCGAAATCCTTAACTCCGACGCCCTTTTGAACCATGTGAAACAGTCCATACCAAAGATTATTTCTGTTGTACTGTCAGCCGCAACAACGGCTGCCGACACCATCCCTGCAAGAACCTCGGTAACACAGGCCCCACAGGTGATCCAAACCATCTCCAACCCCAGCCCCACACCTCAACTAACCTTCATCGTCGACTGGAGATTTCCCACACGCCGAGCCAGCAACGACTATCGACATAAGGACGGCGAAAGGGCGTCACAAGTTTTATGCCGCGGGTCAACCCAACGCCCGCGGGCAACTTGATGCACATCCACCTATCGCCGGTAGCTGAGTTCATAGACGAACTCAAGTATAACCGAGGAGCACGATGTGATATCCCTCATACGCTATCCCACTGGTGTCGAAACCCCTCCATTTAATTGTTTCCCTTTTAATTTCTTAGCTACTTTAATTTTAGTTTAAATTTTGTAATTTGAAAAGGGAGTGATAAGGCGGATTTAGACAATAATTTTAGAATAATTAGGGAAATTTTCGGATGATTTTAGGGAGATTTGTTCCCATTTGTTTGTATTAAGATTTTGTTCAGAATTTCTCATCGAAGTTTTAAAGAAGAAATTAAGAGTTGCTTTAGACTAACCCAACTTGTCTGGGGGTGATTCTTGCATATATCCAATTTGATTTATGCCAACACCGTTAGTGTCCCACGGCGGTGAGGTATATTTAAGAACAAAGAAGACCAACGCCACAAATAATATTAAATTGTTGGAAAGAGAGAAATTCTGAGAAAAAAATTAAATTTTACATTTTAGTTAAAATGGACAGCTCAGAACGGGCACAATCTTCCGCACTAGAAATACTACTTTGACGTTGGTAAAAATCTTGAAATAACTTGATTATTTGTGAGGATGATCTCCATTCTAAGGAGTTCATCTTTACTACTTTAAAAGAGGCTACGCTGCGCCTACAGTGCCGACTCAAATGAGCTGAGATTATTCCTCAACATTTTGATTCCCAGTTTACCCCTTAGCACAACATATAATTACTGTTTCTATAATAGTTAAGAGTAGTAAATAACAGCAACTTCTAGGGATAAATATGTAAATTTGATGTCAGAGATGAGAATTTGGCTTCCCAAACTAACCCTTAGCATATCATATTATTACTGTTTCTATTTTTCACATCTCAAACGTAATTAAAACACGGTATAAAAGTAAATGACTAAAACCTATACTTTTGCAAATCACGTGAACTCTCAGGTGGAAATCAAGTGGCATTTTTTGATTTTACAAGTGTAATAGATAACATAGGTAGGCATGTTAATTTGCTAAATAACTACCATATTAGAGAGGTTGTGTGCGGAAAGCGGAGTTGCATGCGCAACGCGCGGGCAGCTATGCTAGTATCCATAAAGAAAAAATATTTAAAATCATCTCTAAAGCTTTACCTTATCAGACGCAGCTTTCTCAACCACTGCACAACCCAAATCAAGGTTGTCATTAGTAACAATCTGTACACTTTGCTGAAGATGATCATTTGCAATACTGGAGCCTTGAAGCATGCTCGTCAAATGATTTGAAATGGATCCACGGAGAGGCTCCTAGCATTGATCACAAGACATTTTTTGTTAACTGGAGATATTGAAAGCAGAAAAAAAACATGTAATTGCAAATTATCAACTTCCAAGAAGTTCGCAAACTTGTATATTGTTTTTTAACAGAACATTCAGTTCGCACGCGCAATGCATATGCGCTGGTTCTATAGCACGATTTAATTTCACCAGGCACATGTGTCATGTGTCCCATAAGCACTATAAAAGAGACCATCGTCATATACATAGTCCCATAAGCACAATAAAGGATCTGCCTCTCTTTTTAGTTCAGAAGTAAAGTGTCAGAGTGAAGGTAGTTTAGAAATTATAAAAAAAATCAAACATAATTGATTACGGCTGCAGTAAGCCGGCACTATTGGCTCACTGCGTTGACTCAATGCGCCACTATAAAAGCGTAGAGATATTGGCTCACGTAAAAAATAGTCTATCAACTGATTGCCAATAGGTTATTTTTAGGTGGATATTATTTAGTGACTTTTGGAGATCCATTACAGTCCTTGATGGAGATATCTCAAAAGATTCAATACATATAGTGGTCTCTCAGTTATTTCACGAGTCATTAACAGGAAAGCATGGTATCTATTATTATTGAACATGCAGGAGGGTATCATAAAACGACCCCAACAAAATAAGTGTCAACAAAAAGGTCAAACAAAATACTAGAGAAGAAGTGCAAGAAGCATGAAAAATGAGGAGAAAAACCTTGCACGTGACATGCGCTAAACTTCCAGCTAGACCAGCCACCGTCTTGTGAGCAGCATTTTTGATGTGGCCCTCATCTGATTCCATCGCAAAATCCTACAGGCAAAAGAAAAAAGGATACATAGAATAGGGCTAGTCACAAGCTTGTGACTAAAAAATTTCAAAATACTAATAATGGTGGTATCTAACTACTAACCTTCAAAACAAGTTCTTTTGTTGTCTGACATGCAATAGTGACACTACGTGAAACCACTGGGGGCATTATATCTTTGATTGCCCTCTCCATAGCAGCTGGAACAATTCTGTTGTAACAAAAAGTGTCATGATTTTCAAATAAGACTGTACCCAAGAAAAATTGCCTATATACTTCACCTCGGTATCCCTTTGAGGGTACCTATTCATATATTTTAGACAATATTAATAATAAACACAAACCTCAGGAAAAGTGACTGCATGCCAACCGGAAGATTTGGGTTGATAACAACCTGAGTTCCAACATTACCAATTGCTCCAGGGAGCTGCAAAAAAAAATCATTAAACTCCTGCCCAATCTATCAGTTACTGGGATACTGAATGAATAGTTGAGATTTTGGAAGCAGACCAGGCTGCTGGAAACCGATGACTGAGATGGAGTAACTTGACCCAAAGGAAGCCGGTCAGGTACGCTTAAGGCCTTAGCGATCTTTTCATCCTCCGCCATAAGACCCGAACCAAGATGGGGAGGTGTAAACTACAAGACAAAGGCATAAATTGTCTATCTTAGGCAAGACCCACAGAAAATATTTTGAATTTCTCTAAGAACGTTAGAAAGGGAGTCATGAAACTAAATGGCGGAAGCAACCACTATGAGAAAGCTAACCAAAATAGAGTAATATTAGAAAACTCAAGTTTAAACCCCCCCCCCCCCCCCCCCCCCCCACACAAAACTTGAAAAATGAAATTATATCCTAAAAACACTAACTAAAGCAAATACAACTATGCTCCTATTTATAAAAGAAAAAACTATCAAAATAGTAAGTCTCTGACGACGGTAGGCAACGATTCAGCCGACGCATATGGAGTGTCTTATGAGTGATTATCAGTGTCATTAGGATACACAAAAGTATTGATGTTGTGTATCTCGATAAAGTTGGACAACCATAAAAAAAATCATGAAACATTTGTGTTTTCTATCTCTGCGTCCTTCGTGGTCCTTTGTGTTGTTTTGAGGCCGTGTCTGGTCTTTGCATTAATCTAAGTAAGAGTAAGATTACGAGGGTTAGGTCCCTAATCCGACTATGTTAGTTTAGGCCTTAGGTGTGGGGTGAAGACTCTTTCTTCCAATAATTTGGGTATGTCGTTGGGAGCGAGGTACAGGTTGAAGGCCATCTGGGATCCTATTATTGAGAGGTTGCCTAAGAGATTCAGGGGGTAGAAGGCTAAGTGCATATCCAAAGGTGGGAGGGTAACCCTTTTATAAAGCACATTTTCTAGCCTTTCCGTATATCATATGTATGTGATTACCCTCCCTAAGGGAGTAGAATAAACCCTTGAATCGATTATGAAAAATTCGCTTTGGAATAATAGGAGAAACATTAAATCCATCGTTGGAAGCAAGTTTGTAGGAGTATAGGAAGTAGGCTTGGGATCAAAAAGTTACCTAGGATGAATGAGGCTTTGTCACGTAAGTGGTTATGGAGGTTCAGGCAAGGGGATAATGGCCCGTTTTCTACATTTGGTGTAAACGAGTTCGATTAGAGAACTAAGGAGGTTGTTGAGTCATTTGAGTGTGAGCTGTGGAGAGCAGTGATAAAGCTAGTAAGATTTTTTGTAAAGGTGTTAGGATTAGAGTTGGGGACGATAATGGGGAGATGAAGCTAGTGAGAGTGTTAATAAAGGTATTAGGATTAGAGTTGGGGCAGGTAATAGGGTAAGATTTTAGGAAAATGTGTAGCTCCTTAATTCATTGATTAAAGATTATCAGACAATCATGAGTGATTTGTGCAAGAGGTGATAAACTTGGATCGCAATAGTATGTCCTAGAATCTCGGCTTGCATCAGAACTTGAATGATCGGGAATTGGATATCGTAACATCTCTTTGAGATAAACTAACTAGCTTTTGTCATTATCCAGGGGATGAGGATAGGATTGTCTAGATTGAGTGTGTGAAAGGTGTCCTCTCTGTGAAAGACTTTCTACAAGGCGTTAAAAAATCCAATTCCCGATATATTTAACCTTTTTAAAAAAGAAAATTTGGGTTCCTAAACTACCTTCTCAAGTAACGTTTTTCGTTTTGGACGTTGTTCTTGAATCAAGCTTTAACTACTGATAAACTTCGTAATTGCAAAGTTCTAGCTATCAATTTGTGTTCAATTCCATTGATCTTAAATTATTTATTGGAACTGAAATTTTGTGGCCCCATTTAGAAATGTTATGGAAGACAAGAAACCTTGTTGGACAGGGTAAAAAGTTAGGGCGCTCTCTTCCTTTCGTGGTTATGTGACCTATATAGCTCAAACGTAATGCGAGGAAGTTGGAAGGGAAAGAGAAGTCGTTTTGGTCGTGGTTTATATTAAAGCTCTCATTTTTATTTATTTTGGAGTAAAATCGAGGCACAGATGTGACGGGGACATCCCTTTGAGTCTCTTATGGTGAAGTGGATGGAGATTGCCACCCGATATACTTGATGGTTCTTGGTGTCGAGAAGTGGTTTCTTGATGGGTTTTTCTTTGTAATCTTGTTATCCTCATGGAGAGGCATGTTTCTTTTCGTTTCTATCTTTCCTTTTTGCTTACCTCTTGTATTGCCTTGTCTACACATCAATAAAGTTCACATTTATAAAAAATAAAATAAAAACTAGGTTGTACAATACAATCACTGTATAAATTTAGATAAGAAATCAACTGTATTAACCAACCTGAGGTAGAGCATTTGAATAACCAACAGTTGGATGTGATTGATTAGCAACCTCAGTCTGCTGGAGCTCAACTTGACTTACCGCAGAAATCGTCCCAGTCTTCACCACTTCAGATGGAACTTGCGTCGGCTGGGTTGTCACCCCAGTAACATCTTTGTTGGAAAAATCAGGATTACCATCTATTTCCCTAACACGATCTTTCAAAAGAGAGGTTGGCTTTACTTCTTTCATATCCACGCTAAGATTCTTAAACAGAACCTCAATGTCAAACTTGAGATTCATCTTTAAATTTGGCAAAGCGTATATCTCCGCAAGCAAACTAAGAATGCCCATGGTCCAAGGATTAGGTGGTTGATATGCAAGACTACACTGGCATGGTTCCAAAATCTGCCGCAAAGATTAGAGCATAAATTCCCAGAAAAATTATAATAACTTGAGTCTGCTACCAAAGCACAATAGCTATTTTGACGTTTCTAGATACGTAAAACAAGAATGTCGCTTAGATGATGCTTGTAGATATTTGTCGAGAACACTGACAATCTCTAAATTGAGGACAGCTGTTATGTGACAGAATATGATATTTCATGTTCTCACGTATCTAGGACTGTTAAACTATTTTTCCATAATCATCAAAGAGTTTACCTTTGAGGTAAATGGAATTACTGCAATCATCAGGCCCTTCTCGTACGCCTGACCCAATAAAATGAGAGAAAAAAATAAGAAGTTGGACTATGGCTAGTTGCATGGCTATTAGCTCAAACCACAATAATTTCACTAGAATAAACACGAAATTGAAATAAACGACTGTGCAACATTTTGTTTGAGCGTATATCACAAGTCATATCATACACATCGAAATATTTGATTTAGCTTTACTACTATAATTAAACATCAATCGTACAATTTTATTCTCAAGTGACAAACAGAAAAATTCACTTAAATGTAGGACTGTCAATGGATCTAATTGGAATAGATTTGCATTATATCGATCTGAAACCGCTTAAATACGATAATGCAACTCTCGTTAAGGTTATGAATGTGATTTTCATTTTCCTAAAGGTTATGAATGTGATTTACATTTTCCTAAAGGTTATGAATGTGATTTCCCAATCTGAAGGTGACACATTTATTATGTAGCTAGGTTCTTATATTTTTGAAAAAAATACCTATATTCTGTTTAAGGTATTTCAGTATCTTTTATCTGGATTTTGATTTGACTGTAGGTAAAACCTACTGCAGTTGGATTGGAGTCGGATTTTAATCTATTGTATCCGAGTTTTACTGTATTTTTAATTGGATTTCGATTTGCCAGATCCAGTGGAGTACACCACTCCAGACTGAAAGTGGTCTATTAACTCCATGGAACAAGTCCCAGATGAAATGTGGATATTAAATGAATATGGACAGATATACCGATATAGACACTTCGTATGCAAATTTAATGTCTTCCAAACACATTTCCGATGTAGACATTTTATATCAGACAACATAATGCATCGATAGTAACTTCTAAAATTAGTAGCAAATATCTACAGCTTCTTTGTCATCCTTTCTCGCAAGAACCACAAACGAAAGAGAGAATATTTTTGCAAAACTGAAAACTTTTTCCTTAAAAAGTAGCATTTAAAAGTCACAATTAAATAAACATTTGATAGATATAGCTACCTCCATAATCAAGATTTTAGGGTCTATCTCCCGAGCTCGCAATGCCTGGTTTCTGCCGATTGTGAACTTCCCAAGCCAACTACCAAGATTTTTCAGCAGGGAACGCTCTTCGGAACTAGATTTTATAAGCTCTGATCTCAATAGAACCTGAAAAGGTAAATACATATGTTGGAGTTACTATCTGCTGATAGCCAAAAGAGAGAACGGCAAACAAAAGCAGGCAAATAGGCCAAGGCACCTTGCAGTTCTCATAAGTAGCCTTTACAATCTCCTTGTTCAATGTTTTTGAGTTAATCTTGTCCAAGAACCTCAAGTACAAGTCGTGGAAATTTGGCTCGATGCTTGCTCTGTTAAATAATTAAAGTTTAATCAAAAGACAGGAATACCAGAAATTATTACAGCCAGACCGTAGAAGTAGTTTGTCAACTCTAACCTTTTCATCACCATATATTGCGCAAACCACGGATAGTGTTCTTCTTTCAGAAGCTCCGTAAATTCTTTTGCTTTAGCTTCCACATTCGATGTTGAGATATTGTTAATCATGAACAATATTTTATCTTGAATCTCGGACGCAGGCGTCTATTTTAAACAAAACGATATTAATACAGGCTTAAAGAATATACATATATATATATATATGGAGTGAGAAGAGCACTGCAAACTAAAAGTGCATTCACAGTCTTTCTGATATATATGGAGCTTCCATTAGTCATAAAGCACTACGACTATCAAGCGTGTTAAAGAGATGTAGCTAATGTGCATATTTTCACGCACTATTAACAATTTCTGTTATTCTTGCCCCCGTCACCCCCTATAACTTCTTCAAATAATACTTACCACCCATTATGTATAAAGTATATAATTACCCCCTCCACTGCTTTGACAAAAAAATACTCATCATCTACTAGTAATAAGGAATTTCAGTCAAACCGACATATCTCATCAAAATGAGAAAATAAGGCAAAAGCTTATAAATAAGAAGTGGTAAGTCTTGTTTGAAGAAATAATGGGAAGTAACACTAAATAGTTATACTCTATTTTTACTGCAAAGTACAGAAGGCATTACACCTAGAAAAGTTTGTATTGTCATATGGCATGATCATTGACAACATCAAGGACGCAAGCGTTCTTGGACATGGATATTTCGCGGTGCACTGCTTTTATGCTTCATACTTTCATAGATATAATATGTTTGTGTTAATCTCTCTAAGAACAACAATCCAGATATTTTAGTAAAGTAAACGAGTGCTACCAACACATTCATTAACATAGCTTTCTGGTGGTAGGTGAGACCGTTTCTATTTCATGGGTAAATCATGAATCCACCCGTGGAAGTCGACCAGGGATCCCTGGTCGCAACCCCTAGGTACCTTATAAGCCAGGCAAGTTGGGTTTTTTTTTTATAACATAAGTCTTCATTTAGAGATTAAGAAAAGAATTTTCTTTAATTGGAAGAGAGGATAGAGAAAGATGCATTTAGCTAGATTAAGGAGATAGAGTTCTTGCTCCTGGGTATTATGTTTAACACTGTTGATATTATGTCTATATAGCTAGAGCTTGACTATATTGTTGTATTTTTTTTTTTTGGGTAAATATGAATTGATATACAGATATGTCAAACGACTTCTGCTTGATCACATATCACCTCCTCGCTTTTCAACTCAAATGGACTAGATCAATAGATGATAACATACAGCATAAAACTCGTATAAGATACCTCAATAGGAGCATCCCTTCTCTCTGCAGCTGCAACAAGTGTTTCAATATTCAAAGCTGAACCAAATCCTGTGCTGTACGACTGTTGTCTCATCATGCCTATAAGTGAAGGAAATTAAACAACACCAAATACATAAGAGTCAATCATGCTACGTTATTTTCAACTACTACTCCAAAAAAAATACTCTACATAACAAGCAAACCTTTATCTAACTCTACTGAGCTTTCTAACTAGGAAAGCCGCTTTTGAGTTAAAAGTTAAAACTAATAATTTCTACCTTCTCAGACAAATTAAAATAGGTAGGCCTCACTGAATCATCAGAAACTGTAGAAACTTACTACTAGATGATATTCCTCGAGAAGGGCGCAGAAAACCGGGAGATGTTGACGTTGCTGCTGGACCAGTTGCCACGTTCTGAGATGGCACTGTTTGTAAAGACTGAGTAAGAGTTGACGGCTATATAGAATAATCACAGAAAAAAAGACGTAATTAGAAAAAAGCAGATAAAACGAATAGAAAAATAGTCACATTTAATGAATCATCATATGTACCTTAGAATTAGCAAGTAAATCGTGCATTCCAGCAGGTGAAGGCTGCCCAGAAGAAGATGATGGGGGCTTATTGTAGCTAACTGAATTTGCGCCAATTTTGTGCCGTTCATCAAGAAACCCTTGATGCCTCTGTTGCATAGCAAGTGGAGAAGAATTTTGTTGTCCAGGCTGTACCGTGCCAGATCCTAATAATTTCCACGAAGACTCGGATGCCTGAAAGAGCAAAAATATGTTGAGAAACTTGAAAGAAGAATCATCAAAGTAAAATAAATAAAAAATAAACCTATGGTATTTTGTATAAACTCAATAAAAGAAATTGCACTCAGTTGTCTCCATTAACAGAGTAAAGGAGCTTTTTGATCGAGAACTTCTCTCCTGTTGTATAATTCTCTAGGATTCAAATTTTACCTGGATTTGATGTTGTTTACCAACATTAATATCTTTGTTTTCTCTTTAGAAGTCAGTTGTCCTCAAAATGTACTTTTTAACTGTTAGATGGTATTGTTTTTTTCTGAAGAGGCTCTGCTTATAAGAATAACCGGAGTAAATTTTATGAAGTATAAGCTGAGTAAGTCAATCTCAATCTTCTGCTTTGCTGCAAAGCTAGGTTCTATGTTAGATCTATTTGAAGAAGAAGAAAATAGTGACACCAAATAAAATATTTATGTGACAAAGAAAATGGATCTTGTTGCACCAAACTAGGAGGAAAATGCAGAAACTTTTCTTTCCGAAGCCTTCGAATAAGAGAAAATGGCTTACCCTTAAAAGTGGTATTGCCGATTTTCCAATAAAACCTTTGCTCTTTTTTTCTTTATATCAGACACTCTCTCTTCCTGCACTACTCTCTTATCCCCCACCCTAATGTACGCTCAGAAAATCCCTAAAGCAAGTGGCCAAGGCCGAAGCAACATATACATAAACAAAGAAGACGCAAAGAACACTGTATACCAGAATAAACAAAGGATATATGAAAGAGAATGCACTTATGATCCTCAACTCCAAAACTCGGGAGAATTATGTGACGCTTAAAATCATCTCCCATCTACCAAAAACTTTTCAATGATGAACAGATGGAAACTCCATAAGCTTTGGACCAATACAAGCCAAACTCTGGTCCAGCAGTTGAAAATATTTGTATTACTTTCCAACCAGATGATCCACAGTCCACATCACTGTAACAGGAAAGAGCCTCTATAAGAATCTATTTTTCCCCTGGAGATGCTAACCCTAGGCCAGCAGCAAAAAAGACCATAAACCCTCTAGAGCATTACACTCTACATCCTTGTGACTACTAAAAAATAACCCCAGACATCAGAAGTACCCCCAATGATGTATCAAAAGGCGGTCCAGAGATTTTCCACTAGCTTTACATGTGTAAAAGAAGTGAACTATCAACCAATATTAAAAGTGGAGAATGTGAGCCGGTAGAATCTTCCCAAAGACAGCAGATCATGCTTATGATGTCAGAAGGGAAAGAAGACACCAAGATACGAGATGCTGGTGAAGGGTCAGACAAGGCGAAATAGAATGTTTTAACCAAGATATGTTTCTGCTAGAAATTGACCATACCCTATCAAAACAAGACTCGGATGGCTCTCGTAAATAGATTTAGTATGGCCATCGGTGACGGGCATCTCCCAGTCCTTCAAGTAAAAACCAAGAATATTTCCTAGTAACTGTATAACCAACCAATGCATTGCATAAATAAAGCACGCCACACAGATCATTTCTTCTCGTGATTGCATCAATGATAAGAAAAGCCCCATTCAAGGAAAAATTACCACACCAAGTGTATTGCAAAAATCTAATTTTGTTAACTATTCTTACGACAAAATTAGTATGCTCTGCTGAATAGTTTTTTCACCCCTAAATATATCATATCACACACCACCCGTGAAAGGTCCTAATCCCTCTCGTCTAATTCATATCCTCTCCACCTGATACATTTCCCATACTTCTCTGCAGTCACAAAAGACCATAACTTACCGAATTCCTTGCCAAATCTCCAAAGCTAGTTACCCTTAAGGTCTTGTGATTTCTATCAACTCTTCAAAATCCAAGATCCCGTTCCTTTTAAGCCTACAAAATTTGTCCCACTTAACAACGTGAAGAACACCTTGCCATGCTACAAAATTGAGCACAAATCTCTCAATGATTTTGACTGAAACTTGCAAGGAACGAAATAAAGATAAAGTACTTATCAGCTTGCTAAATAATGTGCTCTGGATAAGTGTCACTCTCACTATTTTCAATAACTTTCTTGCTTTCAACCGAGCCAGTAGTTTGGAAACTTTAGTGTTTGCCGGCTCTCAACTAAGGAAAAAAACTTTTCAACTCATCTTCTCCAAGTAAGCCCAAATCTAATCGGAAGAGACTCAGTTGACATGATCAGACTTTCCCCATATCAATCTTACAGGGGGGGGGATCTGCAGCATCTCCTGGACTCAATAAACTCGTTAGCTATCAATTCCAATCCAAGATATGTCTCCCTAGATCGAAGGCTCCCCGCTCCCTCAAAAGAATATCTTTGACCCCCAAGGGCAAGGCTTTCAATATGATCTCCTAATATGCTAATAAGGCTAATGGCTCCAATCTCTTTTGCGTCTCCGGGATTTGATAAGCTCATAAATCATCAACAACCATTCCAAGATAAGTATCCCTTACAAGAAGGCCCCCTGCTCCCTCGAGAATATATCTGGGGGCAGGGATTTGAACCTCGAGGTCAAGGGGCTATGAAATGATTGTGAATGAGCTGCTAATAAGACTAGTGGGTCTGAAATCAAATATTCATTTTATGTGATCTTAGAGATAAGACTTAAGATGGTGTTAATGGCCCCATGATTGAGAAACTGGTCACAAGAGAACTCATGAACAAGACTCACAAAATCCGATTTGATGCACATCCAACAAGTCCTATAAAAGGCTAAGGTGAATCCATCAGTTCCCAGAGATTTACCTCCTTCCAAGGCATTAGTGCCAAACAAAATGCCTCCTCGGTGAGGACTGCCAATCCCGTCTATCCACATCTTATTCTGGCATAGTCCAGACCACCCAGTAACGGATTATCCTCTGTCGTTCCTATGTAAATCTCGGTGTAATATTTCACTGCCTCCTCCCTCTCCTAGTGCCCACCCTCACCAACAATAATGATTTCAATCGTGTTGATCCTCTTCCGATAATTGCCAACGTGATGGAAATTTATTATGTTATTGTCTTCATCTTTAAGCCCTCTAATTCAAGAACTGTCTCCAGAAAATTTTCACCCACTTTTACTATTCGAATCTCTGGTTCTCCCTCCTGATCTGATCCTCTTCTACAAGGGGACGACTTACCTCCTTGACATAGAGATTGTGGATCCCCAAGTAACTATCCCCCAGCCAAGATCATCCCATACCAAACATGTCCCCGTTTCAAACTTTTAAATTTGCCTTCAGAGTTTTGACCCCTACATGTAATTGTAATTTGAGAGCAAATCAAATAAAAAACTAGTATTTAACAAAACTAATTCGTAGTAAAACTTTGCTCGTCAAATGGCAAAAAAAATTATTGGCGTCAATCTATAAGAAGTTCCAGTAAGGATTTACCAAAATGGTACCATTCACAACATCAAACTCAAACCTCACCTCCATGTTTTCCATACTAGATCCCTGGCGCTGATCACTGGACATAATGTTTACTCCATTTAAATCTGAACGGGCTGATGATATCTTCGCAAGAGCACGCTCAGTGAAGGCAACCAAATCTGAGTGGGTACCACGCAGGTGAGAAATTTGCAAAATATGATTGCAATATTGCGGCCACTCTTCCAAACGGTCCACAAACTGCTCCAAAGCCCTCGCCCCAAACGCAAACATCTTCAAGGAGAAAAGACATCATGACTTTTAAACAACAAAAGCTTATCATTAAAAAGGAAACACATAATGAAAAAATAAATACAAACTTTTGAATCTGCAGATTTACGCAATGCATCCAAAACATAACGCAACGCAATACCAAGGGCCAGATGGGTCACAAGCTGATTCTTTATCAAAGATCCTGCAAATAAATTCATACAATACTTAAGTATAACAGCATGAACAGAAGTTCCCGTCTTCCATAATTTTCAACATTATACAAATTCCTAATAACAAAATAAATTCAGTCCAGGATAGCTTAGCAAAAATTGACGCGACAATACTAGGCCTGTTTTCGGATAGGATCGGATCGGAAATAGAGGGGGTCGGAATTTTTCCGATTTTTTTCGGAACTATAAAATCTATTCCGATCCGATCCGATTTTTTTCGGAACTGTAGAAATAAATCCGAATTCGAAAATTTCGGAATTCCAACTATTTCGGAATCAATTTCGGAATCAATTCGGAATAAATTTCAGAATAACAAAGTTCTCACTTCTTCAAATCAAACTATAATAACAGAGTTCTCACTTCTCCAAGAATCAAATATTCAAAATCAAAGCCAGAGGAGAACTGAAGCCAAATAGGAAATTTAACTTTTCTTCTTCGATGCGAATCAAAATCGAGGTAGTGGAAAATGGAGAATGGATGTAGAGGAGATTTAACTTAAGAGTAGATGGAGTGGAGACGGTAGAGATTTATCTTAAGAGTGGAGGGTAGTGGAAAATGGAGGCAGTGGAGAATAAAAAAGAAGAGGCGGTGGAGAATGCCTTAGGTTAAGAATCTTAAGGTCTAATGTTTTATGCTTCAATTCGAATTAATTCGGAATAATCGGATAGGAGGGTTTTCGGAATAATCGGATCGGAAATTTCGGAATTGCACACAGCTATCCGATTCCGATCCGAATTTTTTCGGAAAAAATCGGAAATTGGATTTTCGGAAATCGGAATTGCAAAATAAGGTTCCAAAATCGGAAATATCGGATCGAAAATCGAAAAAAATCGGAAGTTCGAACAAAAGTTGCAGCTCTAGACAATACAAATGAATTTCATTAATCAACATTGTATGTCACGTACTTCTTACTTCAATTTAGAAGTGTAGAATCATGTGAGCTTATCACAAATGAGTCTCAGGATCATAATCAACCATGGCTAATACCGATCGCTGATCCGGGTCAAAGAGAGTTTAGTATTTGAATGAAAATGAACAGTAAACCTAAATCCTCCATAGCATATTTTCAAGTACAGAATATTTAATAAAAGACCACTTCTTTACTTAAGTTTGTTAAGCGCATGATCGGTAAAACATTCAAGGTCCCAGTACGTACACAAAACCTATAAAAATTCCAAACCACACGCAATACGAATTAAAGCCGTCTGAATAATCAAATCATTTCCCCAGATAATGAAGGAACAAGTTACAACAAAAAGAAAATCCTATATACATTCTTGACTTTCCAGAACTTAAGAAAGAAAGGTAGATATTTCCGAACATTTTGCAAAATCCAAGACAATCTTTCCAAGATTAATGAACATACCTCCTAGTTAGAACACCAAATATAGCTTTACCAAGTAACAAGAGAAACTAAGGGTACAATGGGGAAAATATTGTAATTATATTAATCTTTAGTGGTGTAGTGTTCTAAAATGAGGAGCCAAACAGAAGTTTCAGTTGTGTGTTTTTCCTGTCTTGGGTATCGTTTTGATGTTGCAAAGCGTGGCAGTGGAATGATAATGCTTAGAAACCAGAGTTTTCCCGTTACAACTCTACTGTCTTAACAATTTTCATCAAAGCTTACTCTTCTTTGTAAGATTGCGATATGAGAGGCAAACATAATAAAAGTTGCAGGGAATTCCACATTATAGTGGAGATTGGTAGAGTTTGCAAAGTTGAAGTAAATGCTTACGTAAATAATAATGTTAAACAGCAGCTTCACCAGAGTTGGTTGTAGTTGGTGCCAAGTGTATGGTTTAGAGCTAGATTTGTATCACAATTATCTATCTTGTGTTCATCAGGTGTGCATTCTTTTCATTTGAGTTCTTCCATATTTCTTTTTTTAATTTAGCTACTAAATAATCTAAATGGGGCAATCTTCTTGGTACAATGGCTGTTGTAAATAAACAAATGACTCAATCGAATCAATTAAGTTAAGTATCAAATGAATGCAACTCAACACTCTGTACGTTTTACACTTGTGACAAGTGACAACATAGATTGCAGTAGAGCAGAAGTTTCTAAAGCCCAACTAAACATTCAGCTTGTTTTCTAACATTGTACACCTCAATCTTCAAGTTTTATCAACTCATTTCCCTAAATCCCTACTAGATTGCAGTAGAGCAGAAGTTTCTAAAGCCCAACTAAACATTCAGCTTGTTTTCTAACATTGTACACCTCAATCTTCAAGTTTTATCAACTCATTTCCCTAAATCCCTACTACCTCATTTTAGTTAATATTCACCAAACATCTTTTTTTGAGAATATAAACAAGTGATTTAGGAAAACAAGGAGAAACAAACAACAAAGAAAGGCTTCCACAACATCCATTCGAAAAACAAGACGGACCCTAAATACCTAAGTAGAAGTCTCTATACAGT